>CM035168.1:27275522-27875522 GCA_020205615.1 Panax quinquefolius
TATCCTTTTTTCAAATATATTATAAAATTAAATTATAATACTATCGGTTCAAAGAGAAACATAAAAGATGAAGAAAAATTTATTATGTTTTATGAACTAAAATAGAATAAAGTTATTTAAAAATGACTTATAAGTCATTCTTAATAAGTTAGTTTGACCCATATTAATGTAATATCAATTTTATTCCTATTTTATTTAATTTTTTTTAAAAAAACGAATTTATAAAAAAGAAGAGTAAGATGCAACGTTACTTTAATTGGTGTTAAAATTTTTATTTTTATTTTTTTATAACTGAAGTCTTATATACCCTTTCATTTCCAACACCGATGATAGAGAATAAACATAAAAAAATATTGATATTTGTAAACAAGTACAAGAGATCAAATAAATTAAAAAAAAACAGAGATTCCAACGTCAGTTAAAGTGATGTTACATCTTACTCTTCTTTTTTTATAAATTTGCTTTATAAAAAAAAAATTAAAAAAAAGTTACAATGCCCGTTAGTTTGACATTGAATCACATTTTTATTTTTTTTAAATTTCTTTAAAAAAATAAAATCGTTTTAAAAAAATTAAGATAATTTTTTAAAATTTGTTTTTAAAAAAAATATTTTTTAAAGTGGCGTTGGTTGCCTTTCTAATTTTTAGCCAAAAAAAAATATCTAAAAATTCAACGCCATATAAAAATTTGCAAAGAAAAATATATTATTTGTAAGAGATAAAATTAGTTACTATTTTATTAAAATAATTTTTTTAAAATTTTATAATAAATATAAATTATATTATATATAAATAAATTAAATTTTTTACTTTTAATAACACTTTTTAATTATCGTGTTCCTCACTAGCTCAGCCCTCTCCGGTCCTTTCTCTGCTTTCTAAGCCTTTCAATCTCCCGTCTCCCGTCTCCCGTCTCCCCACCTCAAAACCTAAATCCTCTAATCTCTCTCATTAGCTACTCTAAATTGCCAAAACCTAAATCTTCTTAGCCGAATCACACCCTAAGTAGACGGTCACTTCAATCGAAGGTCAATCGAATCAAGGATTGCTAAGCGAAACGAATTAGCGAGGGAAGAGAAGAGGTTGTGTAAAGAATTACTCCATCCGAACCAAAGCTAAGCCATAAATTTTTAAAAATTGCTTGGTTCGGTAAGAGAAGAGGTTGTGTAAAGAATCTGGAATTACAAGTGAGTGGGAAGCTATAATTGGCGTAAAGAATGGACTGAATCATTATCACTGAGCTTAAATTTCAGCAGAATAAAGAGGTAAACCATGAATTTGGTTAAGTTCAAAGAAATTGAAAGCATACATAATGATTATTGTTTTGAAATTGTTATGCTTGGTTGGGATATTATGAATCAAGTGTTATACAGGTTATTAAAGATGAAAATTTTGGTTAGAACCATATTTAAAATCTTATGAAATCTGGGAATGTAAGTCATGCACATAGCATGTTTGATAAAATGTCTTAAAGAGATTTTTATGATAAAATATGAAAATTAGCTAATGTTCAGGACAAGAGAGTACATATATATAAGTTTTGCAATGATTCAAGTTATTTAGGTATATCCCACTGTGATTTGAAAGACCAGTTTGGGGATTTCCACATTACCACCATTTGATGAAGCAAGAGCACTCTTGGTAATGTTTAGTTTGATTTATCTTATCTGCTAGCTTTTCTTTCCATTTTCTTGAGTGCTCAAATTATAGGTTTTTGTTACTGGAGGTTATCCCTGGTTTCCAATTATGTTATTACCTATTCCTTGTTGGTTATTATTATTTCGCATGTCATATGTCATATTATTATATCTGTTGAGGGGGAACAATCAGATGAACAACTAGGCTTCTAGAAGCTTGAAAAAAATAGATGTTTTTATACTAAAGTCATCATGTGTTGATCTTCCGTTGAAGCTTGAATTTCTATTATTTATTTTCCATTTTTGGTGGTATTCCATTATTTAGAAATTAGTTTTATTGTATTTCTTTGTTTTAAATGTTTTTGGTGATAGTAGTTGATGAATGTGGGAATTGTGGTGGGGTTGGCCTATTTTTGAGTTGGGTTCTTAACCACTTTGTTGACATTGTTGTTCGGAAGAACTTGACTGGACTGTGGTCAGTAAATCTCCATGGAAAAGTTAATGGTGCAGTTAAAACCTGTGGTGAGAGCTTTCACCATTTCGACAAGTATCTAAATTTCTCAAATCCTCATATTGCATGAAATTTTGATCCAAATGCATGCGGTTGGGCATATGGCATGAACATCTTTGATCGTAAGGAGTGGAAAAAGAAGGATATAACTGGCATATATCACAAGTGGCAGAATATGGTAAGTTGTTCTCAACCTTCATTTATATGTACATCTCTTGCAAAGAATCTCATGCATGTGCCTCGTTAATTAAACTTCTGTAGAGGTCAGCAAGATATCTAGAAAAAACCAACCAACCACTTAGCAATAGAATTTTGTTCATACCCCTTGTATCTTTTGCTTTGCAAATAGTGCTGCTTATACTTTCTGCTAATCTCTGTGTGTGAAACTTGTAGCCTGCTTAATGCCAGGATGTTGCGAAAAATTCAAGCATTATATTTTGATTGACTGATTTGTTTTTGATTTTTTGGTTTCTCTTGGAGGTGCACCATCTGCATAAGGGTGAAAAATGCAAGATCATGACACCTGTACTTATGCAGTTTTTGATACTTGTAGTTAAGAGGGTTATAGTTAACACCTTTTAGGATAACAGTTGTTCCAAGATTACTTGAAGGTTCTTTTCATATATATAGACAACATCATGGAGGTCTTGCTCCAAAACCTTTCTCACAAGGTGTCTTGCTTTTCTAGAATTCGGTCAGCCATCTTACTAGTGACTGTACAAGGCAATATACCTTTTTACTGAAATTTTTTGAACCCTTGTGAAGCTAATTGCATCATTGCAGAAGGACAGTATTGGAAATAGAAGAGTTGCAATACTTGAGCAACTAATGCTAGTATAACATGTTTATGTATGACATTGTTATCTTTCTGGATGTAGATTGTTTTTTTCTTTAGTTTAAGAATTGTGACCGAGTTTTCACTATAATTGTGACAAGTTTAAATCTTAAATAACTGTTGCAGGTGTATGATGTGACCCCATTCATGGATGATCATCCCGGAGGTGATGAAGTCTTGTTATCAGCCACTGGTAATTCTGATATATCTTTCCATCCAATTCATCTTTACAGATTTGAGTTGTAGCTCGTGTGAAATGGGCTTCTCAAGTTTGTCTTCAATTTTTGCAGGGAAAGATGCAACAAATGATTTTGAAGATGTTGGCCACAGTGATAATGCTAGAGAGATGATGGAGAAATATTATATTGCAGAGATAGATGTTGCAACTGTTCCCCTGAAACGCACTTACATTGCACCACAGCAAACCACCTACAATCCTGACAAGACTCCGGAGTTTGTGATTAAGGTTTTACAGTTTGTCGTGCCCTTTTTGATCTTAGGATTAGCATTTGCAGTTTGACAATACACCAAAGAAAAGTAGTCATTTATAATTATCTCAGGATCAGATGATTGGTTCGGTCTTTATTCAAATCACATAGTTAGAAGAACAACTCCTTATATATATATAGACCCATATTAAAGTTTACGAAATAAACTTTTCATATATATAGATAATAATATTGTGGGGTATTTGTTCTCGCTTAAGTTATGCCAAAATGAGCTGGGGGAGCCAGGAGGCACCGTATTTGACAAAGCAAAACTGGGTGGTTACTGCTTTGAGACATTAAAGCTCTTTATCATCAACTTTTTTCTGCATTGATTTTTAAGTACATCTACCAAGATGGAAACATTCTAATGGCAATATGTATTTTGGCTTTCAGCTTATTTGAACTCAAGTGTTGGTCAATTTGATGTGATCAGTATGATAACATGATATGTATGTGTTCAGATTTCAGCCTGCATATGCCATATGTTGCGTCTTTATATATCTGCTAGGTGTATCTGCTAAAGGAGTTATATTGCTTAATCCTTGTTTATATAAGCTTCAAGTTAGTCACCTTAATAAATTTTAGTGTTAGTGTATGCATTTTAAAGGCTAAAACCAAGATATAACTCTCAGCAGATGATGTCTATGGGATGCGGCATTGTACCTATGATGTTTCCTGGTGTTCAACAATACATGTCGCCAATGGGGATGGGCATGGGTATGAGGATGAACCGGCCCATGGTGCCATTTTCGTCAGTTATGCCAGGTTCAACATTGCAAAACCCAGCTGCAGCAGTTCATTTGTCCCCAAGATTCCCTATTGAAGCTTGGGACTTTGCCTCTTAGACTTATGACATTTTTTGATCACTCAAGAAAAGGGTCTAAAGGGTTAATTTCAAAAGAATACATCATCAGATAATTGAGAGGAAACCCCAATGTGGACGACCGACAATAATTTTCCCGTGAGGGGTTTGACGCCGCCTCCTCAATATGAAGTCAAATCATTTGCCTCCGGTGATCTTTGGCGTCGGAGAAAGCCAATCCCAACTCGGACGAGTTGATACTTTCAATGATCTTCACAAGTTGCTCAATGATGACTCACAACATCTGGCGAGGGCCAAACATGTTCAAGTAAGAAATTTTATTAAGTTGGAATGTGTTACATTATTGTATTTCCTTTTTTCTTTTGGTGGGTTTGAGTTGAATTTCTTGTTTATTTCGAATTGTTGTTTGTTCAATTTTAATTCAATTTGGGATTTTACGGAGTTTTTTTTTTGATGGGTTTGAATGAATATCGTATTCATGTCTATTTTGTATTTGTTTCCAAGAATTGTGATTTGCTTTGTATTTGAAGATTTCCGTTTCTTCTAAAATATGTGGGATTTGATGTTCTCTGGCTGGATACAATCGTGTTCAAATTTGCTTCGTGTTTGTGATAATTTGTGTTCATCAATCTGTTGGTATTCTTTGGAATTTGCCCTAGATAATGAATTTTCTTGAAAGATGGTAGAATAAACCATGAATTCCTTGAAAATCATAAGTGTTAATTATACCATTTTAATATCTGGGTTTTTGACCATTTTTGTAGTGGTGAAGTTTCTTGTATATTCATTTTCAATAGATATGTTGAAATTTATACTCTTTTATTTCATTTTGTTGGAGTAGAATATTTAGCTAGATTATGAATTTTCTAGTTTAAACTTAACTTAGAATTCAGTCTCTAGTTTGTTTTGATGTTGTCCAATATTTTAAGTTTACTGGTGTTTGATAGATTGTCTAAGCGCGATCATCCGCATGAGACTATTTTATTTTAATTTTTTATGCTAAATTGCATGAGACTATTTGTTATTAATGAAGTTTTTTTGTTTCATTTCTTCAATTATAGTTGTTGGAGAAGAATCCAAGTAGGGCAATTTCCATGTTCTGATCAGCAATAAATTCCGGTGATCGAGTTAATAGTCTTATTTGAAAGATATGGCGATTGTGATGAGACAATTGAAAGGTGTCGGATGAGGCGATTGAGGCGATTAAGTCTTTTAGACATTTGTGTCCCTCTGAATCACAGGAATCTCTTGACAACATATTTGTTGATCTCTACAAGGTAAATATTCCTTCCAAGAATTTGTAAATGTCACATCTATTTGTTATAGACTATAAAGTATCTGGCATTCATATGTGCCATGCAACTTTAGCTTTTGATGTGTTTTAAATGAATTTCCCTCTTGCACATGGAGACATTATTTCCATAACTAATCATAAATAGGTGAAATTGGATAATGACCTAATAATTGAAGATCTTTTTATTTCCCCCCTCCCTCATAAGTCATATCCTATAAAAGAAGTTGAAAAGGGAGGAGAGGCAATTAGATTTAGGAAAATAGCATTTTCAAAATGCATGTCTTGCATGCCTAAGGATACTTGTAGGGTGATAAAATTTCGGTTCGTAATAATGATTGTGAACTGTATCTCTTTTCTTATTGACACGTCCAAGAAAATAATATTATTGCATTGCATCTTTTATTCCCAAGTATTCTCCAATGAAAGTTAATCATAGATTCACCATTGTGAACCTTCTAATTTATTTTAGAAGTAAACATAATATTACTTTTTGCACAATATTATTCAACTATTTTCTATTTTGTACTACTTTTGTAGGTGCTGCTTATGACCTTACAAAATGCACTCCCAGGACTTGAGGGACGAGATTTTCAAAGGTCTGGGCTGATGATGTTTTAATATTGGCAGAATACCTGAAGAATGAACCATGGTTAAAACTCTTGTGTAAGCTTAAGTATTGTTTTCTATTATAAACATTTCTTTCTTGATTTTTTTTTTCATATATGGCGCTAGTGTTAACCTCTTGATGGCAGATAGTGTCAACTAAAACGGGCTTTGTAATTTTCAGTCGTACAAAGTTTGATTGTAAAGATGATGAATGATCATTGTATCAGATGATTTTATTTAATTAATAATATTTTAGTTTTTTTTGTATTTCTGTCATAATTTGTTATGGGGTTATTGAGACATAATTTTTTTTGTTTATAAAATAATTTTGAACAAGTTTTAATATAGCAACAATTTTTTATACATTTAGCAATAAATTTTCGTTGTTAATGGCATTAAAAATATAATATTTGACAACGAAAAATTAACCTAATAACAACGGAGAGGATATTGTTGCTAATACTAACATAAAAGGTAACATTTTTTTATCGTTGCAAATCATATCAACTTTCGTTGCACATATAAAGAAACAGCAACATATAATGTCGTTGCTAATCGAAGACTTTCGTTCTTTATTGAAAATAACCAAAGAATAAATATTTTCGTTCTTGATTTAGCAAAATGTCGTTGCTTAAATAATATAATCAAGAACAAAATTGTTGCTAAAAAGTTTACATTCATGACGAAAGCAAGCTTAGGCAACAATTTTCATAATTTATCGCAACGAAAAATATCGTTGCAAAATGGTTGTCGATTACAACGAAAATGCATAATCTGAAAAAAAAGAGTTCATTTCGTTGCCAATTAGCAAGCTTTGGCAACGAAAATGGGGTTTTTAATAACGAAATTTTAATTATTCTCGCAACAATACATTTTGTTGCTAAAGGATCGATGTCTACGTGTCACGAAAGCCAAATTTAAATTACAAAATGTATTACTTTTGGCAACGAAAAAAGCGTTCGTTCATGGAACAATTAGCAACGCTTATTCACAAGAACGAAGACGAACGACAAGAAAAGTCGTTGTCAAAACCCTTTTGTAACAAAATTTGGTACCTTTAGCAACGAAAATCAGTTGTTGCTGAAGCCCCATTTTTTTGTAGTGACACTAGCAAACGATTTTACCAATCTCTCCCCTCTTAGTTTTAATCCCAGATCTCCACCAGAGATCACATTCTTAAGCTCTGATACCAACTATGAAGCCTCCAAAATAGGTCCATACAACCCATTTTGAGTCGCTAAAATACGTATTACATAATTCAAATATAAAGTTTTCTATTTACAACTATTAGACTGTCGTACAAAATACGACTACACGTACTGTGAGTTTCAATACAAATATTGTATTGTATATCATACGAAAATATCCACAGTCAAATTAATCCTTCATTACAATTATTGTCACACTATTTTATAATATAGTGAAGACTTCTATAGTAACTATCTCGGACCATTACTCCACTTTCTGACTAGTCCCAGCTACACTTTCATTTCCTAAGAAGAACAATGGAATAAAAGCGTGAGCTCAACTAGCCTAGTAAAGAATATTATGATTAAGATAATAAAGAATAAATTATCTTTAGACTTCAACAATGATAAATTATATGAAATATAATAGACAGCAAGTTTTAGATCAACAATTACAGCGGAACAAGCAATCTATTAGAAGAGTCAAGTAGAGCATGATGTCTACTATCTTATATGACTTAAAGATCCATCATTAATATTTTATCCTTGTAACACCAATCAACAACTCTTGTTTATAATTATGCAAATCAACAATTTATCTTTGCACTACGGGCCAAAGATATTCATTTGTATCATCAGTAGTAATAATCATGTCAAACATTGGTCCATCTTTGCACTATGGGCCAAAGAAAAATTTCACCACAAGAATTTATATGTAACACCAAAGGTCATGATATTAACAATACACAGTTCCTGATCATAATCATATCAATCAATAGTTCATCTTTACACTACGTGTGAGACCCCAAATTTTATGAATAAAGATTTAAATTTCTCAAAATAATTTTTTTTTTTTAATATTATGGTGTGGATTTGATATAATGTTATAGTTGTGGGTAATATTTATAAATTTTACAAAGTATGCAAGTTGTTGTACTATATTCGATTGGTCGGGGAATATTCTTTTTGTCGGGGAATATCCGTATGACAGTACAATCATTGGTGGACCCACAAAAAAATTATTGTCGGACTGAGAAAACGACAAAAATATTTTTATAAAAATAACGGCGGAAGTTTTACCGTTAAAACTGTTGAAACACCCGGTGTTAAAAGTAATAATAATACGCGTGGTTTGCATAAGTAGCACACGGTTTTGATTATCGATGCTTACGTGAGAAGTCACTCGCTTTTGTTCAATTATTGTTACGATAATTGCGATAAGTATCTCACGTTATTTGATTCAATTATTTTCGATATTTTATATATTATTAAATCAATAATTGAGACAACGAAGTTATTAATATTATTATTTGCAATATTAACGATGTCTAGAAGTTCTGCCAAGGAGATGTTTGGTCACCTAATTGCGGGCCAATAGAAAAAAATCCTTATTGAAAAGCCCCCTCTTTTCTGGGAACGACCTGGTCGATTAATATTGTGAATTATAATAATGGTGATAAAGTTTGTTTTATTATTATTATAAATGTAATAAAAAAGAAAACTTTTTATATAAAATAAAATACTTTTATAAAGTTATTCGTTTTATTAGACTATAAATAGAATATATAATATTTTATTATGCATAGTGTTTGCATAGTACCTGCATAGTATTTGCATAGTAAAATTTTTTTTATATAAAACATAATACTTTTATAAAGTTATTCGTTTTATTAGATTATAAATAGAATGTATTATATTTTATTTAAAAGATTTTGTTTTATTAGAATATTTTATTAATCTTCGCATAGTAAATTAATATGGACCGTCTGCTTAAAAATAAATTAACTGGACCGCTTCATGAATTAGTTATTATTCAAATCCATTATCCTATAAATAGAAGCTCATTCCTTCATTATTTCTTACGAATTCACTGAAACTCTAGAGAGAGAAACTATAGAGAGAAAGAAGAAAAGTATTCGGCTGCTTCACTACTCCTATATCCAGTTTCTTCTAAGGTAAGAGATATTATTTGTTGTACTCGTAAGGGATATTATTTCTTTTGTATTCATGAAGAGAGCTTCTGTTATTCCATTATCTATTATTCTCATTAGAATAACTTTGTATCTGCGACCTACCGTATACATGGTGAAATTCTTCATTATTTCATTCTTTATTATTCATTGAGAATAACTTTTATCTGCATACGGTCTATCGCATGCATGGTGAATTCTTCTGTTATTCCATTCTTTATTATTCTGTTGGAATAACCTGTCTATGTGGATTACCACATGCATGGTGAATGATTTTCGTATTCATATGAATAGTATTTTCATTCAAAAAAGGGGTTTCTGCCAGGGGCAGTTTCATAATTTTTCTGACCTTTAAAAATTCTAAAAAAATTTAAAACGATAATTTGATGAGTTTTCTATATTGTGTCCAAAAATGGCAATTTTTGGATGTATAGATTAAGAGTTATGAATTTTATGGGAAAAGACTATTTTAAAAGTAAACCCTTATAACTCCTTGTGGTTAACTCCAAAATTGGTAAAATTTTTATTGGGAGTACATATATGTAACAGAAGTATACCATGTACATTTCGAAATTTTTGGACAAAAGTACAGTTTATAAAAAATGTCTAAATATTCGGCAATTTTGGCTATATGAAAAATAGTAAATGAATTTTTAAAATTCTGAAAAAAAAATATATGTTTAATATGAGACTACATTATGCTAAATCCCAAAAAAGAAATATTTGTGGGACTGATTTGGTATTTTTCATGAAAATGAACTAGTTATGAGTAAATGAATTAAATATGTTATGTGAAGTAATAAAATTGAAAAATAGGATTTTATGGCTTGGGAATCCTATATAGGGTATATGCAGATTTTTAATGAGGGATTTGATCATTGATGATGAAATCTTATGAGTATGACATTTTTGAATGATTAAATGCATTATTTGATAAAGTGTAAACAATTGAAATAAATTGTTTATAAGTTTAAGAAATGATTAAAATATTGTTATAATATTAATGATATTAGATTATGAGATTATTAAGTGATTAATAATATTTGGTTATTATTGAATGCTGGATAAATTGTATTATAAATGTTTAATATTTATCATTTATCTCATTTGATTGATTCTTTATATCATTGTCATTATTCTCATGCGTATATTATGATGAAAGTCATCTCGTGGCACATAGTGCATAGATGGACTTGGTATGATTATGACCAGGGATTATTCGGTATAATCATGACCGTAATGTTACAAATGATGTGGTAAAAGTCCTCATTGGCCCGTAGTGTATTGATGGATAGTTTTTGGTATGATTATGGTTATGGATTCTCTTCGTCCAAGGGTGCAAAGATGAATTGTTTTATGGCATGATCAGGATCGTTGATGAAAACACGATTATCTTTGGCCCGTAGTGCATAGATAATTCATGGTCGTGATATTAACGAATATCCTTGGCCTGTAGTGAAGGGATGATTCGATGATATAGATTAATTATTGAGCTGAGTCTCAATAATGAAATATTAATTCATGGATGTGATATTAACGAATATCCTCGGCCAGTGAGTCAGTAAGTGATTCGATGATGTGGATTATTTATTGTTCGAGTCTCAGTGATAAAATATCAATAATAAACTTTTAATTCGTAAAAGATAGTAGATATCATGCTCTACTTGACTCTTCTAAAATACAGTTGTATGTCTTTGGCCTGTAGTGGAAAGATGAATTGTTAATGAATATCTTTGGCCGTAGTGCAAAGATGAATTTATTAGTATGATTATGAGCAGAAATTGTGATTTGGTATAACCATAATTTTTGATGTTTCAGGTGAAGATAGGTGATGAAAATTATCTTCGTCCTGGGTGCGAAGAGGAATTTAGAATCACAATTATGATTACGAGTTATTCACATGATTGTGGACAAGAATTGTTGATTAATGTTACAGGGATAAAACATTATCGGTGGACTTTTAACATAGAGAAGATAATAGATCTGATGATCTATTTGACTCTTCTAATGGATTGCTCGTTCCGCTGTAACTATGGTTGAAAATTTTTATCATCTACCATATGTTCTAAATCTCTTATTTATTTCTGATGAAGGCTATTGATGATGTAAATTATCTTTAGTCATGATATTCTTTACTGGGCTAGTTGTGCTCACCCTTTTTGCTTCACAATTTCTTTCAGGTAATAAGAGTGTAGTTGGGTCGAGCGGGGATAACAGGGGAATAGAACGGTGGTCTATAGCTGTTGAGGTTCTCCCTAAATAGTATGGAAATAAATTTATTGAGAACTTTATATAAGTGTGTCGTATTGTATACGTCATTTAATATTTAATTTTGGTGAATCGAATAGGGTGAGGTGAACCCAACTTTGGAAGAGTGTTTTGCCACTATCATACAAGATGTCTAATGATATACAACCTCATGTTATCATAAGACAGGGTTGTGCACATCCACTTGCTGAGTATATCTACGAGAACTACCTATATGATCTTGGAGTTTATTTGAAATATAAGTTTCACTTGGAGACAGTGAAGATAGTTATATGTCAAGAGAAGACTCACCATTGGAAAGAAGATGATAGTAATCTTCTCGTTTTTCTTTGGGATCTATTAGGTCAACCAAGGATAATTACGTGGACATATGATATCTATCATAACCTGTATTTACGGGCCTCCCATGTATGCGAAGGTTTCCTTGAGCACTTTCCAAAGATTTTAATTTCTAAAATAGTTTTTGACTATACTTTTATGTAAAGTATCATTGTAAGGTTGTGGTCGAGACACCATGAGAGTTACATACATTTGTATTAAAACTCACAGTTAACTGTGGTCGTATTCTATACGAAAGTTTAACAGTTGTATAAATAAATTTTGTATTTTATTTTTATAGTGTGATATCTGGCGACTCAGAATAGGTGATGTATACCTATTTTGGGGGCGTCACACTACGGGCCAAAGATAACTTTCCACCACAAATTTAAACATAATGATGACGACAATGATATAAAGGGTGAATAAAAGTTAGATCAAGGATAAATATTAGAGATTTGTAATTTAATTTATCCAGAGTTCAAGAATGTCCAAATTGTCAACATGATAACCAATTGTGGAGTAAAATTAAAGAATAATATTTAAGATTCATATTTCAAAGATAGTTTGGACAAGAAAAGAAAACTAAATTCTGGCATGAATAATACTCCGGTATGAATAGTACTCGTTAATAGATTAAAAATTTAATAAGAACGTTCAAGAAAATATTCAAGTGAAATGATATTAGATGAAGCGCAAACCTCAAGGAATTTCTAATCATTTCAGGAATAATAAAAGCAATACTTACCATAGTAAGTTTAACTTTATGAAAAGAAAAAATTTATCACTTACATAATATGAAATATGAAAGAAAATGATATCCTTTGAAAGAAAATAATATATTTTACCTTAATAGGAGACTAGATCTGACTGGCATAAATGAGATTATCCTGATGAAATGTTGCACTATTAGCTAGACTCAAAGTATCCTTATACTCAAAGGAAATACGCAAAATATTATGGAAGAAGAATTTTTTGATTCTTGTGTGAGTTTCATTGCTTAACTGAGCAACCTATTTATAGGAAAATGCCAGCACACCAAGTTTGACAAAATTCGCAAGACGCACATTGGTTTTGAAAATAAGAACTCAAAACTAACATGATCACCTCCACCTTATATCACATGTTACAAATCATATATTATAATAATATTCCCACCAACCCCTGCCCATTGCTAAAGCAAATTATGCACCGAATTTATTTGTCAAAAAGGTGGGCAGCAGTTTTACTTTTGTCCATACTATTTAAAAAGTTATAAAATTATACTATTATATTATCACATTATACTATTATAATATAATATTATAATAATATATTTGAATGAATATTTTATCGGAGAAGATAATATGCAAAACATTCAACAAATGTCTCCTGCTAAATTCCTCCATTTATATCAAAATCGAACAAATATTTACTTATCATATTTATCAACAATTTTTATTCATCAATTATTTACAACTCTTCAATCCTTTAATAATTATTAATATTATAGACTCATAATACTGACAACCAGATCATTCCTAGGAAAGAGGGGGCTTTCCGATAAGGATTTCTTCTTACTGGCGCACAATTATATAACATAACCTCTTTCCTGGATAGAACTTTTTCGACATTGTCAATAATGTTATCTAATAATATCATTTCAATAATATGAGTTACTATGTCATGACAAATTTTGATTTAATAATGTGAAATACTATTTAATTGTTACTGTGATAATTATTGAGTCAATACTATGCAATTATTACTATAGTAATTATTGAATCAACAATATGAATTACTATGCTATTTCTACGATAACAATTATTGAATGAAACATTGAGTGACTTCTTACGTAAGAATCAATAATCAGAGATACTGTGCAAAACTGTGTGTTACTATGCAACACCGTGTGTTATTGTGCAATACCGCGCACTACAGTGGAATAACACGTATTACTGTACTTTTATCACTGGGTATTTCAGCAGTTAAAGGTAAAAGTTCTGCCGTCGGTTTTTAAAAAGGTTATTTCTGTTGCTTTCTATATCCAACAATTATTTTGTTGTGGGGCCCACCAATAATTGGTTATTTCGGTGCCATCATACTTTACCAAATATAATATTCCCGACAGAAAAATATTCTCCGTCGAAATGAATATTTTCGATAGATGTTTACTTTGTATAAGTTGCACATATCACCCACAACTATAACATATATTAAATCAACATCTTACTATTTAGAATAATATATAAAGAAAATTAAATCTTGTTCATAAAAAGTTAGGGTCTTACACGTTTCAATAGTAATTCGATATAAAACTCTCACAATACATAGTAGAACGTGACTCATTGATAAATTAGACTCTCAATTGATATTATTGTTCAACACTTTAAATTATTATTGGAGGACTTTGCTTATTTCGAATGTTTATGAATGTTTTATAATTAGACCTAAAAAAAATAATTTTTTATGAGTTTTGAGCTAATTTGATTCTTTTATTGAATGGGAGATTGAGAAAATGAGAGAATTTTGTTAAAATTAAATTAATTCATCTCTATAGTTTAAAAATATTTAAAATTAACTTTAAAAATTAATATTAATTTTATAATTTGAAGCGAGTAATATTTCTTTTTTTAACATCTCCATAAATGTTCACACACATACATACTCCCTCCGTCTCTTAATATAAGTCATTTTAGAAATGATTGTATATCATTAAATATAATATCAATTGTCTATATTGTCCTTGTATTGAAAAAAGAAAGTGCTATTATTAGGCTAAAAATAGTGAAAGAACCAAAGTTATATTTAATACTTGGGGTAATATTGGAAACTAAGCAATTAATGCTTACTTGAAATTCTCAAACGACTTATATTAAGGGACAAAAACACTTCTCTAAAATGACTTATATTAAGGGACAGAGAGAGTATATAATATAGATTGAATGTGTGTTTGTGTGTGAGAGAGCGTGTGTTAGTTAATTTGTTTAGAAAGGCCAACTTAATTAATCTTCATTGAAAACGATACCAACTGTGACGCCCCCAAAACAGGTATACATCAACCATCTTGAGTCGCCAGATACATGGTACATAAATTCAAATACAACTTAATTATACAACAGTCGTGTAAAATACGACAAAACATAGCTGAGAGTTTAAACAAGAATATTGTCATCTAGACAATATCCACACTCAATGGTGTCCTCATTACAATTATTATCACATTATTTCGTAGAATAGTGAGGACTACTAAAGTCATTTATCCTGGACCATCACTCCATTTCCCGACTCGTCCTAGCTATATTCTCATTTCCTAAAGAGAACAATGAAAGAAAGGGTGAGCTCAACTAGCCCACTAAGAAATATTATGACTAAGATAATGATATGATGCAACAATTATTGTCACAGTATCATCTGCATAATATGTTATATTATTAAATCAATAATTGAGACACCAAAGTTATTCATATTATTATTTATAATATTGACAATGTCTAGAAGTTCTCATCAAGGAGGTTTTCACACCTAATTGTGCGCCATAAGGAGAAATCCTTATCGAAAAAGCCGCCTTCTTTCCTCGAACGACACGGTTGTTAAATATTGTGAGTTATAATATTAATGATGAATAAGTTCGTGTTGATTAAAGATGAAATTGATAGTTCCATTGTGTTGGGATTATTAGTGTTAGTGGAAATTAACATTTATTGATGTCTGGAGGTTATATTGACCAATCGGGTAATTCACCGGATAAATGAGCAATTAATTGCTAGTAATTCACATGCTTATAACTATGTGTTCACATGTGTGTACTATTGATTCACATGATTTACTATTAGGGGAGTTGGTGCAAGATTGATAATACTTGCATGACTAAATTAAAAATAGAGGTATAGTTGAAGGTACTATACTATAATTAATTTTTTCACATGTTTAGAACTATTAAGTCATATGATTTACTATTGATTCACATGATTTACTATTAGGGGAGGTGGTGCAAGATTGATAATACTTGCATGACTAAATTAAAAATAAAGGAAAAGATGAAGGTATTATATTGTAATATTTCGAGCCCCAAAACGTGCAATTATCGAAACTATATTTTCCTATAAATAGAAGCTCATTCCTTCATTATTTTTCACCAATTAACTAAATCTATAGAGAAATTATTATAGAGAGAAATTATAGAGAGAAAGAATAAGAGAAGTCTGTTACCTCACTATTCCAGTATCCAGTCTTCTTTTGAGGTAAGGGGTATTATTCTTTCGTATTCATGAAGAGAGTTATTTTCTTTCAATACTCGTAAGGGTTGTTATTTCATTCTTTATTATTATGTTGGAATAACTTGTCTATGCGAAGTACCGCATACATGGTGAAATTCTTCTGTTATTCCATTCTTTATTATTCTGTTGGAATAACCTATCTGTGCGGTCTATCGCGTGCTCGGTGAATTCATTTGTTATTCCATTCTTTATTATTACATTAGAATATCACATGCATGCAAGCGGATTACGCATGACCAGTTCCATTCTTTATTATTACGTTGGAATATCCATGCTGCAAGTGCGGATTACGCATGACCTGGTTCTATTCTTTATTATCCTGTTAGGAATAACCTGTCTGTGCGATCTATCACATGCATGGCGAATTCTTCTGTTATTCCATTCTTTATTATTTTGTTGGAATAACCTGTCTATGTTGATTACCGCATGCATGGTGAATGATACTTTGTATTCATTCTTTATTAAATTGTGGAAATGATCTGTCTACGTGGATTACCGCATGGCGGGTGAAAATCCATTTGCAGTTTTGTATATTCTATTATACTCATCTAGGATATCATTTCTTTTGTACTCGTCATGAAATATCATTTTCTATGGTATTTTTTTGTTACGAGTTACTATTCACCCGATTACTAGTCACTCTAGTATTATTCACTCAGGTATTCGGGGCACTTTTCGTGCCGGAGTACTATTCATGAGTTACTATTCACGGGTTACTATTCACCTTATTACTATTCACTCTAGTATCATTCACTCGGGTATTTGGGGTACTTTTCATGTCGGGGTACTATTCACGGGTTACTATTCCCAAAGTACTATTCACGGGGTACTATTTACCCAAAAAATATATTTCTTTTCTGTCCAAATTATTTTTGGTACATGAATATTATTCTTGAATTTTACTCTACAAAGCAGTATCATGTTGACAATTTGGATATTTTTAAACTCTGGATAAATTTAAAGTCTTTAATATTTATCCTTGATTTCGTTGGATTTGATTTCGTTTGATTATTGCTTATATCATTGTCATCATCCTCATGCTTATATTGTGATGAAAGTCATCTTTGGCTTACGTGCATAGATGGACTTGGTATGATTATGACCAGGGATTATTCGATATAATCATGACAGTAATGTAACGAATGATGTGGTAAAATTCCTCATTGGCCTGTAGTTCATTGATGGACAGTTGTTGGTATGCTTATGACCAGGGATTATTTGGTATAATCATGACCATTGATGATTACATGAATATCCTTGACCGTGGTGAAGGGATGATTTGATTTTATTTCTTAAGCTGAGTCTCAGCGATAAAGTTGATGAAAAACTTTTTAAATCATAGAAGATAGTAGATTTTATTCTATACTTGACTCTTCTAATGGATTGCTTATTCTACTGCAGTTGTTGATCTAAAACTTGTTGTCTATTATATTCTATCAGTTGTTATACTGTTGAAGGCTAAGGATAATTTATTCTACATTATCTTAGTCATAATATTTCTTACTGGGCTAGTTGAGGTCACCCTTTCTTTCATTGTTCTCTTCAGGAAATGAGAATATAGCCGGGATGAGTCGGGAAATAGAGTGATGGTCCATGATAAATGGCTTTAGTAGTCATCATTATTCTACGGAATAATGTGATAATAATTATAATGAGGACACCATTGAGTGTGGATATTGTCTAGATGACAATATTCTTGTTCAAACTCTCAGCTATGTTTTGTCGTATTTTACACGACTGTTGTATAATTAAGTTGTATTTGAATTTATGTACCATGTATCTGGCGACTCAAGATGGGTGATGTACACCTATTTTGGGGGCGTCACAGATATCCATGCAATGATGCTAAGTATATGTTCACATGTCCTTAATTATAATAGCTTACAATATCATTTCCTATCAACGGAGAATATGTTGGGAATATTCAACCCATATATACTTATCCGAAATCACATCATGACCCAAAAAATTTACTTATTAGGTTTGTGGTCCATTAGAGCACGTGTCCTCATTTTTTCTCCTTGTGTTTCGATGTGGAACTATACTATCATGTGGTATCTCAACAATCTAATGTGTGATCTCTCCCACCAAAACTCTCCCTTGAACTTTAACTATACTCCCTTTTGAGCATACATAGCCTATCACTTCTTCTACTTGACAAACCACCTCCTTCATTATCTCTTTTGTTTAATCCACCAAATGCCTCTGCCAAACTCATCAAGTCTTCATTATCTCTTGTTTAATTCACCAAAAGCCTTTGCCAAGCCCATCAAGTCTCCTTGTCTGACAAGCTTATCTCTTAATATCTCGTTTGATCCACCAAGAGCTTTCCCAAGAAGAGCCCACCACTTTTTTAAAGAGTACATAATCCACCAAACATCTATAACTCATTGAGCCTAGTCCATCACATAGAGTCTCTACGAGAAGAGTCCACCACTTGCTCAATAAATCATTTTTCGTCCATCATGCACAGTCTATACCATATCCATGACCCAAGCCCATAGGCATGACTTTGATACTAGTTATTGGGAATATTCAGCCCATATATACATCCAAAACTACATCTTGACCCAGAAGGTTAAACTATTAGATCTATGGTGTAAGACCCCAACTTTTTATAAAATTGAATTTCCTCTATTTGTTATTTTGAAATAGTAAGGGGTTGATTTGATTAATGTGGTTAGTTTTGGGTAAAATACGCAAATATTTTAAATATGCAAGTGGTTATAAAATACTTATTGTTGTCGGGGAATATTCGTTTGGTCATGGAATATTCTTTCTGTCAGGGAATATTCGTACGAAGACGCAACCATTTGTGAGCCCCATAACGGAATAACTGTCAGATATAGAAAGCGACAGAAATAACCTTTTTTTTATAAAAATAACGACGTAGTTGTTACCGTTAAAACTGTTGAAATACTCGGTGGTTAAAATATAGTAATACACATGGTTGCACAGTGGCACACGGTATTGCACAGTATTCCTGATTATTGATTCTTATGTAAGAAGTCACTCAATAATTGATACAGTAAAATTGCATAATCTTTCATATTATTGGTGCAATAATTGCTACAATGATAATTGAATAGTATTTTGCATTATTGATTCAATAATTGTCACGACACAGTAACTCATATTATTGAATTAATATTATTGGACAACATTATTTATAATGTCAACAGATGGGGATAATCCCGCATCATCCTATCTTCTAACTCCCACGTTGCCTCCTCGACATCGTGGTTACGCCAAAGCACTTTTACAGAAGAAATGACTTTGTTTCTTAAAGTTTGCTCTTTCCTATCTAGAATTTGGAAAGGAATTTCTTCATACGCTAAGTTCTTCTCCACTTGAATGGGTTCATAAGAAATCACATGCTTGTAGTCAGGCTTGTACGGGCGCAACACAGATATGTGAAATACGTTATGGATGTGCTCCAACTCAGGTGGTAGTGCAACTTTGTACGCTACTTCGCCCACTCGTTGTAGTATCTCGAACGGCCCTATGAATCTTGGACTTAGTTTTCCTTTCTTGCCGAAACGGATCTTTCCCTTCCATGGAGATACCTTCAAGAATACAAAACTGCCAACTTCAAAATCTTGGTCTTGCCGATGTAAGTTTGCGTAATTCTTCTGGCGATCTTGAGCTGCTACAAGTCTAGTCCTTATCACTTTTACCACGTCTGCGGTTTGTTGTACTAACTCTGGTCCGAGTATTTGTCATTCTCCAACTTTGTCCCAACATAAAGGCGTTCTGCACTTCCTTCAATAAAGAGCTTCATACGGTGGCATGCCGATACTCACATGGTAACTATTATTATACGCAAATTCGACTAAGGGTAGATGGTCGTCCCAATTTCCCTTGAAGTCCATCACGCAAGTCCTAAGCATGTCCTCTAGCGTTGGTATTGTTCGCTCACTTTGTCCGTCCGTCTGAGGATGATAAGTAGTACTCAACCTCAACTGTGTTCCCATCTTCTCTTGCAAGCTTTTCCAGAATTTTGACGTTAAACGCGGGTCCCGGTCAGAAACAATCGACACTGGCACTCCATGCTGTGAAACGATTTCCTTTACGTACAGACTCGCTAATTGATTTAAACTGTAGCGGATCTTGATAGGTAGAAAATGTGTGGTCTTCGTAAGTCGATCCACGATAACCCAAATGGCATCCAAACCTTTCTGCGTGACTGGAAGTCCTACCACGAAATCCATCGTAATATGCTCCCATTTCCACTCTGGTATTTTCAACGGTTGTAATAAACCACTCAGTCGCTGATGCTCTGCTTTGACTCACTGGCACGTAAGACATCTACTAACGTACTCCGCAATTTCCCGTTTCAGATTTGGCCACCAAAAATGTTGCTTCAAGTCCCGGTACATCTTTGTGCCTCCCGGATGAATGGAATACGTCGTATTATGAGCCTCGTACAAAATCTCCTCTCTTAGCTCGGCCACTGCCGGTACCCACACTCTCCCTTCGAATCTTAAGATACCATCTTTATCTATTCAGAATTTTTCTTCCTCTTTTTCCATGATCCTTCTTCTGATTTTCTCACATTCCCCATCTCTTTCCTGAGCTTTCTTTACTCTATCCAACAATGTCGGACAAGCTTCTATTACAAATAACTTTTCTGCAGACCTCTCGGGTCTCCTCACTTCTATTTCCAATTTCTCCATATCTCTTATTAACTCCTCCTGAGTTGTTAGTCGAAACAATTTCTCCCTTCTTTTCTCTTTCAGAGCGCTTGAACTACGTTTGCCTTCCCCGGTGATCTGAGAATTCACGGTCATATAATCCTTGATTAATTCTAACCACCTCTTCTGATGCATATTCAACTCCTTCTGCGTGAAGATATATTTCAGACTTTTGTGGTCCATGTATATCTCACATTTCTCTCCGTCAAATAGTGTCTCCATATCTTTAACGTAAAAACTACTGCCGCTAACTCTAAGTCATGAGTAGGGTATCATTTTTCGTAATCCTTCAATTATCGTGATGCATACGCAATGACTTTGCCGTGTTACATAAGCACACAACCAAGTCCTCTATGCGACGCATCATTGTACACCACAAATCCTCCCGTATCATCTAGTAATGATAATACAGGCGCCTCGCTTAATCTCTTCTTCAACTCTTAAAAACTCTCTTCGCATTTGTCGGTCCATACAAATTTCACCGTCTTCCTCGTCAAATTAGTCAACGGGGTTGCTATCTTAGAAAAATCTTGGATGAATATTCGATAGTACCCAGCTAACCCTAAGAAACTACTCACCTCCGTCGGTGTCTTTGGTTGTTCTCAATTACTCACTGCTTCGACCTTTTCGGGGTCTACTGAGATTCCATTCTCATCCACCACGTGGCCTAAGAATTGAACCTTCTTCATCCAAAATTCGCACTTAGAAAACTTCGCATACATCTTCTCCTTTCGTAGTGCCTCCAAAACAATCTTTAGATGTTCGGCGTGTTCTTCCTCCATCTTCGAGTATATTAAAATATCGTCGATGAAAACTACTACGAATTTATCCAAATATGGCTTGAAAACTCGATTCATCAAGTCTATGAATGTTGCTGGAGCATTAGTTAAACCGAATGACATTACCAAAAACTCGTAATGTCCATAACGGGTTCTAAACGCAGTCTTTGGTATGTCCTCATCCCGCACTTTCAGTTGGTGATATCCCGTCCGCAGGTCGATCTTCGAGAAACACTTCGCTCCCTTCAATTGATCAAATAAGTCGTCTATCCTCGGTAGCGGATATCTGTTCTTGATCGCTACTCTGTTCAATTCGCGATAATCAATACAAAGCCTCATCAATCCGTCCTTTTTCTTAACGAATAACACTGGTGCTCCCCAAGGAGACACACTCGGTCGAATGTAACCTTTATCCAATAACTCTTGAAGTTGTATCATCAATTCCTTCATTTCTACCGGCGCCATACGATATGGAGCTTTCAAAATCGGTGTCGTTCTTGGTGCTAAATCTATTACGAATTCGATTTCTCTGTCTGGCGGGAGGCCAGGCAGATCATCCGAAAACACATCCTAAAATTCACTCACTACGGGTATATCATTAATCTCTACTCCCTTTTTTTGAGTATCCACAACGTAAGCTAAATAACCTACACATCCTTTCTTTAACAATTTTTGGCCTGCATCATCGTAACGCAACACGATTGCTTAAGCGATGAGCCACCATAAAACACTACCTTAGACTTACCCGGAGTCTGAAGGTTCACACATTTGTTCTGAAAGTCAATTACTGCTGCATGGTTATATAATCAATCCATCCCCAATATTACGTCGAATTCTCCTAACCTAATAGGAATCAAGTCTATGCTCAGTTCATGTTATCTAATGTTTGCGCGACAATTTTGATAGACGTATTCTACAGGGATTATTTCCGTATTCGCAACTTCTATGTTCAAAGGATCTTCTAAACGTTCTCGGGGTGTACTAAGTTTACTAGCAAATTCTTCAGATACAAACGAACAGGTGGCACCCGAATCAAATAATACATAAACATTTATATTATTGATTGGGATTATACCTGACACCACATCCTTTGCATCTACGGCGTCTAGGACGATCATGTTAAAGGTTCAAGCGGTTGATCGGTTGGGTTGTGCAGGTCCACCAATCATCAACTTACTTCCTCCACCTTGGCTTCCGCCACTTGCCACCGCTTCCTTTCTTCTAAGCAATCCTTTATCCGGTGCTCTGTTGATCCACACAAGCATAACATCCTCCCGATCTTCTTCGCTTGAACAATTTTGGCTATTTGTGCCCCTCTTGGCCGCAATTATAGCAAGTGCTTTTCCTCTTCCAGCATTCTCCCTGATGGCTTCTTCAACATTTGTTACAAGCTTCGGTCCTCTTCTTGAAGTTTCCCTGGTGACTCCCACCTTGGCTATTGTTTCTGTTGTTGTTATTGTTTTCCCATTTCCTTTTTCCAAAGTTACTTCCTCCGCTGCTGCTTCCTCCACGATGTTCACTACCAGCGTTCTTGTTCTTCTTCTCCTTATGATATAGACTTAAGGCCTCACTGTCACCATCCGTAATGATTGCCTTCTCCAATAATGTCATAAAGGAATAAATCTGGAAGACCGATACCTTATTGTACAACCACGGTTTTAACCCTTGTTCAAAACGCCTCGCCTTCCTCTCCTCATCCACAACTTGGTGTTCTGCAAACCGCGCTAGTTCATTGAACTTAGTCACGTCTTCTTGCCAATTGTCGTATCACCTTGTTTTAATTCTAGGAATTTTACTTCCATCTTACTCTTCATACTCTTCGGGAAATAGTTCTCGAAGAACAGTGTCGTAAACCTCTCCCATGATATCGTACCTTCCCCCACTCTCTGCTGATTGGTTTCCCACCAATAGTTCGCTTCGCCCCTCATCTTATATGTGGCAAATACTGTCTTCTGGTCTTCACCCACTCGAGTTATAGTGAAGGCCTTCTCAATCTCCTTGATCCAGGTTTGCGCAACTATCGGGTCAGTGGTTCCCACGAACTCTGGGGGTCCTACACTCTTAAAATCTTTGAAGGTCATTACTGGGACAGCTTGGGGAATGGGTGGTACGGGTTCATTTCTTCCCCTTAGAGCTTCTCCCAATAAATTTACCAGTCTCTGTATCGGATCTACAGGACCTCTCTCATCATTGACTTACTCTTCTGGGACAGTTATTCTACGTCTAGGCGGCATTTTCTGCATCACAAAATTTTCATTTTATTATCTAGTTATAATACTTAGACATTTCTCAATAGAAAAGAACTATAAGTTTATAACACGTTTCTTAAATAAGATCATTTATATTCATATGCCAAAGGGTTACATTACATGTTCTTTTCTAGCATACTGCTATAAATGATAACACATATCCCCAAATATCACAAAAGACGGGGACATACTATCTTACTACCCCTCTAACACTTTTCAAAAATTTGGGGGTTTACCACTATCTCACATCTTACACAAAAGACTTAGATTACAACATCATTTAAATAATAAAAATACTACACTACTGAGCTTTTCCCTCTAGACTCAATCTAACATCCCACGCTCAACGGCGCTCTGATATTCCTTTATGTGATGTGCACCACCATGTCTCGGCTTATGGTATGCGGGGTCTGTCCTTTCTCAGTTGGGTAGTGATGTACCCCATCTATCAATCTCTCCATGGCCGTACGAAAAGCGCTGACCCATCTTGTTCATCTTCCTCTCTTTTCACACCACCTCATCCTCTAGGTCATCCGCCTATCATTGGCTTCTTCCCACTTCTCCTCGAAGTGAATCCTATCCATCACCTCCATTTCTAACTGAGTTCGGAGAGCCTCCTTCTCTGCCCTCTCACTCAAAACCTTCTGCTCTAATTCCTCTAGTTTTCCTGCCACCTCAACATTCCTTGCCACCGCTTGGTGAAACAAAGCTCCCATCTGGATCCCTGCTTCCTTACGGTGAGCAATCTCCACCTCCATCTCCTGCATCACTAGCTGTCTCTGATGGTCCCCGTCCCTCAACTTCTGGAACGCAAACTCCCTCTCCCTAGCCTCTGCCTCTAGCTCCTCTACTCTACATCCCAAATCCAATATCTGATCCTCATACTCTCCTAACATCTGATCCTTAAAAGTAGCCTCATCGGAGTCCCCCACAAGCTCGGGCTCCTCCTCCAAAGGCTCTTCTTCAGGGTCAGACTCCACCTCTTCCTCATCGTCATCATCCAAAGGGGCTACTATTGAAATAGGCTCTGCTATCAAGGGTGTCTCAAATACTATGTGGATATCATGCGGCTCCTCCTCTACTACTCGACTAGGTCCTCCCATGTCAGTCATCCTACAATCACCAACATAAGACAATACAAACAACAACTCCATTAGAATGTTAAATAAACATAAGTTCATTATATATAATGAAGTTATATTTCATAACACGCTAAGTCTCTCAAGGAAAACTATACATGAGTTTTATCTCCTTCCCAACTTCTAATTTCTCCCGAGTTATAATCTAAGGACACTCACTCCTAAGGTTTATAACTACGTCTTTGATACCAACATGTGACGCCCCCAAATTCGGACCTTCACTTGGTCACTCGAATCCGGTTCATCACGTTCTCATGGTAACACCATAATAACTAAATAACATAAATTCACAACGGAAAATCTAAATTAGAATAATATACAATGATTTATTATAATTATTTCCCCAAGTCTCGCAACCTACAATACTTAATAGATTACATAATAGTATCGAATAAAGACCTATTACATAATCCTACTTAAGTTTAAACATAGTCTGCAAATAGTCTTAACATAACATAATAGTTTTTAAACGTAAAGGAACAAGCTAGTCTGTAGCCTTGCCCTTGTCTATTCCAGAAACACCTCCCTGTTCCTCCTTAACTGAAAGGTTTTAAATAAGCAAGGATGAGCACAAATTGCCCAACAAGTAATATACGACAAGGGTGTAGGATATAATATCACAAGGTTTGATATATCGAAGTGTCATTTCTAGGATAGTTCAAAGTGCCAGAATAACATCATGGATAAGAAATATCAACAATTCTTTGAATAAGAACGATAATTCAATATAACTCAACAGATATATATTAATTCAACGACTATCAAGGTATCCAACGGGATAAACAATTTATACTGAGCAGTCACTAAGGACTATTGAACTTCCACTAGGGTTACCAATATTAAACTAATAGCCCAAAAATATCAAGTACTATAGATGATCAGTCTACAATACTTTACGTTATGCATAACACCACAATAATATTTATTCATGTGTTGGGGTTTCCAACGACATACACTCCCTTTACCAAAAGGGTTGTGTAACTCAGTTTTCAAGATTTCCGCACTAATCAATTGGTTTGGACAGCTTTTATAAACATGCATATAGTCTAGCTGAATCAAATGGCATCGACTCTTTCACAATATTCAAGATCAATACTAAGTTTAACATGAATAATAACTTTCACAAGGGTTTAAGCATATTAGCTCTTTCAAACGAGAAAGTAATATAACTTGTATTCAAGAGATAAGCTTACGGTATTCGTCGAATAATGAATGCAATTATACTTGCACAATAAGAGTAAGGTTCGGATACTTGCACAATCAAGAATGAAGTTCAAGGAAACTTGCTCAATAATAATTAGAGTAAGTTTAGGGAACTTGCCTCAAGCGCAGTTTACCAAAATATCGCTTAACAATACTCTTTCAAATCCTAACATAATGTAATATGTATATAAGATATTCATTAGTTAAACATTTTTGGTAAACAATCTTGATATATAAAGATCAAGTGTACACACACGTCTAAATCAAGAAACCTTATACGTATGTCATTACGTAGCTCGAATCTATCGTTAGACATCGTCTTTTTAAAACACTTTGTTAATTCAAGCTAAGATAGGTGTTAACATGCAAAGCTACCTTTGTTAGTGTGTCATGAACAAACATAATCATAATGACGTTATACTAGCATGCTACATACTTGAAATCACGGTTACTACTTTCCAAGTTTACTGAATAGGCGCGGCGGCGCTGATTTATACTAAGGAGGACGCACGGCACACTGCGCTCCCGATTCAAACCAGGACTGAGCAACTATTTGCTTGGCCTAGCTTGCACATCCTTACATACATAACACATATTAACATGTTAAGGGTCCTTTTGCATTTTCCTAGTTTAATCTAGGTCCCGTTTCGCATGATATGGTCCTAAGTTGGACATCTCAACAAATTAAGGCCATTTAAGGTTATGAAATCACAAAGTCCAACGTGCTTGATTCTTAAACATATAAAGTAATCATATAACTTATATTAGACCTGCTTGTGAGTATTCATATCACATATGTGTATTTAACATCGTTTTGTTTTGAAATATGCTTCGTTTATGATTTCCTTGAATTACGATACCTAGGCATAGTATATATACGTTTATATTACATGAGTGCATCTAAGGGTATCATCTAACATTCTCATTATCATTAGATTCTAACTTTCAAAGTAGCACATCAACATTCACATTCAAAGTTCGCATTTATATTAGCAAAGCTTACTAATAAGTCTAACATGCTCATGCTTCAATATGAAATTCATATACTTAAGTTAGTATGTCCGACATGCATTTCAAAATCATACTAATATGCTTGCAAAATCAGAATATGCATTATTCAAGTTTACCATTTCTAGCTTTTCCAAAACTTAAAGTTTTCTTGAAAACTTAGCTCAAATCAAGCTAAAACAACATAACATGTTCAAAACAATATCTAACCACATGCTAGGGTCATTTATATGCATATTCTAACCAAAGTAATATGCTTAGGATGATACAAGGCCACAAAAACAGTGCACATGATGGCGGCGAGGCGCGGCATGCATTAAATGTATTATAGAAGAAGTGGCGCTACCACCACTTCTCGAAAGTAAATTCACAAATGAAGGCTCGCTTCACAGCAGAGCTTCCTTCCAACCCATGCCAAACTTGTAATCAAACAACTATAAGACTCCTAAACATGTATACAAGCTCAAATATCATAATGGCCTGCTAATCCATACCAATTAACAGAGAATTAAACAATTACTAGAAATTGGACAACGCTCAAGCTTGAGAACACAAGATTAGATTTTATACCTCTTGAAGCTTGAATTGGACTCCTCACTACTCTGATTATACCCTCCTCAATGCTCAGCAACTCACCCTTTCAGTTTACCCTTAACAAATAATTTCAAGTAACAGAGAATTGAGAAGGAAAATATGTTATTTATAGAGAATTGAGTTCCCAGTGCATGACATTGTACCATGGTTTGAATCAATGAAGATTGAGAAGAAATGCTGGGTTTTGAAGGGTTGGCCAACTGTCGATTCTTAGCCATCATCACAACCATCTCTAGCTTCATTATTTCCCTCTTAGCCCTTTTCAATTTTTTTGCTGAGTTTCACATAATAGGTAGGGGGTAGACCATTGGCCTTATACGTAACTAGCAACCGAGACTCTAATTCGGGACAAGGTTCAGTAATTGCTTAACTCACTTCAGTTATTTTGTTATTCAAAAATAGGTTTTAATGTTCAAGTGTTATTATAATAGGAAATTTGGGAGTAAATATATACCCACATCACATAATTTATGTACATTTTATCATACTGATACATTTATTAAAATACTAGTTTACAGTATGCTCATGGTATATTATTTTAATACCTACCCACATACATATTGTCACATAGATAATGTATTTATAACATATAGTTCCAATATATTTAATCATAATGCCCATACAATATAGTTTTATAAGACTTAATATATATAGCCACATAAATGTCACACTGCACCATATAGTATGGTTGTATATGCTCATATGCACACAACTTATTAATATAATATTATTATATTACTAACTTATTTATTTATGTTAAATAAATAAATTATGCACTTCCTTACTTAATTAACATCAATATTAATTAATATAACCATTAATTAATATATTTATGGGTTTCCATAATCATTATTCATCTTTATAATATATTACGAGATAATAGTAATCACACATTATTAGTTAATTACTAAAAATTCAATATTCTACCACAACCATCATCAATTAATTAATATAATCAATAATTAATTCTCATTATTAAATAATTAATATACCACACATCAATTATCAACTAATAGTATACTAAAACAACAATTAACAATTAATATTACTTAATTGTTCATCTTATAATTTCTTCGCCGATTAACATTACTATTAGTATTTCCCATCACTATGCCACACGACCACAAATTCCACATATTCTCACTTATTCAATTATTTAATATAATTGAGTTAACTCATTTCATAACATGAAACTGTTCATATTCAAATAGATACTTATTTCCATTAACATATTTATTTAATAATACGCAAAAATTCTCGGGTATTACATTATCTGCAACCATTGCAGGGATAGACATATTTGGGACATAAGATAATTTTCAACCATAAGAACTATTCTCAAATTCCTTAACCAATTTATTTAATTCGGTCCGGTTAAATAACATCTAATATACTCCGCAGTGATAGTAATTTAGATATTGTAAAATTCTATTAATAAATTTGTAATTAACAACATTTTATCATACATTCTTTTATTAAATACCAAAATAAATTATGTCTTATTTTATATTGGTATCTCCCACTATTTTCATCAAATTATATTACCCTCAATATATATAGTTCGACAATATCTAATTAATGACATGTTAGTGAGAATAAGGATCCTATTTCAAATGTATATAGCATTGTGTGTGTAAAACAAACTATATATAAATAAATAGGTAGATAAATCTTGTCAATTACATCAACTATGTAACTCCTTATAGTTAGCCTCTTAGATTGTAATGGTTAAGTGTGTGCACATCTGAACTAAAAAGATCTAAGTTAAGTCATACCTAGCACTTCCATATATTTAAAAGAAAAACACTGTCCTTGTGTGTGCACAACAAAACAACATCGGTCAGTCTATTTATAAGCATTAAATGTAATAAAATAACATCTTAAATATTTGATACTTGGCTTGTGTGTGCACAAAAAACTCATATTAAATATTTAATACTATATTGCTTTACCATGCTAGAAGGCGACGTTCGATATTCCAAATATATTTAAACATTACAACTTAATATAATTTATTTGAGAGGTTTGTTATTAATTTGTCTCATCTTGTTTAGCACACACACACACACACACACACACACACACACACACACACACACACACACACACACACACACATATATATATATATATATATATATATATATATATATATATATATAAATGACATGTCATATTAATTAACATGCAAACATGTTTGCATAATATATAATATATATATATATATATAGTATAAGCATGCACATATAGAATAATATATTCTACACGGATTAATTATGGACTTTATTCTAGTTTGGTTCACTAGAGCCACCAAGTGAACAAAGAGGTCAAGCCTAAGGTGAAAGAATTAAATTTAAATATAACTATTACATTTAAACTCGGGCTCCATTATAAATGGGTCTTCATGCGCTACTTGCTCCTTGATCTCCAATTCTTCAAAATTAATTCAAACTATTCCTATTACAAAACTATTTAATAAATATAAACCTTGATTGTGATGCCCCCAAAATAGGTCCACACAACCCATTCTGAGTCGCCAAATACATGGTATAGAATCCAAATACAAACTTCCCATTTACAACAATTAAACTGTCGTGCAAAATACGATGACAAATATATTGTTAGTTTCAATACAAATATTATAACGAATATAATACGACAATATTCATACTCAAATTATTACAATGCCATATAAAATACAGCAGCAAATATTTCAAGTCCCCAAAGGAACATGAGAAGATTTCTGTTTTCCTTATTCTAATGAGATGTATTTTTGACGCTTTCAAAGTCGGGTTCTCAAGACCCTATTGTTGTTCACCAAAATTAATTATTAAATGACGTATAAAATATGACACACACATTTAAGTCCTCAGTACAATTATGATTCTATACTTTTCTATAACTTGATGAGGATTGCGTCTAATTCGAAACACCACTTTACACCCATGTTCTCTCTGCTAGTCCCAGCTACACTTTTATTTCCTGAAAGGAATTGTCAAACAAAAGGGTGAGCACAAATAGCCCAGTAAAAAATATCATGACTTAATATAATTAAATTATCAATAGCCTTCATCAGTAATAACTCAGATATTTAGAACATATGGTAGATGATAAAAGTTTTCAACCATAATTGCAGCGAAATCAACAATCCATTAGAAGAGTCAAGTAGAACATAATGTCTACTATCTCCTCCAAATTAAAAGTCCATCATTAATATTTCATTCCTGTAATACCCATCAATAGTTCTTTGTTGTACCCAAAAAAAGAAAACTTTAATCACCTGTCTTCACCTGAACCACCAAAGATTATGGTTAAATTCACAATTCATGTTTATAATAATATAAATCAACAGTTTCTCCTTGCCACAAAGGCTTAATAGAACGTTCACTCAATATCCTTACCCCAAAAGCTAAAGACATTCAAATGTAATAACAATGATCATACCAATCCATTGTCTATCTTTGCACCACGGGCCAAAGATATTCAACTATAAAATTAATGGTCATGATCATGTCAATCAATTGTCTGTCAGTGCACTACGGCCAAAGACATTCAACAGTAAAACCAATGATCATGCCAAACAATAATCTATCTTTGCACTATAGGCCAAAGATATTCATTTGTATCATCAGTGGTCATGATCATGCCAAACACCTATCTATTTTTGCACTACGGGCCAAAGATATCAATCAATAATTCATCTTTGCACTATGGGCCAAAGATATTCATCAATCAACAGTTCATCTTTGCACTACGGGCCAAAGATAACTTTTAACATAATTTAAGTTTGAGAATTATGACAATGACATAAATAATGAATCAAGTGAGATCAAAGATAAATATTAGAGATTTCTAATTCAATTTATCCAGAGTTCAAGAATGTCCAAATTGTTAACATGAAGATCATAACATGGATTCAAATTCAAGAATAAGATTTATAAAAGATAACCTAGACAAAGAAAATGAAATTCAATTATGTTGTGAATAGTACTCATGAATAGTATCGTATGAATAGTACCGTGTGAACAGTACCGTATGAATAGTACCCATGAATAGTATCGTATGAATAGTAATATAAAATGAAATAATATCACTTACATAATATGGAGTATGAAAGAAAATGATACCCCTTACGGGTATTGAAAGAAAATAACATCCTTTACGATAAAAATAATATCCTTTACCTTATTAGAAACTAGATCTAATTTGGAATATCGGATATTATCATGAGAAAATCTTGCACTGTTATTAACACTCAAAATATCCTTATACTCACAAGAAATACGCTCAACATTATAGAGAAAGAATTTTCTGATTCTGGTGTGTTTAGGATGGAGGGTTACCTCCCCTTTTATAGTGTAGTACGGAGAGGAAAAAAACAGCGTGCCTAACTTTGCCAAACCTTTCTTCTCTGTCGAATTTTTTTCTTTTCTTCTTTTAATGCCTAACTTTCCTAACTTGCCTAACTTTTTTTTTTTTTTTTTTTTTTTTTTTTTTCTTTCTTTTTCTTACGTGAAGCAACCAACTTTGAAAACAAAACCAATTTGCAGAAACTTTAACAAATGTGGCCCGTCCCATATTTTCCACCCACCACACAATTTTATTCACATGCTAACTTTGAAAAAGAATTTAGTCGGTCACTCAAGAAATGATGTCATTGGGTCATCAACCTGGACAAGGGCTTGGTAAAGATAAGCAGGGTATTAAGCACCCTATTCAAACTTCCAAATCAATTGGAACAAATAGGACTAGGCTATTACGCCAATTCGATCCACGTGAATCCTCATAAGCACAAAGCGGGTTCCTCGAAGCTTTCATACACGCGATTTTCTATACCTTTACCTCATGAGTTGATACTGTTAGGTTTGTAATATTCAAGAACGCAATCAAATTGCATAAATAAGCGGAAACGTGTAAAAATCAAAGTTTTAAAATTTTACAAACCATATACCCGGATCACCCTTTATGCACAATTATTAATTAAACGAAAAGATAAAGAATAAAATCATACCCTTGAAGATCGAGCTTCCTCAGGTACAAGTTCACCTCCAAATCCTTTCGCGTTCAACTTGAATTCACCGGGTTTGGTTCCTTCTTTTGATCAACGTTAGCCACCCAAGTGTTTGGCCTCTAGAGGTGATCCACCAAGGAAGAAAAAGGATTCAAGAAGATGGGTGGTTGGCTAAACCCTAGTTTTTTTCTATCTATATAGAAAAGGAGCGTACTCTCCAACCATTGGAAATATAACGTAGTCTTAATATCTGATATAAGACTTCTCTTATAAAGATATCAAGTAACCCTATTAAAATAAGGTATTATTTAATTAAACCCTTTTTAATTAAAGGGGCTCCCTAATCTTATTAGAGATAATTAATTAAATTCCTTTAACTAGTTTTCCTTCCTAATCCAATTAGGAATAAATGAGAGTACTTATATTAAATTAATTCCTAAACTCTTTTAGAAATTAAAATAATAATAATAATTGTAATAATATTAATAAGACTCCTCTTATTAATTTATATTTAATATTTCTAAAATATTAAATAATAAATATTAAGCTATTTAATTTATTCTATCACCATAGATTAAATTAAATATACATAACATATTATTACGATTATGCCATTAACTTCTTAAATAATTATTCTTCCTTTTATGGTGTGACCCTTTAGGTTCTCCATATTAAACCCTATTGTGAATAAATTAATTAGAACAATTCTAAACTTATTTAAATAAATAAATTAAACAATTAATTTATTTAAATAAATAATATTTATTCTACAATAGGATAAGCCTCCCTAAATGATCAACGACTTTCCAAATAATATAGATTTCAACATTAATCATAAAAGAACCTTTGAGTAAATAGTTACTGTACAATTCAATCCTTCCACCATACAATTGTCCCAATTAAATATAAGACATGGAATTTCACCGAGTCTTATTTTATTTAATTATATGTATTTCGACTCTTAAATGCACAACACCAAATAATGCAAATTAAAAACTCCTTTCTAATTTCATTCTGCCTTGGCCAAGGACTACCGGGTTGTCATTTATCGAATCACATAGGACATTTCTCTTTTAATAGAAGTGGTAGATTCTTTATTGATCATACATTATCTCCATGTACAACTTATTATACCCAAGCATACCCTTTGATATACCCTAAGGGTCTTAAGGAATAAGTCAAAGTATAACTCATCATACACAAGATACTATGATGATCTCAAGTCCAAGGATCACTTGTACTACTATCACTACAGGAATTCCTATTGACAGGCAAGTAAAACTCCATTAGGTATTCCTTAGCGAGCCATGTTCAGTGAACTTAATCTCTAATAAGCACCTACATACTTGTTTTAGTGTCTCCACACAAATGATCATGAGATCAATCATTCTCATCCAATGAAGCAAGTTAACGTATGTACCAATCTCTATCCTGGATTCACTAATCCCCAATTTAGTAATCCAATGATTGGGAACTATTTTAGTTTTAAGCTTTCTAAGAATTTAGATCTCATTAGAATGATCATCATCATTATTCTAAAAGCATTGCTTAAAACTATGGGTTTATCACATATTATAAAACAAAGATCATGTAGATAATTAAAAGCCTTTAATAAATTAATACTTTTTATTAATAAATGAATAAGATTGTTACAAAGTATATGCTTTATCATCAAACATGATTGGCTTGTGTGCATATTACTTTCAATCTCCCACTTGCACAAAAGCCAATCGCCATTGTATCTTATACTTTTCTTCTCTAAGTGACAATTATTCTGCTGTTGGATAAGCTTTAGTTAATGGATATGTAATGTTGTTCTTGAGAGTCCACCATCTCTATAGTGATTTCCCATCTTTCAATGATTCCTATAATCAAATGAAAGTGCCACAACACATGTTTAGATCCAAGATGAGACTTAGGAACGATTCCTAGTTCTGTAATGAACTTATCATCCAAACAATCAACTTGCATCTTCATTTACAGCTATATACTTTGTCTTTATCACTAAATCAACAACTCTTTGCTGCTTGGAACCTTTCCAATTTACTGCACCACTGTTCAAGGTAATGCTTTACCTTAAAGTGGATTTTCTGTCGTCTTGGTCTGTCTGAAAAACTAGAGTATGTAAAGCCCTCTAGTTTTAATTCAGACTCACCATGTATGATCACATCCTTAGTGTCGGTTAAGTACTTTAAGATGTTTTTCACTGTCTCACAATGAACTTCTCCAGAATATGACTGATCAACATCAGGTCTCGTACATTTCATTGCATACATGATAGTCACTCATGCGATCTCTCTTTTACGAGTCTATGGGAACTATTAAGAGAGATACACTCCATGTCTCATCAACATGAGACATCTCTTGAGTTTGCCATGCTAAACGACTTTAGCATCAAATGAATATACGTTCCTTAGGTTTAGTTGAGAATCCTTTTAAATCTATCTATATAGATTTGCATCCCCAATTAAGATACTCTTCCCAAATCATTCATGGAGGAATGTTTAAACAACTTTATCTTTACTAATTGTAGCATTGGTATGTTATTCCTCATCTGTAGTATATCAACATATAATACTAGAAATTTCACGACGCTCCCACTGACCCTTTTGTACGCAGTAGGTTCATTCTAACCTCGTCGTATTTAACTGGATCATCATATTCCATGATGTGTACCTCATCATCATCATCCATGATGAATCCATACCTCCTAGTTATCTTTGGTACTATTCCAGATTTACAATTTGATTGTGGTACAATAGATCTATCTACAGGTTCCTCTTATTTGACTTATAGTGTTTTGTGGTTCTTGAACTCTTCAAGATCTATTATCCTCCCACTAGCCCCTTCAATGATAAACACATTTGTCTTAGAAGGCAGCGTGTTTCGCAATAAACACCTTTTGCTAAGCGTGATTATAGAACATATACCCTAAACTTACTTTAGGATGTCCCACAAATCGACACTTGTCAAATCTTGTCCCAAGCTTATCCTTTGAAACCTTTTCACATAAGTTGGACAACCACTTATCTTAACATACTTAAGATTAGGAATCCTCCATGTCCATAACTTTTATGGAGTCTTGGGGGTGGATTTTGAGGTTACCTTTTTAGTAGATATCGTGCCATTTCTAGGACATGACCTGTAAGGATCTTTGGAATGTCGGTAAAATCATTATGGATCACACCATGTTCAAATAGGTACCATTTTTCCTTTCGGATACATCAATCAATTATTATGTATCGAGAGGCGTCCATTATGAGAAAACCATTTGAGATGATCTAGAAACTTATTGCACAAGTATTCCTTCCTTGATCCGATCAAAGAATCCTAATACTTTGCCAATTTGTTTCACTTTTGAATTCTTTGAACCTTTCAAATAATTCACACTTGTATTTCAAAGAAATACACACATTCAACTCTTTGAATGATCATCTCCTTTTCTTATACTAGTTTGTTCAATATGCAAAATTATTTTCATGTAAGTCAAGTATACAAAATTTTTTAAGTAATATTCCAGTTCTATACAAAACATTATTATTATAAATAGAACAACAATTATTCTTAATTATAATACCAAAGATTTCATTGTCCAACAATAAAATGGAAATAATATTTTTAACAAGAACCGGAATACAATAACAACTTATTGACTTAATAGATTTGCCCAGTAGGCATTGCTAAACTATAAGTTTCTATAGCTAATGCAAACCTTTGCTTCATTTTCCACACATAGGATTACTTATCTTTGTTTAACTTTCTACTTACGCTTGGTCCTTCATAAATCTATATTTATGATAACCAAAGTCGGTATCCAATACCAAAGTAGAACCTCGACTTAAAGAAAAATTATTTTAAATCATGAACAAATTTGTATTTGTAACCAAAACTTCACTAGCTTCTTTGGTTAGCCTCTCGCAAGATGCTTCTCGCAGCTTTCTTTCCGGTGTCCAGGCTTATAGCGAAGGGAAGCAAACTCCTTTGCTATCCGTGACGCTTTTTGTTCTTATTATCCTTTGTTTTTGCCTTTCTATATACCTTCTTTGAATCGTTCTTCTTTTCGTAAGATCCTTTGGACCCTACCAAGAAGACATGGTCTTTCTTGGTTGAAAAGTGACTCTCATCATTTTTCAACATGTTAAGCAAATCAACGAAGGCGATATCTAGCTTGTTTATATGAAAAATTCACAACAATTGTGAAAGGAGTCCGGAGTGAGTGCAAGATCAAATCTTGGCTCAACTCTCCATCCATGACAAAACCAGTTGTCCTAATTGATCAATCAAATTGATAATGTTAAGGACTTTTATCTGCATTTATAGTGTCATCTGGTCATTCTAGATCGGAAGAGCTCCTTAGATATCCGATATCTATCGGTCCCCACTTTCCTCACCATCAACTATTTGATGTGCGGGAATATAGTAAAAACATCCATAGTTTCATGTCGATCTTTCAAGCTCGTTACTCATAGATGCGAGGCATGAAGCATTGAGCCAACCGTGCATCATCTTGCCACTTTCTAAAAGTAGCAATGTCTTCCTCGAGGCATTATCTCGCAACCATTGCAGGGGGGTAGGCGATATGAAGGACATAAGATAGCTTTTCAAATTATGAGAACTATTCTCAAATTCCTTAACCAATCCGCTTAATTAATTGATGCAGTTAATTTAGCATCTAATATGCTTCAGCGGTGATAGTAATTTTAGACATTGTAAAATTACAGAAATGAATTTGTAATTAACAACATTTTAACATACATTCTTTTATTAATTAACAAAATAAATTAGGTCTTGTTTTAAATTGGTATCTCCCACTATTTTCTTCAAACTATATTACCCTCACTTATATAGTTCGGCAAAATCTAATTAAAGATTTGCTAGTGAGAATAAGGATCCCATTTCAAATGTATATAGCCTTGTGGTGACACAACAAACTATATATAAATAAATAGGTAGACAACTTTTGTCAATTACATCAACTATGCAACTCCTTTTCTTTTGCCTCTTAGATTATTTTGATTAAGTGGTGGCACATCCGAATCAAAATTATCCAAGTTAAGTCCGACCTATCACTCCATATATTCAAAAAAGAAAAATATCATCCTTGTGGTGACACAACAAAACAATATTGTTCAATTTTCTTTATAAGCATCAAATGTGATAAATTAACATCTTAAATACTTAATACTTGCCTTGTGGTGACACAACAAACTCATATTAAATATTTAATACTCTATTAATTTTATCATGCTAGAAGGCGACGTTCGATATTCCAAATATCTTCGCTTAGAACTTAATATAAAAATTTGAGGGGTTTGTTATTAAAATGTCTCATCTTGTTTAGCGCGCATGCACATATATATATAAAATACGCGTCATATTAATGAACATGCGAAACATGTTCGCATAATATATAATATATATAGTATAAGCATGCACATATAGAATACTATATTCTACCCGGATTGATTATGGACTTTTATTCTAGTTTGGTTCACTAGAGCCACCAAGTGAACTAAAAAGTCAAACCCTAGGGGTGCAAGAATTAATATTTAAATATAACTATTACATTTAAACCCGGGCTCCATTACAAACGGATCTTCATCCGCTTCTTGTCCCTTGATCTCCAATTCTTCAAAATAATTCTAACTATTCCTATTACAAAACTATTTAAAATAAATAGAAACCTTGATCAGCAGTCAAGGGAAGTACATAGGAGGGAGATAGAATTTACATTAAGAAAAATTAGAGAAGGCGAGGTGCGCAGACCCCATTTAATAAAACCCATACATTCATGCATCCAACTAAAATAAAATCCAATCACATTGGTCAATAGTCCATAATCAATCCCATTTATTATCATACACATCATCATATACATCAATAAATTAACATTCATCTCATGAATAATAAACATTTAATATATATATTGATATCATTTAATGGGCAAATTTAGTTAGTATAAAATCTAATTTTGAATTAAAATAAACTCCTTTATTTTAATCCAAATTTAAATCAAAATAAAACTATTTTATTTTAATTTATCTAATTTTGAATAAAATAAACTATTTTATTTTAATCAAAATAAACTTCTTTATTTTAATTAATTATGGAATCCAATTCCATATATAAAAAAAAAACTCCTTTATTAAAGGAAACACGGATTCTCTTTCCTATTCACAAATAAACCCCTTTATTTTGAATAATATGAAATCTTATTTCATATCTAAATAAACTCTTTTATTTAAGGAAATACTGATTCTCTTTCCTATTCACAAATAAACTCTTTTATTTTGAATAATATAAAATCTTATTTCATATCTAAATAAACTCCTTTATTTAAGGAAATTAGGCAATCCAATTTCAACTCCAATTAGTTATCATGGAATCAAATTTCAACTCTAATTAGTTAGCATGAAATCTAATTTTAAAATTAAAATAAACTTTTTATTTTAATAATAAAATAATTAAGATCAATATATATATATATAATATAATATAATAGTACATATATATATTTAAAAATATTATATATATATTTAATACTCTTGAATGTTAATATGATCTGGAGTACTTCTTTAGTTAGTAATAATATATATATACCATGAATTGGTACAGCAACATGATTGCCACGCATTATATACGAATAACAAAAACAAACCTGTTAACAAGTTCCGTGATTATAAAATCACCAGATTATATAAATACTGAAATCCGTAGTTTGGCGAATTGTTTTTCGGTTTTTTTTTTAAATCAATTTTATACAATAAATTATGCCCAAGTAAATTATTCTAAACACATATCAATATACATATCAAATTAAAATAATTAATAATTTGCATAAAAGTTTGGCTCTGATGCCACTGTTAGGTTTGTAATATTCAAGAACGCAATCAAATTGCATAAATAAGCGGAAAACGATGTAAAAATCGAGTTTTAAAATTTTACAAACCATATACCCGGATCACCCTTTTTGCACAATTATTAATTAAACGAAAAGATAAAGAATAAAATCATACCCTTGAAGATCGAGCTTCCTCGTGTACAAGTTCACCTCCAAATCTTTTCGCGTTCAACTTGAATTCATCGGGTTTGGTTCCTTCCTTTGATCAACGTTAGCCACCCAAGTGTTTGGCCTCTGAGAGGTGATCCACCAAGGAAGAAAAAGGATTCAAGAAGATGGGTGGTTGGCTAAACCCTAGTTTTTTCTATCTATATATAGAAAAGGAGCGTACTCTCCAAACCATTGGAAATATAACGTAGTCTTAATATCCGATATAAGACTTCTCTTATAAAGATATCAAGTAACCCTATTAAAATAAGGTATTATTTAATTAAACCCTTTTTTAATTAAAGGGGCTCCTAATCTTATTAGAGATAATTAATTAAATTCCTTTAACTAATTTTCCTTCCTAATCCAATTAGGAATAAATGAGAGTACTTATATTAAATTAATTCCTAAACTCTTTTAGAAATTAAAATAATAATAATAATTGTAATAATATTAATAAGACTCCTCTTATTAATTTATATTTAATATTTCTAAAATATTAAATAATAAATATTAAGCTATTTAATTTATTCTATCACCATAGATTAAATTAAATATACATAACATATTATTACGATTATGCCATTTACTTCTTAAATAATTATTCTTCCTTTTATGGTGTGACCCTTTAGGTTCTCCATATTAAACCTATTGTGAATAAATCAATTAGAACAATTCTAATCTTATTTAAATAAATAAATTAAACAATTAATTTATTTAAATAAATAATATTTATTCTACAATAGGGATAAGCCTCCCCAGCGATCAACGACTTTCCGGATAATATAGATTTCAACATTAATCATAAAAGAACCTTTGAGTAAATAGTTACCGCATAATTCAATCCTTCCACCATACAATGTCCCCAATTAAATATAAGACATGGAATTTACATCAAGTCTTATTTTATTTAATTATATGTATTTCGACTCTTAAATGCACAACACCAAATAATGCAAATTAGAAACTCCTTTCTAATTTCATTCGCCTTAACCAAGGACTCTTTGGGTTGTCATTTATCGAATCACATAGGACATTTCTCTTCTTTAATAAAGTGGTAGATTCTTTATTGATCATACATTATATCCATATACAACTTATTATACCCAAGCATACCCTTTGATATACCCTAAGGGTCTTAAGGAATAAGTCAAAGTATAACTCATCATACACAAGATACTATGATGATCTCAAGTCCAAGGATCACTTGTACTACTATCACTACAGAATTCCTATTGACGCAAAGTAAAACTCCATTAGGTATTCCTTAGCGAGCCACGTTCAAAGGAACTTATTCTCTAATAAGCACCTACATACTTGCTTTAGTGTCTCTACACAAATGATCATGAGATCAATCATCCTCATCCAATGAGCAAACAACGTATGTACCAATCTATCCTGGATTCACTAATCCCCAATTTAGTAATCCAATGATTGGGAACTATTTTAGTTTTAAGCTTTCTAAGAATTTAGATCTCATTAGAATGATCATCATCATTATTCTAAAAGCATTGCTTAAAACTATGGGTTTATCACATATTATAAAACAACATCATGTAGATAATTAAAAGCCTTTAATAAATTAATACTTTTTATTAATAAATGAAAAAGATTGTTACAAAGTATATGCTTTATCATCAAACATGATTGGCTTGTGTGCATATTACTTTCAGATACAGTCTCCAGTAAAGGTGCCAGCCCATGTTATGGCCATGCTGTTTCCTAAACAAGTATCAATCAAAGCAAAAGAGGTGCTGATTCTTGATCCCAAAGTGGAAAAAAAGGAACGAAAAAGTAAACATGACACTGCCTTAATGATGGCAGGCATACGCGTCATTGTTCATGATGAACATACAAACAGATACACCCCAGACAATGATTGCCCAGATGTCATGGTTATCATTCGGAAAAAGGAGGACAATGATCGATCCTTCCATCATTACGCGATCCATCGAGGACTTTGCCTCGACAATTGGAGCGGCACACTCCATGCATTGGTCGACGAGGGTAAAATGGGCGAAAAATCCCCTCACATACAGAGATAACTTTAATTTCTTGATTTCCTTTACAATCTTTAGCGGTTATTTTATCAAGTACATGCTTAACACTTTTGTATGATCGAGCGATTTGCATATATTAAGTGAAAGCATATTTTGCTTCGAGACTCGAATTTAGATGTGCATGTACTTTGCGATGAGGTGCCTTCTCTCCACAAAGGTCAGAACTTTGATGGAAAGTTGGACTCGAGACTTGATGGACATCCAAGAGGACATTGAGACACCTCGGGAGATTAAGGAATGGGTCATGGACAAACCCAAACCCAATCTTGATCAAACCACTTCTTTCAATCTTGGAACCTTAGACAACCCTAAGCTAATCCAGATTGGTTCGGACCTTACCATAAATCAAATGAATGACATGGTTGCAATATTAACCCAATTCCGGGATGTGTTTGCATGGTCTCATGAAGACATGGTGGGTTTGTCCACCGACATTGTTCTTCATCGCCTTCCCATTAAAGAAGGATTCAAGCCGGTTAGGCAAAAAGCTCGAAGCGATTGAAACACGAGTGGAGTTTAAAGGTTAAAGAAGAAATTGTGAAACAATTTCAAGTCGCATTATCATGGTGTCTACATATCCGGAGTGGATATCCAACATTGTTCTCGTGCCTAAACCGGGAGGAAGGTGCGAGTCTGCGTGGATACTTGGGATTTGAACAAAGTTTGCCTTAAAGATAGCTTTCCGTGCCATTTATCCACATTCTTATTGATAATACTTTTCAATACGGCATGTACTCCTTTGTCTTTGATTGCTTTGGGGTACCATCAAATTATGGTCGCTGAGGAAGATCATGAGAAAACTGCTTTCATCACGCCTTGGGGAACCTTTTGCTACAGACGGTTGTCATTCGGCCTCATAAATGTCAAGGCAACCTATCAGCGAGCTATGATGGCTCTTTTCCACGATTTAATGCACAAGGAGATAGAGATCTGCGTGGATGACATCATTGTCAAATCCCGAAAGGAGAAGGACCACTTAGACCATCTCAGAAAGCTTTTCAACAGGTTGCGTAAGTAAAACTTGAAGTTGAAACCAGCCAAATGCACCTTTGGTGTTAAGTCAAGCAAGTTGCTAGGTTTCCTAGTCAGCCACAAAGGGATTGAACTGGATCCTACCAAAATCCAGGCCATCAAGGAAATGCCCATTCCTCGAGACGAGAGAAGAAATCACGGAGATTTTTGGGAAGAATCAACTTCATTAGCGATTCATTTCTCGACTCACGTGAACTTTGTGAGCCTATCTTCAAGCTGTTAAGGAAGAACTCCTCCATGAAATGGAACGATGAGTGTCAGAAAGCCTTCCTTACCATTAAAGAGCAACTGATTAACGCTCCTGTTTTGGTTCCTCCCAGGGATGATGTTCTCCTGTTCATGTACCTGTCCATAAATGACAATGTCATGGGCTGTATGCTGGGGCAAAAGGACGATAGAGGCCAAGAACGAGCTATCTATTACCTTAGAAAAAGATTCAGCATCAATGAACACAAGTACACTCTGATTGAGAAGACTTGTTGTGCTTTAGCATGGGCTTCCATGAGGTTACAACATTACCTCCATGGTCATACAACCCATCTCATATCCCGCGTGGATCCTCTCAAGTATGTGTTCAGCAAGCCCATACTGAATTGTCGACTTTCCAGATGGCAGTTGATCCCACAGCAATTTGATATCGTCTACGTGACGCAAAAGTCTGTCAAAAGTCAATGAATTGCGGATCAACTAGCCGCTGCACCCGCAGGGGACTACAAACCCTTAGAAACATACTTCCCCGATGAAGGGGTAATGACAGTTCAGCAACAACATCAGTACGATACATATCGTACGTGGAAAATGTATTTTGATGGAGCTGTTAAAGCAGAAGGCTCTAGAAGTTTGGGCGATTCTAATATCCGATGCGGGGAGCGATATCCGTCGTAGTCAAATTATAGTTTATCGGCACAAAGTACACAAATTGTATGAAGGCTGTTTCATGGGGATAAAACTTGCCCGTTCAATGGGCGTCAGGCGGTTAACTATCTTTGGGGATTCTGAATTGGTAATCAGACAATCCACAGGAATCTATCAAACCAAAGAATTACATTTGCTGCCTTACCATCGGCAAGTTTTACAGATGGCTTTGGAGTTCGAAGAAATCTCCTTCTACACATTCCTCATAATAGGAATGATTTTGCAGATACATTAGCAACGTTGGCCTCCTTGGTTTACATACCTGACAAGGAAAATATGCCAAGCATCACGTTTGCTCTGAAAAAAGCCCCAGTCTATGGGAATTATGTCGGAGAAGTATCGGATGAACTACCTCCCATCCATAACCCTTGGTATCAATGCATCAAGGAGTATCTACGAGATGGATCTACACCCGCTGAGGCGAGCCTAACTGAGAAGAGGCGGATTCATCAACTTGCTATGAAATTCTACCTAAGCGGAGATGCACTCTACAAAAGGTATGCTGGATTAGGTCTCCTCAGATGTCTAGATAAAGACCAAGCTCAGAGACTCATGGATGAGATCCATGGTGGAGTATGTGGCCCTCACATGAGCGGACCCCTACTTGTCGAAGATCCTCGGGGCGGGGCATTATTGGCTTACACTCAAAGTCGATGTGATGATCACGTCAAGAGGTGCTATCAATGCCAGATTCATGGGAATGCTATCCACGCCCTCGAGGGAACTCCACAATATGAGTTCGCCATGGCCCTTCTCAATGTGGGGAATGGGCGTGATCGGGCCCATCGAGCCTAAAGCCAGTAATGGACATCGATTCATATTCATCATGATCGACTACTTCACCAAATGGGTATAAGCAACCTCCTTCCCCAGGGTTACTAAAGAAGTTATCATTGCTTTTATCAGAAAAAATGTCATCATCGTCGATATATGACAACCAGAGGTCATTGTGTTGAACAATGCTAAGAACCTCAACAACAAAATGATGGAGGAGTTATACAGAAAATTCCACATCAAACACCTCAACTCCGTCATCTACCGTCCAAAGATGAATGGTGCTGTTGAAGCGGCTAATAAAAACATCAAAAAAATCATGTAGAAAATGTTCGCCAATCACAAAGGATGGCCTGACCTCTTGCCTCTAACTTTATTAGCCTCTGAAACTTCCATACGAACTTCCACTGGGCAACCCCTACTCATTAGCTTATGGGATGGAAGCAGTGCTCCCCATAGAGGTGGAAAAGGAATCCCTCAGAGTATTGATGGATGCTCAGTTGAGTGAAGACCAATGGGTACAAGACAGGTATCACCAATTATCTCTAATAGACAAAAGATGAACTGCAGCTATCTTCCATGGTCAGTTATATCAGCAAAGGATCGCACGATCCTACAACAGAAAAGTCTGACTGCGGCAGTTCAAACAACATGACTTGGTTTTAATGAAGATCATTGACAACCAAGATCAATCTAAGGGAAAATTCGCTCCTAACTGGGAAGGCCCATTTATTGTCAATGAGGTATTGACAAGAGGTGCTCTCAGATTGCAGGAAATGGATGGCGATGAATTTCCACAACTTATCAACTTGGACACCGTGAAACGGTACTATGTCTGAAGTTACCATCAAATAAACATCCTGGTTTTGATCATCAAATCACCAGTCATTCCGGTTTTGAACCCTCTCCTTTTTATATACTCTTCTGCCCCTCAGGGAAACATACACTTCAAGCCAGCAGCCTGGTTTTACCTCAGTTCAAACCTTTCACAATTTCGGTTATCCTGAAGACGGGATTGAACCTTTCACATCTGCAGTTTATCCTGAAGATGGGATTAAACTTTTTCACCTGCAGTTTATCCTGAAGACGAGATTAAACTTTTCTACGCTTGCAGTTTGTCTAGAAGACGGGATCAAAATTTTTCCACACCTACAGTTTGTCCCCATTATGGGATCAAACTTTCTTCTCCCCGTAGTATAGCCTGCATATGGGATTCACGTTTCTCTTCATCTGCGATTCGTCCTGAGGGGTGAACTACGTCGACCTGATCCTCTTGATAAGAAAGTGCGTGGCAACCATATCTTTATATGGCTCGGTCGCAACAAAAAAAAATAACAAAAACATTTCTGCCCTTTCTTCACAAAAAATAACAAAAACAACTTCTACTTCTATTTGCCTTTCACATTTAGCGTTGAACCTCTTACACCAGGTTCGAACTACGCAGACTTAATCTCCTCTTCAATAGGAGTACGCAGGCAGCCATTTATGGTTCAGTCTAACCCCTACCAGAACAAAAATTCTTGTCACACGGTACTGGAATCAACCTTCAATTCACCACATTTCATCGGTTTCAGATCAAAGGGATGGAATTACCCAACCTCTTCTCACAAATAGAAGATTCGGTGACCATCTAAGCTGCGATCGCGCCTCAAAGAGAAATACCAACCCATAAGAGATGGAATTAACTAGGCTTCTTATAAATAGAAGTACTTGCGACCATCTATTGTGCGGTCAATCTCAAAGAGGAAGAAACCACCCTCCTCTCCATTTTTCCATACAGATATCAGTCCCAAGACACCAAAGATGGTAGGGATATATAGAAATCAATGATCCATTCTAAGAGATCTTGCGACATCTCAATGTCCATCTATCAAGGATAAGTTCAGACTGCATCAAGATCACAAGGCCCTGAAGAAACAGGCAAATATCAAGCAAGTATCAAGGAATAACTAAAAGGGAAGTGAATCAAAATATATTTCCTGCCATACATATCTTGTTTTGATATATATACATATGTGTTGTACATGAAAAAATGGCTAAGCTAGTCTGTGGAGGAGGAAATACAAAAAACTATCTACGAGATCACGTGTGTGTATGCGGACTATCGGATCTAACATAGCATCCCTCTCTCGAAGACGGAGGTAGCTATTGCAAGCTCCCGCCCAAGGGTATCTACGAGCTCGCGCGATCGAGAGCTAAGCGCATGGTGGCATAATGCTCATCAATGTAAGCACTCATCATCGGCAAGGCCGAGCGGTCATCTAGGATCTAATTTGAAGTACTATACTCTGCAATGGCCATATCCCTAGCGAGATAAGGCGGCATCCCGCTCCATGATCAATGCATCCTGGTGATCTAGCCTCATCTCTCTCTAACAGAGCGGTATCTCTCTCATCAAGAGTATCGACATCGCGCCCTAGCTTTGATCTCTCTCATAGGTCATCGGATGTAAGCTCTGCTCCAAATGTTGTGGCGAATCTTTGGGTAACAGATGGCACTTTCGGGGTGGGAGAATCCATCACAAATCTTTGGCGACCCAGTGTCAAGTCATCGATGGGAATGTCAGCCTCCTCTATAGGCTCCTCATCGTCGGAATTAGTCCCCTACCTTTGTGGATACTACTGCGGTGATGCGATCTCTCTCTCCATCTCCATCCATGCGGAATACTCTGCAGAACAACCCGGATGGCTGACAGAAAATCCAGCCAGCTCTCGATGATCCCAACAGGCATACAACCTGGATCATCCTCGGTGATAAATGTTGTGAAGTGAAGCGACCGACTCACTTGCCCCTCAAAGGATGAAAATCCACGGCCGGTCAAACCGACACATCACGGCTAGTGGGTGGTAAGTAATCATGCCCCTCAATCCGGCCGGAGGAGATAATCCATGCGGAGCATGAGTAATGAAGTTGTAGGGTGAGCTAAGCCTGAAACAAGCAATATAGCAAATGGATCTCTAATCCTGCCGGAGAGTTGACCACGATCAAAGCATCAGATACTTCGCGGCGAAGAAAGAGTACGACATGGCTATATCATGGGTGAAAAAAAACTCCTGCCGTCTAAATGTGCCAATCGGTCTCAAGTGTGACATAAACTACACATATAGCATGACCGAGCTACCTGTGAACACTCTGCTTGGGATAAGTGCGGCGATGTGTAGTGACCTCGAGTCTCTGCAATGATCATCGGTACAATGGTATGACCCTCCCTGAGAGCTCTCACTTGCCATAATGACGCCGATATCTAGCTCATCCATGTACTGCGGCATGAAGACGTATGACAATACGCACAAAAGTAGTACATCCACCTGGTCAACACACCAATGGTCCTCCGGTGTGGTGAAATCCCCAGAATGTCGTGCATAACTATCCTCAGAGCCAAATCATCAAAACAGAAAAATTGGGATATCATGTGGCGGGATGTAATCTCGTCACGGACCACTCTATGCCTCAATCCGGTGAGGGTCATGAGGCTATGCGCTCATGTCTCCGATAGCCATATACACGCGAGTCTCTGTCCAATGACAACATCGTCGTCGAGTGCATACTCCTCCAAAGTAGGAGTCGACTCACAGGTCCCAAATCGGAATACACATCTCCGTACCCCGATGCTCTAGCATACCCTCTACAAATCTGTGGGAACACAGAAACATCAATAGGGTCATAGTATGTTGCGACAAAATCATCTACGATCACCGTATGCGATGGTGATATACTATCATACCATGAGCGCATATCGATACCACAAAAAATGGTGGGGTATGATCAATACTGACTAATTATCGAAGAAGACATCTGTGAATGGGCCGTGTCATAAGACCATCCGAGAATTAATCTTTGAATATCTCTGGACATACATACATATGCATAACATAATAACATGTATGATACAATAGATGGCAACATGATATAGGGAATGAAAACTGTACATACATTTCTAAGTATATCATCATCTAATACATCTCTGTACAGCTAAAATACAGGAAAATGGGGCGAAGCTACCCAACATCTAACAGAGGCCTATCAAAAGATATAGCGAGAATGGGGCGAAGCTACCCAACATCTAATAGAGGCCTATCAAAAGAGATAACAAAAAATACATCAGAAAAAGTCAATGGTGTCGATGTCTACATCATCGATCTTCCACTGATGTAACTCCTCTGAGTCACTGGATCTCTATCTACGGGGATGTCGGTAGATCTGAGGAGGATCTGCACGACAAAGCCATATGGGTCACACGAGGGGCGGCCTTGGAGGCTGGAAGGATCAAAAGTATCTACCTCTGAAGGATCTACGCCCCAATCTTAAATAAAAGATGTGTCCGGGTCCTAACTACCAAGTCGATCATCGATCATGTCACATGAGTCGGATCTCGACATAGGCTAGCTAATCCGTCATCATCACGGATCACGGAACCATATCCCCATGAATTGTGTGGCGCAGGTGCGAGCTCCAATAGTATGAGGATCCACCAATCTTGGAACATCTCCACGAGACCGGGGCCCTCTCGAAAATGTAAAACCGTCGATCCCCAACAATGGGATGTCGATGACGGGTGATTGCTGAAAACAGGCCAATAACGCTGGCGGGGAGGCAAGATCGGCATCTGGATCTCTCTGTAGTGCTCTGATAGCATGTTCTCTCTAAATAGAGCTCCCATCCTCCATCTCAGAAAGAGGAATCTTGCGGGTGGAAATGGCGTACTCTATTCCGTCGGTACCCATCCTCAAATCCACTCCCAAATGCTCTCGAGTAGGGAACCCGTGTGATGACATCGGTTTGTCAACAACTCCATTTGTAAGCGACAATGAGTGAAACCCTCGTGAATAGGGACCTCCGCTGTATGGAATGATGCCATCTCCGTCCCTCGTGGATAGGTGTCTAAACCTAACACGCTCACGGGGCCTTGAAACATGGAAGCCTCTCATAGGCCCAAAACTGCCAACACAAAGGCAACATCTGTTGTCAGTCAACACTCTTAACCTATACATGGGAAAAGACAAAAGAAACACTCACCAGCAGAAACGGGTAGAATCCTAACCATGCCTCAGTCAAGCCCTGCGATCGCATGCGCATTCCCCTGAGGAAGTAGGCAAAGGTGTAGGAACCCCAATCATACTCTTCTATATGGTCCACGTGTCGAGTGGCGCTGATCAAAGCGCGAAGGACACCGTAGAGGAATTATCTGCTATGAAGCATCCCCTAATGATCATCAGGAACAATCGCCGAAGAATGTGATCCCTGACTCTCACATCATCGGGTATGGGCTCACTCAACGACCCACTCATAGCATCTACGCTCGAGAGGACCCGTCTGAAATAGTCCACCGCCCTTGGCGCCTCCGTCCGGAACTCCCAACAAGGATCGGCGGTGGCGGTAGGGGTGATATCCGCGTGATGCGAGGCACTTGGCGTCCCTCAAAACTCCATACATGATAAACCGCCATCCATCGGCGTCATCATCACCTCACAGTCCAACAAATGGGTGGTGAGTGCAGGTGAAACCACCTTTCGAACCATGCCACGAGGTAACCCGAGGGGCGGCGACGGGGTAGAATGGAGAAGAACATCCCAAATCCCCAGCCATGGACGATCGCTCTGTAGTCATCATGCAAAGCCTGATACATAGAGTGGATGTTAAACCGATTCCCTCGAGGCTGTGTGAAGCCGGGAACCTACATCAAATGTAGATCAGCATCACAATCCTTGACTCCTCATCAATAGGAAATAAGGAAGATTAAAGATCTAACTTCATACCTCGTTTGCGTGCAGGTATACTGAAGGATGCCTACTCAAGTCACCCAGAAGATCTGGGTTCACCACTTGAATACCTGGAAATTCCCTACGGGGAACATGTACAGCAGGAGCAGGAACCTCGATCGGTACATCCTCACCCTCATCCTCGTCCTCAACATTCGGCACTTCAACCCGAATAGGACGTATCACTGCCTCCACTAAATGACGAGGCTGTCTGACAGAACGGCGTTGAGGCTCTTTAGAAGCTCTCCTCCGTACACCAGAAGTGATCCTGCAGGAACTGCTCGGCTGATCCGGATCCATAATATCTGGACAACAAATCTCCAAATCACCTCAAAAAGGGTGTGGTAAATTCTTACCTGGAGCTTTTAAAAATGCATTTTATGATTACATGCATGCATGCATTGTTTTAACATACGTCTACAGTAGAGTTAAAAATGCATGACTATCCAATACCTTCATTTTGGAAAATTTTGTCATAACCCCCTTTGTAAATGGGACTATCCACATGAACATAGGCATGACTAGGTGGCCATTCAGTAGCACACCTATACACAGTCATATACATCTTACATGCATTAATCACATCACAGTAAAAAAATCCGTAAGTGTAGTCTAATTACCAGGATTATTTTACTTTTCTACCTTTACTCATTTATCCTCAGATAGGATAAGAAATGACAGTAAAAGGTGCCAATTTGACTGTTTTAAAAGTTAAATTTTTTCACATCATTATGTTCAGCATGGTTTAATACTAACATTTGCTATGTTGAATATTTTTTATCAAGTCATATCAGCATGCATATTCACTACTATGTGTCTAAATGCATTTCATGTGATAAGTCATTTTCCAATGGATAGAAACTGGAAAAAAATGCATGCATACGTTACCGGAGCGATGAAGAAGCGCTTGTGCGGGTGACGAATATCTGAAAATTGCTGAACTTCAGCGGATCTGAAGAAGAGCTCTCAAATTTCCTTCGTTCTGCAACTTGAAAATGACTTATAAAAGCAACCATTCGCTTTATACATAAAACGCGGTTGGTCGCAGAGCTCACTGCGGCTCTGCGAGTGTACTGCTGCGGCACTTCTACATGGGTCCCACACCTCCGGCTCGCTCCGATTAGAGTTGCGAAGGAGGTCTCCTGGTGAAAAGGCCAAATCGGGAATAAAAGTGCTTTCTGCGATTGAGTGGAATAGCCGAAAATCTGGGTTTCTTGTCGGTCGAGTTAAACTCCGTCGTCTCAATGGTATTCACACGAATGCGGGGTATACTATACCAATGAGCTCGACTTTCATAGATCATGCTCGTGAATACCCCACAAAGGTCGATCTTTAGTTATTCGTTTAGGTCACAACCTAAACATCCCCGGCCCGAGGTTATAAAACAAAACCACAAAATATCAAACATCCCCAAATGAAATTACTGTATGAAAACCATGAAATATCAAACCTCCCATTGAATTATTACAACGCCGTAAGTTATCAAATAATTGTGTATCCCCGTGAGTCTGCAACATACATCCACGTATCCCGACGGAGAATTTACAACGCAATCTGACCATTGATACACACATCAATGAAGGTCAAGCAACCTTGACGTCATGTCAGCCGATGGCAAGTAAACCCATCGAAGCAACTCATCCACGTATCCCCAGCGGGGTTTACAACGTAATGCGACCATTGACACATACATCAATGGAGGTCAAACAACCTTGACAATGCACCCAACAGGGATCTATCCGTTGATACACACATCAACGAAGGTCGAGCAACCTTGACATCGACAAAACTGTTGGCAGTAACTCCGACAGAATGAGGGAATATGTTATACACATCCTCAAATAGACAAAGCTTTATCCCCGCAGATCTCTTACACACAAGAGGTACCTCTATGGAATATAAGCCAATGTCTAGGATTCAAGACTTTGGTGATAGCCCCAATGTCAACATCCTTGAAGACTTGGATCGCATGTCCAAGTCATCACTGATTGTCATCCCAACAGGATTACCTGGTAATCATGCTACATATATTTACATCATGTTGCTACATATAGCATCATGTTTATCTTGCTTGCATTTCAAGTGTCTAAGATTCTTTATCCTATCCATGCCTTGCATTGCATGAATATGATAAAGAGGGGCATTTGTAGACACTCGAAATTTTCTGGCATGCTGTTACTAACATTGCAGGAGGGCAGATTCGTCTTTTGGAGATAACCCTGGAAGACAGCTTACATCCATTCCGGATACTACCGAAAGTTCAGTTCCAACCCGGAACACAAACCGAACTTCATCTCAAACCCGAACACACACAGAATGTCATTTCCAATCTCGGAGATAACCCCGAAATATGCGAGATCAAAAGAGCAAACAAACACCGAGAGGGCGATTACGTCTCGGCGATAACACCGCGACGCTCGATTCGGTCCCGAAATAACACTTTGGGAGTAGCGACTCCATCCTTGGTGATAGCCCCAGGATGCCATTGCGATTCCGGCGATAACTCCGGAAATGCTTGTTTTAAATACATGCGATCAGCGTCAAGCTCAGACCTCCTGCCGAGGCACTCATACCTCAGACCCGAAGCTAACAACGGGCAGACAGGCACACCCACAGATGATAATGAGGCATACAAACAAGCAGTCCACTCTTAGATATAACCCTGAGAAATGTCTTCTTTCAGCTCAAACTGGCGATAACCCCGGTGAAGAGTCGAAACGTCATCTTACCGCCTCAACGTTTTCTCTCACAAGATGATATCGCGACATACAAACAAGTAGTCCAATCTCAGATATAAACCTGAGCAACGTCTACTTTCAACTCAAATCGGCGATAACCCCGGCGAAGAGTCAAACGTCATCTCTCCCCTTCAACACTTGCGCGTCGTCTCAAAACTTCATACATACAACAATGTCCCACAAGAACCGAGGAGTAACAATCCCGAGTGACTATTACGCATGACAGTACTTTGGATAGAATTTGAAGCTTGAAGACCATGGGCATGGACCCCTCTTCCTGACTTTGTACAACCTCTAATCCATGTCATTGCGTAACTCTCGACACAAGCGGTCCGAAGAAGGTCAGATATACCTCGTTCGGATGCTCGGATTGAAGTTCTAAAAGTTCGAGCGGATATTACGATTGCTTGCAGTACACGTGCTTGAGAGCAGACGGGACCCGTGAGGCTGGATGCACCCAGCGACCATACCACCGGCAGGTATACTGCGACCATTAGTCTATAAATATGAGCCTTAGGGTCAGCCATTTGAGAAGGAGAAGGAGAGAAAAATGTGAGGAAGCCCTATCCATTTTACTCTGTATACACCCCTATTAAGTGTTTCCTCTTCTATAAACATCTGTTAGCTCACATATAGCTATCTTTTTATCCGGTGGGAGCTGAGTGTTTATCTATATAAAGTCATAGAAGTCTACTTTTGCAGCCCACTGTAAGCCTTCTCACATTTTATAAAGCCTTCTTCTCATATTAGCACACACTGTTATACACATTGAGAGTCGTGTTGTGTGCATTTGCTCGGACTTCGGTCCATGGTTTTTATTTACATACGTATATATATACTTATATATATATATTTCATATATGGACTAACATTATCGAGTTATGCCTCGATTGAGCCTAGAACTTGATGGAGCGTTTATATACTATTTTATATATATATATATATATATATATATATATTGTCGTCGACATATTTGATGAACACGGATTTTACATCCTATATTGCAATTACTAAACTTTATATATATATATATATATATATATATATATATATATATATATATTGTTGTCGGACATATCAGATGAGCACAGATTCACATCCAGGTCGTTTACTACTTTTATATATATATATATTTATATATATATATATATATATATATATATATTTTACATTTTATTAGGCTAGAGTTTCCTCCGTGGCCTTTTACAACTTTATTTACATTTAGTTACTGCTTGGAGTTTACTTAAGTGGCGATTGATCGCTTTTGACTTTATTTACATTTCGTCTGCACTGGAGTTTACTTTGTGGCGATTGATCTCTTTTGACTTTATTTATTTACATTTCGTCCCACCTAGAGTTTACTTGTGGTGGTTGATTATGTCCATATATATATATATTTACCGCTTTTATATATTTACATTTCCGATCCCCCATGGAGTTACTTCGTGGTGGTTGATCAAGTCTGTATATATATATTTCTGACTTTTATATATATAACTTCTTCTTTCCTTTCCATCTACAATATTCATGCTAGGAATTATGTGATCACAGATTGATCTCTTGAATCTAGATTGATTCCATGATGGACATTTTTCAATTTGTGAGAAGCTTGTACATTATTTTACGATTAATGCGAATTTCCTTGGATGGTTTGTCATGCCCATGAGGAGTTTAGCATTCTTGTATATTATTTTCTCGAGAATGCTTCGCATCTCGAAAATAAAAGTAAACAAGCCGAACATTTAATAATAAAATGGAAGTATCAAAGGCCTCAATTACTATTGAGCACATGGTTTGAAAAATCTCCTTTTATAAAACTTCATTATCATATCTTGTTTAAAACTGAATTTTCCTATAAATTCAAACCCTATGTATATAGGTGCGAACGCGGTACAACACTACTTCCAAATAATTGCACATTGATCCACACACACACACATACACATTCATATAACAGTTTCTTTAAAAAGTGGCGGTCACTGTGGTAACACGGATGTCGGGGGGTGCCTAACACATTCCCTCCGCTTACTCAAGCCCCCGGACCCAAAATGAATCTCGGTTTCACAGACCGTTTAGCGATTAATCAAATCAATTGGGTCGATGTGCAAACTTTTTTTTCTTCGTTAGTGCGACCGATTAAAAACACCAACTAGCGACTCTTAAAGTCAAATCGTCAACATTATACATGTCGGACTTTTTTCACTTGTTTTTTCAAACAAATCTCACATTAACATGAGAACACCAAAGAACAAGTAATAAAAAGAGACACTAAAAATCCCGACGTCGACAATATATTCTATTTATAAAATATATATATATATAAATATTTATATATTTTATTTAAAATCTAATAAAACAAATAACTTTATAAAAGTATTACATTTTATATAAAAAAGATTTTACTATGCACGCACTATGCAAATACTATGCATAATAAAATATAATATATTCTATTTATAATCTAATAAAACAAATAACTTTATAAAAGTATTACATTTTATATAAAAAAAATTTACTATCTGAAATACTATGCGGGCACTTTATCTGAACACTATGCGTAATAAAATATATTATATTCTATTTAGACTAAAAGATAATTTGCACCCCAAACTTTACTTTCTATTTACGTTTGCACCCCAAACTTAAAAAGGTGTCTAAGTACACCCCAAACTTCATTATACGTAACAAAACGCACACTTTCTTCACTTAACAGGTCAAAAGTGACCGGCTAAGGCGGTAACAAAAGTTTGGGGTGCAAATTGTAACACTTTAAAATTTTTTGTAACAGTTTAAAAATTTATTTTAAAATTTGTTTTAACATTTATTTTAACTTATTTTTTAAAATTTATTAAAAAATGTTTAAAATTTTGTTTTAAAATTTATTTATAATGATTTTATTTATTTAAAATTTATTTTAACAAATTTTTTTAAATCGAAATTTTATTTTGTTTTTAAAAACTATAAAATTTTAAACTGTTTTTAACAAAAAAAAATTTAAATTGTTTTTAACAAAAAAAAATTTAAAGCATTATAAATTTTTTTAAAACAAGATAAATTTTTTAACAACTTTTTTTTAAAAGCTGTTATAATTTTTTTAAACAAAATAAAATTTTTAAACTGCTTTTTAACAAAAAAAATTATTCTGCTTAAACTATTTAAAAAAATTGTTAAAAAGCTGTATAAATTTTTTATAAAATTACTGTTTAAACCAATTTTTTAAAATTTTTGTTTTAAAAATTGTTAAAAATAGTTTAAAATTTTTATTTTGTTTTAAAAAGAAATTTATAACAGATTTTAAAAAAAAAAGTTGTGAAAATCGATTAAAAATTTTATTTTGTTTTAAAAAAAATATTATAACAGTTTAAAAATAAATTTATAACAGTTTAAAAAACAAATTGTTAAAATAGTTTAAAAAAATTGTTAAAAATTTAATTTTGTTTTAAATTTTTTTTAAAAGCAGTTTACAAAATTTTAAAAGCGATTAAAAAGCAGTTTAAAAAAATTGCTAAAAATTTTAAAAAAGCTTAATTAGCTTTAAATTACAAAACTTAATTTGTTAAAAAGCAGTTAAGCGTTAAAATTTTTTTTATAACAATTTTAAAAAAATTGTTAAAAACAGTTTAAATTTTTATTTGGTTTTAAGAAAAAATTTATAACAGTTTAAAAAAAAAGTTGTTAAAAATTTTATTTTGTTTTAAAAAAAATTGTTATAAATGCTTTAAATTTTTTTTGTTAAAAAGCAGTTTAAAATTTATAATTTTTTTAAAACAAAATAAAATTCTGATTTTAAAAAAATTATTAAAATAAATTTTAAACAAATAAAATCATTACAAATAAATTTTAAAACAAAATTTTAAACTATTTTTAATAAATTTTACAAAAATAAGTTAAAATAAATGTTAAAACAAATTTTAAAATAAAATTTTAAACTGTTACAAAAATTTTAAATCGTTACAATTTGCACCCCAAACTTTTCTTACTGCACTTAGCCTCACTTTTGACCTAAGTTAAGTGAGAAAAAGGTCGTTTTTATTACGTATAATGAAATTTGGAGTGTACTTAGACACCTTTTTAAGTTTGGGGTGCAAACATAAATAGAAAGTAAAGTTTGGGGTGCAAATTGTCTTTTAGTCTTCTATTTATAATCAAATAAAATAAAACTTTATAAAAAGTATTCTGTTTTATTACATTTATAATAATAATAAAACAAACTTCATCATCATTATTATAATTCACACTATTAATCGACCAGGTAGTTCCCAGGAAAGAGGGGGCTTTCCAATAAGGATTTCTCCCTATTGGCGCACAATTAGGTGATAAAACCTCTTCTTGGCAGAACTTCTAGACATCGTTAATATTGTAAATAATAATATTAATAACTTTGTTATCTCAATTATTGGTTTAATAATATATAAAATATTGACAATAATTGAATCAAATAACGTGAGATACTTATCACGAATTATTCATGTAGCAATAATTGAACAAAACTGAGTAACTTCTCACGTAAGCATCAATAATCAATACTATGTGCTACTATGCAATCATGCGTATTACTGTACTTTTAACACCGGGTGTTTCAACAGTTAACGGTAAAACTTCCGCCGTTATTTTCATAAAATATTTTTGTCTTTTTCTCAATCCGACAATAATTTTGTTGTGGGGTTCACCAATGATTGTACCGTCGTACGGATATTCCCCGATAAAAAGAATATTCCCCGACCAATCGAATATTATACAACAACTTGCATACTTTTCAAAATTTATAAATATTACCCACAACTATAACATTATCTCAAATCCACACCATAATTTTGAAAAAATATTTTTGAAAATTAAATCTTTATTCATAAAATTTGGGATTTTACAATCTCCCCTCCTTATGAAATTTCGCCCTCGAAATTTACGTACGTACCTGGTATGCCGAACAAATGAGGACACTTCGCCAGATTCTAAAGCTTGAGGTATAACCTTTGAGCGTAAAATATATTTCAAGCTTTTAACAGGTACATCTTCATACGTTAAATTATCCGCTATCTCGTTCGGTTCTTAAATTAATAATGTGGTTCGGGTCGTCCACATATTTACGTAACATCGATACGTTAAAAACGTTATGAACATGCGTCATACTTGGCAGTAAAACGAGTCTATAAGCCACATTTCCTACTCGATCAAGGTTTTCAAATGGGCCAATTAAATCAAGGGTTGAGATTTCCTCTCTTCGTCGATTCTTGCTTCTAGAATAACGCCCTCTTGAACCTTCTTCTTCACATTCATCAGCTCTGAGTATGTAGCTTGAGCAACTTTAAATTTATCGATTAAAGTCGATTCTAATTGTATATTTGTTATCTTCACGTGGGTTCGTATATTCGCACTCGTAAACACATACGATCTTCTACTCAACGCGTCAGCTACCACGTTCGCTTTTCCACGATGGTATTAAATGGTATTATCATAATCTTCAACAGCTCGAGCCAACGTCTTTGGCGCATGTTACATTCATTTTAGTTGAAGAAATATTTAAGGGTTTTTTAGAAATGTGTTTTGTACTAGGGTCAATACAAAATTCAATTTCACGCTCTGGGGTAGGCCAAGAAGTCTTCAGGAATACGTCAAGAAATTTATTAACGATAGAAATATCATTCAAAATCGTGACCCTCATCCAAGACTTGGATAACACGTCACATTGATACCTATCAACTTGTCACCATTATTCACGACATCCCCTATGGAAAGTCTGGCTTAGGTGCATTCCACATAAGGAAGTCACCAACAAAAGGTTCGGGGCTCTTTACTTATGGCTTGATATGACAATGATTGACTTTAGTGGTTTGGTTGCTTGAATTCGCATAATAGGTTGGTTAGGAATATGAAAGCTAACAACCATACGAAAAGCATGATGAGTAGTTAACTAATCGATTCCTGAAATCGCATCAAAGGCAAGTATTTTCAAAGAGATAAGATTGACAGGTAACGTGAAAGTGTCAATTTGAATTAAACAAGATTTATAAATAGTGGATGTAACGAAGGTTTCTCCAAATAGAGTTTCAACATCGTTCATCATTTAATCGGTGTTGTTATTTACCTGAGGATTATTGTCTTTTTGTTGCACATTATCTTGGGTATTGATCGTTGGTGACTCAACGGTCTCATGTGCTTCATTGCTGATCTCAACATTTTCAGATGCCATTTTGAAACACTGTCACAAAACAAGGGTTAATTAACATATCACATATTATCCCTATACTACGTACCGAATTAAATACTAAAATAAAACTTTTGGGTAGGTCATACTAGCGAAGGAATTCTCTGTCTCTCCCCTCCTAGTTCTTGTCTCTCATCTTATCTTAACATGCATACAAGTACATTGATTACTGCTTAGGCACTAACTAACATGTGACTAAAAATCTTGATGTTGTGACATGAATAATTATGGCATCACAAAAAAGAAACAGAAGATAGTAGTTCTGTTATGGTAAACCAATTTGAAGGTTAATATAATTTTATTCAATGGTTCAACCATAATTATGAGTAAGTACTGGGCTATAGAAGTGGACATGTGAGGACACTACAACTTTGTGTATACATTTAAATGTAGATGTCCTCATTCATTCACAGACAGACATGACACAAGTTGTTCATATATTCAGGATATAAATAAATTATGAATTCTTTTACATATTCTCTCTGCAAGTATAGAGAAAAAATGTTGTGGAGTTTGTTTCATTGGAAAATAATATCTGATTTACTTATCTTAAGCTAATATTTTGACATATGTAATATATTAAAAACACACACACATACATTTATTCTATGTTAGTCTATTGTTGGGTCCGTGTCCTGCTTTTTGTTGGGTCCATGTCCTGCTCTTTTGGAATTTTCGGGATCATTCTATCCATAATGTACCCATGCCTCGATATGTATTAATTCTTTTTAGGGTATTTTAGTGATTCAACTTCCACTAATTATATTTTGAGTGATGCTATGCAACTAAGTTGGGATTGATCTGATGCTTTCAGGTCTCATTATTGCAGTTGGCCGACATAACTGAAAAGGGTGTCACATTTCAGGTTTTCTCTCATTTTAAGTTTCTAATGGTGTTCTGGATTATATATTATTTTATTCATGTTGATGCGTGAATAGAAGTATATGTTGTTGGTGTAGTAGAGGATTACATTTTATAATTCATCATGAGATGCATAGATCTATTTCTAGTGACATTTATAGGATATTTCTAACATTTTTATCGTGGTCTAATCTATATAGTCAGGATAACCCTTTATTAATGTAGGACAATTTATAAACTGTATTATGCAATTGACTAATATATGAATAAGACTAGAATCTAAACTCTACGCTTAAATTCTAGGGTTTAGAGTTTCAACTCCGCATCTATTAACTCTAGAAAATATCTCTACGATATAAGAAAGCTAATAATATTCGTAATATTCAGAATTGTCCTCCCAAGGAGAATTACATTGGTATTTAAAGACAACAAACTCTAAATTAGACTTGAAGACCAAAAAGACAAAAATATCCCAACTAATTAAAACAAGATACTAAAATACCCCAACTAATTAAAACAAGTCCATAATAATGAAATAAACAAAATAAATAAATAAAGCAACTAAATCATTGATCCCCATCATTTTTCCCTGGCTGAGATGTCGAAATGAAATCTTTGTAGCGCTCCAACAATGCAGGATCAATGCGATGTAACTTGTCTCTACCAGTCCACGTGCAATCACTGTCAGGCTTACCACGCCACTTAACCAAAAATTGGCGATAGCCTATGCGCCTAGTCGACACAAACCTAGGGGTGCTCAAAAAATTCAGTTTTTTCGGGTTTTTCCCGAACCGGTTGAAACCGGTACCGGCGGTATCGGTTTTTTTTGGTTTCGGTTTTTTCGGTACCAGTTTTTCAGTTTTTTTATACTTTTCGGTACCGGTAATGAAAATTTTGAATTCGGTAAATACCGAAAAAACCCGAAAAGATCATAAATAATATGGAGCAAGTTTTCATGGGCCTGCTCACTCACCTTGCCTAGCCTAGCCTCGCCTCAAATTTAAAACTCGGACAGGGCCCAAGTGCAAGGATAATTGCATTGTAGGGAGAAGGGGACAAAATGATTTGGGCCAGATGACAAAATACCACTTTGAAAGAGATGGGCCAAGCTTAAGCACACATTTGATATATTCCTTGTACGTATATCCGAAGATATAATTAATCTCAGAAATTCATATATTACTCCACCGGAATTTTGAACCATCGGACATTAATGATCTTTAGGCCTGCTCAGTCATTTATTAGATCCTTGGGGTCAAAGTTCCATAGACTTGTTTTATTTTTATATACTACTATATAATTAAGAAAAAAATTATTTAATTATTGCGGTATAACCGACAGATGGTATCTTCCAACCTGACAGATGGTGCTACACGGTACTCATAACTGTACATTCATTCTATTAAAACAACATCAAAATGTGTGTATCAACGACATTCTTATTACATTAATAATAATACATCCCGTTCCTAGGTTCTGAAACCGTTACATTCTTTGTTCATCATAATATAATTCATATGAACATACTAGTCTATTACAGAATAAACTAATCATTCATCTTCGCCTTGCCTTTTATCTCTCTTTGGACCCTCGGTTACGCTCGACCTTAGTTGCAATCATATGATTCAAGCAAGAAGTGAGCATAACTAGCTCAACAAAGTCTAACAATATATTATATAGATACCACTTCGAGAATCATATAATTATTCTTCATTAACTGGACAATAGTTATGAAGTACTGTGAAACATTGAATAACACTTCTCATCTCATAAAACAATTCCGAAGTACATATAGTAGCTTGGAAATTCTGAGTAGGTCTATAAACCATGAACATTCTCTTTAGCTTTTATTCATGAAAAGGACAACCCAACACTAAGGCTGTAAGTCCGATATTTCTTACGAGCACTTCTAGGTTGATCAACACTCATCCATTAAACGTATTTACGTTTAAGTTTTGACAACCTCGCGTGCCCATCGAATAATCGATGTAAAATACATTTGTTTATTCATACTCATGCTTACCTTGAATCCGTACCAAACAATTGGCGTAGGATAGCGTTATCAATTCTATATTGAAAGACTTGTAAATAAATCAATCAATCTTTTCAGATTAGTCTAGTCGAGTTAAAACTGGCATCGACACTTTCTTTAAAACAATTCATGCATTTCATAACATGAATTACTGAAAACTTGGCTAACACGAAGGTTAGACAAGCGATAAGAAAACTTGTCTTCAGCGTTTGCTACAGTAAAATTACTTTTCCTTTGAGTCTTTACGGTCTCTACAACACATAACCACATAATATACCACATTAGGTCATGAATAAACATACATAGTTCCTAATGAATCTTATCCTTTTTCTCAATCTAATCATGTATTAGATTTGTTATTATTGGTTTCGGCTTGCCGTTATAATTTACATCGTTCTTTCCAACTTCTTTCTCTTCTATGTCTTAGGTGAATTTACTTCATTAATAAATGTCAATTCGACTTATTAATCTTCCTTCTGGCTTACTAACGTTCTTACGTTACTAACTGAGACTCGATCATTATTGGTGAAGTACCAATGTTGAATACCATTCATGGTTTACTTACTTATCCTTCACGTTCTTCGTTTAATTATTCTTAAACCATACTTAAATTCCTACCGTCATCACTATAAAAGTGATTTAAAGTTAGTTTTTATCATGTACATTAAGTACATGTACATTCTACTATTCGTTCCTAATCCATTGGATTTACAAAACCTAATTTGGTCAACCAATTTCCCTGCTTGCGTGTGCACACCCTCCCTTTACTATAGTGGCGTTGCGGCGCCACTCTTGATATCCGGTCCCTCAGTACACGCAGTGCATTGCATGCCCGAGGATTATAATTGGAGTTGGCCGCTATTTGAAACTCCATGGTGACAACATGCTTGGCTTGCCAGTGCGCCTTATAGTGCTTTATGCGTGCGCATTGCCTTGAGACCTCGATCTGAAAAATTTTGACAGATAATTTCTTAGGTGAGATTCCCGGGCTCATAACTTCTTCGTTATAAGTCCGAATTGGCTCGTTCAAAAGCCATTACCTCACAAATTACATACTCTATGTGTTCATGCAAGAATTTTTCATTTTTGACTTCGTTAACTCGAAATTCACCTTTTAGTTCATTTAAACGAAAACGATAAACGTTCGTGAACGTTCAACGCTCGTTTTTTCGTTCTAAGTCGGAATTCGGCCATTCCGCAACTCTATAATGCCAAATGAGACTATACTCCATCGAAAACCAACGTTTCCGAGCTCAATATCAAAATTCGACTTCCATTCCGAGAATTTCACGATTTCGACGATTGTCGTCCGAACTCGTGAATTTCGTCATAACTTCGTTACTTATGATTTGTTCATCGTTTCAAATGGATTCTATCCATCATACTAACATGTTAACGTACATATTTCATTAACTTATTTACATGATAAGTTATTATTTATTCTTCATGAGTTTATAACTTATAAAAGTATAAACTACTTATGATTCCATTTCACATGATTTATCATGGTTTCAATCTTTTAACCACTATCCTTGCTTCTTATCATACAGACTTCATTAAGGTAAACATATTACAAGTTCTTACAAGTTCTTTATTAGTTCATAACTTATATATGAACGAATTGCTTATTCAAGGCTTATCAAGATTTAAGTCCTTTGATTAATCGTTCCTACTTATTCTTAGCATACATGTTCCACCACTACTCACTTCTCTAACAATTGAAGAGAAAGAGAATCATGGTTTAGGATCTTACCCTTGAAGATCACTTGATTAAGCTTTGTTCTTCTTCTTGCTTCTTGAATTACAAAGTCTAACTTTTCTAGCTTTTTCTCTCTAACCAATAAGTCTAACTTTTCTAGCTTTTTTACTTATTCTTAGCATACATGTTCCACCACTACTCACTTCTCTAACAATTGAAGAGAAAGAGAATCATGGTTTAGGATCTTACCTTTGAAGATCACTTGATTAAGCTTTGTTCTTCTTCTTGCTTCTTGAATTACAAAGTCTAACTTTTCTAGCTTTTCTAGCTTTTTCTCTCTAACCAATAAGTAATTATGATGTTGGATGAAATAAGAACAACCAACAAATGAGCTAGGACATCTTCTATTTATAGAAATCACTAAATGAGGGCTTAATGGTCAATAAGCCATCCATCTCCTTGTCACCTCCTTACTATTCCTTACTTGGAGTTCACAACACTCAATTTGCTTGCCCTCCAAGTATAAGCACTTTACTTAACCACCAAGCATAAACACTTTACTTAGCCACCAAGCATAAGCACTTTACTTGGCCATTACTTAACTTATCCTTTACTTAACCATTAAGTTTACTTGCTCATCACTTTGGATCACCCATGGGTTGCCCCATGGTTCATGCTTACCCAATGGATTCTTACTTTGGGCTTTACATTCAATTAGCTTAATTAACTTAACTTATACTTTGGGCTTGCATTTAACAAACACTTGGGCTTGTTCATTAATTCACATTAGACTTGCCATTTCTACCATTGGGCTTAACCATTCCTATACTTGGGCTTGTACAATTCCTAACAAATCTTACAAATCCAATACATTTGGCTTAAAGCCTTATAACGTATAATCTACGTATTAATCTCGTATTCTAACTCGTATACTTATTCATAAACGACATACCATCATTCATACATACTCGTATAATACCTCGTATTATACTCGTATTCATTACCTCGTACAATACCTACGTATTATACGATCATTGTTTTAATTCATTATACACATTTCAATTCCTTCTCGGAAATCACTTTCCCTAACCGTTAGGTTTTAAGTCCGCAAGTGAAAAACTGCGTTTGCCATAACTGAAATATTATTGGATATTCCATCTCGTCTTAGAATTCTATCATTACGCGTTTCTCGGAAGTTCAAAAATAATTCCCGATCATAAATCAATGAATAGTGTTTTTCAGAAAATTTCTCGGAAAACTTTTTTTTTGTCTTGGAAATTCAAACACTTTAATTCTATCACGTAGCCAAAATCCTAACCACATCCGCACATTCTAGGTCATAGAACGACCTTCACATAGCTTACTCACATAAATAATCAATTAAATTCATTTAATCCACATAATCAAATAAAAATTTAATTCTCATAAAAATCAAAATTTTCTCGGACGTTACAGAAAAAATCGGTACCGACTTTGTACCGAACTGGTACCGAATCCGGTTATTCGGTACCGGTTCGGTTTTTTGGGTACCGGTTCAGTTTTTTACCGATGAACACCCCTACACAAACCTCTCATCCAAAACATCCTCGATACCATCTGTTGTAGACTGTGAAGAAACAAGAGGAGGTGCAGGGGGAACAGGTAAAGGAGGAATAAGTACAGGCTCAACAGGGTTATTAGATGAAGAAGTAAGAGATGGGGTCAACAGAGTAGAAGGTCCATGATATGGAGTAAGATCGGCCACATTAAATACAGGACCAATACTCATATTACTAGGAAGATCCGACTCATAAGCATTAGCACTAACCTTCTTTTTAACACGAAATGGACCCATCCGCTTAGCATGCACCTTTTTCCATATGTCGGGAGGTAACCTCTTGACACGGTGTCGAAGCATCACCTGATCATTCTCATTGAACTCTTGGTACCTGCGATGAACATCTGCAACAGACTTACAATTTTCATTGCTCAAATTAATTTTTTGTCTTATCTCAACATGCAAATCATGAATATGTTGTGCAAAAGTCTCAGCAGACTCACTAGATCTATATGCAGGTGGAAGAGGAACAAGGTCAATAGATTTTCTAGGCTAATAACTAGTGTAAATCTAAAAAGGACTCGCCCCAGTAGAGCGATTAATCGAACTATTATAAGCAAACTCAGCCATAGGCAAAACTCTATCCCAACTAGACACGTGATCTCTTATAAGGCATCTCACCAAATCACCTAGACTCCTATTAACTACCTCAGTTTGACCATCAGTCTGTGGGTGATAGGCAGTGAAAAACTTAAGTGTAGTATTTAGTTTTTTCTATAAGGTTTTCCAAAAATAACTCATGAATTTAACATCCCTATCAGAAACTATAGATAAAGGCAAACCACGTAGCCACAACCTCACTAAAGAAAATTGATGCAATGTGTGAAGCATCATCAGTTTTGCTGCATGGAATAAAATGTGCCATTTTAGAAAAACGGTCCACAATAACAAAAACAGAATCATGGCCTTTAGGGGTCCGCGGTAACCCCAAGACAAAATCCATGCTGATATCTTCCCGAGGAGCATGGGGTACCGGCAAAGGCATATATAACCCCATTTTGTTTCCTACCCTTAGTAGTTTGACACGTGCGACACTCGGAAACAATACGAGCTACATCCCTCTTGAGGTTAGGCCAAAAGAACCTATCCTCCACTATCGCAATGGTCTTATCGTGACCAAAATGACCTACGATCCCTCCCGCGTGTAACTCTTAAACTAAATGGTCACGCATAGACATGCTAGGAATACACAAACGGGTGCCCTTAAAAAGATACCCATCATGGATACGAAAATCACCTGAGGGTGGTCCATTAGAATTCTGTAGGGCACTATATGTATCTCTAAAGTCACGTCAAGAAGGGTACTCATGGATAATACGTTCAAACCCAATAACCTTCACACTCAAAGTGTTAAGTAGAATAGATACCCTACTCAACGCATCAGCAGTTTTGTTCTCTACCCCTCAACAATGCTTTAGGACAAAAGAATAATCCTGAAGAAACTTAACCCACATAGCGTGTCGATGACATAACTTCTCCTGGGAGTTTATATACTGAAGTGCCTGATGATCGGAGTATAACACAAACTCCTTAGGCAACAAATAGTGTCTCCAATACCTAAGTGCCTGAACTACAACATAAAACTCTCTATCATAGATAGAATACCTTTGTTGGGCCTCACTTAGTTTCTCACTAAAGAATGCAACAGGATGACCCTTTTGACTAAGTATTCCCCCTATTCCTACGCCGGAAGCGTTACATGCTACTTCAAAAACCTTACTAAAATTTGGTGGCGCGAGGACAGGTGTCTGCGTCAACTTGTCTTTAATCTCCACAAAGGCTTTGGTAGCCGATTTAGACCAAACAAACTCCCCTTTCTTGTGACGGAAGCCATAATGGTACTAAATCTCCTAATGAACCTCCTGTAAAAAGTAGCAAGTCCGTGGAAGCTTCTAGCTTCATGTATATTAGAAGGTTCTGGCCACTCTTTAATAGCCTTGACCTTTTCAGGGTCAGCAAAAACCCCATCTTTGGAGACAACTAACCCGAGAAATATGACGGATTCTTGTACGAAGGAACACTTTTTCATATTAATATAAAGTTTCTCACGCTGGAGAGCGTACAAAACTTGGCGCAAGTGAAGCAAGTGGGTGTGACTATAAATGAGGATGTCATCAAAATAGACCATTATAAACTTGCTAATAAAAGACCGCAACACCTGATTCATGACTCTCATATAGGTGCTAGGTGCATTGGTTAGACCAAAGGGTAGGACTAACCGTTCATAAAGGCCATCACTGGTCTTAAAGGCAGTTTTCCATTTGTCTCCTTCGCGGATGCGGACTTGGTGGTATCCACTCCGTAGATCTATTTTGGTATACACACGAGTTTCGCTCATCATGTCTGACATGTCATCAAGTCTAGGTATAGGAAACCTATACTTGATAGTGATTTTATTGATAGCTCGACTATCACATCACATTCTTAAACTTCCATCAGCCTTTGGGGTAAACAAAGCTGGCACCACACAAGGACTAAGACTCTCGCGCACAAAATCTTTGCTCAACAAATCACTTACTTGGCGTCTCATCTCCTTTTGGTCCTTTGGGTTCATCCTATAATGGGGTAGGTTAGGTAAAGAAGACCCCGGTACGAGGTCAATAGCATGTTGGATATCCCTAAGAGGTGGTAATCCGCTAGGTAATTCACTAGGTATCACATCAGCAAACTCATGGAGAATCTGCCTAACATCACTAGATTCGACATTACTACTCTTCTCAACGTCCCTAACATCTCTAGCCAAAACAACGTACACAACCTTCTCCTCTCTCACACTTTTCTTAAAGGCCTTCTGACCAAGGATATGGAGATATTTGGATTCTTGTGTAAGCATATTATTTTCTTTTGGTTGATCCTTGGGAGACACTCGTGGTCTCACAGGCGCTAAAGTAATATTCTGCCCCTTGTGTGTGAACACATAAGTATTCGATTTCCCATAATGGGTCACACCAAGATCATATAGCCAAGGTCGCCCTAAAAGCATGTGTGCAATATCCATAGGAATGACATCGCACCAAACTTTTTCTTCACATCCCTTAAGGTGGATCGGCACTAAACACCTATGCGTCACAGGAATAGATGTCTTGTTGACCCAAGAAACATTATAAGGCTGGGGGTGTGGTTCTGCCTTTAACTTCAATCGTTTCACATCTGTCTTGACAACCACATTTAAACAACTTCCTCCATCAATGATTAGCTTAGAAGAGATTCCACTACCTCCGCTATATGTTTGAAATATGGCAGTTCTCTTCCAATCTTCCTCCTTGTTAGGACTAGCGAAGATGCACCTCATAACGTTTAAGGGTTGATCAACTTGTTCAAGGTGTGCATCTGCTTCTTCATCCTCCGTGTAATATTCATCCTCCACTTCACCTTCCCTAGGCTCATTTTCTTCACCATGCCCTTCATGAACCACTCTCACTCGGTGTTTGCAGTGTTCTAAAAATCCCCGCCTAGGTCCGCCTAGGCGCTAACCCCCCTAGCGCCTTACCAGGCCCAAGGCGATAAAAAAATTCCTCAAAAAATTAGGCGGGGCCTAGGCGGAGAGTTTTTTTTTATATTTTAATAACTACCCAAACCAAATCTTGATATATTTATTTTTCTAATGATTAACCATATTCATAATACATGCTGTAATATATCAAATCACAACAAGAAGTGAACAATATCAAGTAAAATGAATAATTTTATTATAGTTGTAATTTTTGAACTTGTATAAACTTCAAATTATATAAATGATGATACATTTGTAATATTTAGTTTAATTCAATATAATTCTTAAATTTATGTTTAGTTTTTTAAGTTTTAATATTGAATTAAAATTTTGAAATTTGAAATTTTATTATTTAATAGCAATCTTATTTATGAATAAAACTAATACATTAAAAATATGTTTGAATTTTGAACAATTACATGTTTGTGTTTGACCTTTAATATTAGCAATATGGATATATGTTTGAACTTTAAGCAGATGCCTTTATTATCTTTATTATAGATTGTTTTGTTTTATATTATTGTTTTGGTTAGATAAATGTAAGATAAAATATTAAAATTGGATTAAAATAAAGAATCCCGCCTAGGCCCCGCCCAGGCCCCCTAGGCGCTAGGCCCCCCTCGGCCGCCCGCCTCCCGCCTAGCGATTTTTAGAACATTGGGTGTTTGTTAGGGCACTCAAAGAACTTGTGGCCAAGCTCTTTGCAAGAGAAACACCTATCCCTGCCAGTGATTGTAGGCTTGGGTACTGGAGTACCCTTCCCTACTCTCGATTTGGTCCACTCACGGTGTTATTAGCCCTAGAATTATCTTGAGGTGTGGAAAAGGACCTGCCCCGTGGGGCATGGCGTCCCGTAAATTGGCTTGAATAAGGGATCACTCTCCCAAAAGAGGATCTTTTCACATTGTATTCCTGATCTAAGGCGGCCTGGTAAGCATCATCTAGGCAAGTGAGTTGGGTTGGAAAAATTTGGAATTTAATATCATCTCTCAACCCTCCCTATACCTACTGACATAATCATAGACAAACAAACTGCCTTGCTATAGATTTGTCAACTGTTCAACCATCCTATCCTTGTGACCGGTGGATAGATAATATTTTCGGAGATGTGCTTTCATTTCTGCCCAGTGCCTAATAGGTGGATCCCTCAAACGCTCAATGTCTCTCTCAACACTAGCCCAATACAAACTCGTCTGTTTGACTAATTTCATATTGGCAAAGCGAACTCTACGCTTATCGGACATCTCATACCAATCGAAAAATTTGTCCATACTGGACAACCAATCAAGGAAGACATTAGGATCAGACCTACTGTCAAACTCGGGTGCATCGAACTTAATTTTTCTAGTGTCCATAACCTCGGTCATAAAGGTCGACATTTCTAGGTCCACGGTACCCATAATCTCTAGGTTCACTGTATCTATAATCTATAGGTTCACGGTAGCCATCATCCCTACGTTCACCATACCCAATTTCTTGATGTCTACGGTCTTGTCTCTCGGGGTGATCAATATTTCGAGGTTCAAGGTTTTGGTACTCAACATTTCTAGGCTCAAAGTGTTCCCTTTGCCTATTTAGCTCAGGTTCTCCCTCAGGTATCTCTTCATTAATGGGGATGCCATCATTTCTTGCATTTTCTCTTATAGGCTCAGGTAAATGTTGTGTTAGTCGCTCGGATACACGATCAAGTTCCTCAGACATAGCATCCATTTTAGTGAGTAATAAATTTGATTTGTCATTTTAGCGAGATGTTTTTCAGCGAAGCTTCTGATGATGAATAGTGATTTTAAAAGCGATTCCTCAAGGTTAGGCTCTGATACAACAAATGATGTAGGACAATTTATAAACTGTATTATGCAATTGACTAATATATGAATAAGACTAGAATCTAAACTCTACGCTTAAATTCTAGGGTTTAGAGTTTTAACTCCTCATCTATTAACTCTAGAAATCTCTACGATATAAGAAAGCCAATAATAATCGTAATATTCAGAATCTGTCCTCCCAAGGAGAATTACATCGGTATTTAAAGAAAACGAACCCTAAATTAGACTTGGAGACCAAAAAGACAAAAAATATCCCAACTAATTAAAACAAGATACTAAAATACCCCAACTAATTAAAACAAGTCCATAGTAATGAAATAAACAAAATAAATAAATAAAGCAACTAAATCATTGATCCCCATCATTTGTTCCATGGTATAAGCGTCAGCTGTCAAGGGTAAAGCACAGTATTTGATAGTCGTACAAGGAAACAACACCTTGATCAGAGATTATATCTCCAGCTGTTTAAGCTTCCCAACACTTTGAGTTGATAGGACTACTTATTTTCCTACACATGGGTCAAATATAGAGGTCTATGTATATTATTGGGTAGCCAGATGAATGAATAGGACAGATATGCAAAGTTCCCAATGGGCAATAAAAGTTCCTGACAGCTTATCTTTACTCATGATATTAAGATACTTGTAGTACTCAAGTCTTTTGTATTCACAACTTTCATGATTCTTGTAATAGCTACACAGGCGTAAGGTGTCCATGCTCTTTCCTTATTACCTATATAGCATACCTTCCTGTTTCATTTATGGTGTGATTGTTTTTCCTGGTTACTCAATTTCCACTTTGAGACCTAATTAAGCATGCAAATTGTAATTTTCCTTTTTTTTTGGGTGTTATTAATACCTTTTCTTTTTCTTCTTTCTGTAGTCACCAGTTGATGGCAAGCCAATGCTTCTAACACCCGAAGAATCAATACAAATCCAAGTAGGCACAATCGTGTAGTACTGTTTTTTTTGTCAATCTGGATGCTATTTTTTCTAAAATTTATAATGTTAAATGCCTTAATGATTTAATAATGTGTAGGTACACCTTGTTTTTATATGTTTAATATTCAACCTCTTTCAATGTTATAAAAAGCATATAGAGTTGATTCTTCTTGCATACATAGATTTATTGATTAAATAATACCAATCAAATACTTGAACCTTTGGTGCTCTGCCAGCCCCCCCCCCCTCTCTCTCTCACTCACACACACACACCCACCCCCACCCATCCAGATGTACAAATAATAAGAGCATGACAAATTAAGAGGTCTGTCAAATTTCATATATTTCTTTGAACTGAAACCCTTGCTCTATGTATTGGACAAATTTTCTAATTTTCTTGATTTAGAATAAATGGGTCTTACATTATTAATTTCCTAGCAATTTACAGTCTCTTATTTTTCCATGTTTTTATCATCTATATGGTTGAATTTGCAAGAGATGGTTTAAAAGTTTCATTTTTATATTGGTCTATAACCAATCTTGGTAAGGCATGCTTTGGATTCTCTTGCTATGTATATTCATCACTCTAGCTTTGTTTTCATTTAAAAAAAGGTCTAATATTTTTTTGCATTTTGTTGTCTTCCACCATCAATCTTTTCAGAACAGAATTGGGGCAGATATTATTATGGCACTTGATGATGTTGTGAAAATCACCATTACAGGTCCACGAATTGAAGAGGCTATGTACCGTACTCTTCGTTGGATAGACAGGTGCATAGCAGGTATATATATCAAATAGCAAATGTTAAACTTGTCCATTGGCATAGGTACTTGAACATAAATCCAAATAAAATCTGCGATATGTTTGTGTTTAACCATCACAAGTGAGTAAATGTTCCAACCATGATGAGTCTTGATCTTGAGATAGAAAATTGTTCTGTTCTATAAGCTCAGGATTTCAGGGTCATACAAGGAGTTACCCTTCATGTTTGCTTTGGTCATCTGTTGGTACCTTATCCTTTATCATTTTTTTACTGGTGAATGACATGTAAACTCTTTCCTGAAACTCCCAGTCGGATTTAAAAAAATTCTATCCATGTTTCATTTTTCTTGTCTTCTTTCTCGTATTAATCCGTTATTCAGTTTTATATCATCTTTTACTGTATTAATCTGGATGGACAGCTCATAAGAGACCACATGAGCAGAATTTATTTGGTATTGTACAAGGTGGATTAGATCCAGTGTTAAGGTGAACTAACAATTCAAATTACTTATGTATCAGTCAGTTATTAGAACATCATCCTCATCTTTATTTTATAATTTATTCTTATCAGGGATATATGTGTTAGAGGTTTGGTGGATCGGAACTTGCCTGGGTATGTCTATACTCCTCTCAGTGAATAGTATTGATGTTAGCAGTGTAATGTATACTGTAAAATTCAATGGGAAACCGAAAGATAACAAGGACCTGATGACTGTAGATAGCTTTCAATTCCCCCCTTGCTCAATACATATTACACACTGTTACTAGTGCTAGGCGATTCGATAGATGTTGCGCATGAGATTAATAGGTATGAGATCAATGTCTTGGTAGTAGAAACAAATCTGCAATCTAGCAAAATGTTTCCTTCTATTTTTATCTTTCTATTTTTGGAGAAGGGGCTGATTATTCTATAAAGATGCGAGTTCATTGTTGTTGTTTGTAATTATTTCTACTTTTATTCTATATACAGCTCTCTCTCGTATTCTTTAAAGAAATGCTATCAAATTTTACTTCTTTCTTCAACATTCGTTGGTGCTTCCAGATGGTGCACTTACGACCCTGGCACTTTTTTCTTTCTTAAGATTCACTAGCCGCTTGGTAGTTCACTGATCAATGAATTAAAATAACAGTGTTTCTTTTTGTTACAGCTATGCTATTGGTGGCCTTGCAGGCGGTGAAGACAAAGATTCATTTTGGCGTGTTGTTGCTCAGTGTACTGCTGCCCTACCTGAGGATAAGCCACGATATGTTATGGTACAAATGACCTTTATGATTTGGACACACAACCTTTAAGTAACTTGCTTTCCATTAACTATATCTTTTCCTCCTTCTGAAACTCCTATATATCATGATATTTTGGTCGTATCTTGCCAGGGTGTTGGCTACCCGCTAGATATTGTGGTATGCAGTGCTTTGGGTGCTGACATGTATGACTGTGTCTATCCTACCCGAACTGCTCGGTTTGGCACAGCTCTTGTACCTGAGGTGAGGGCCCTTGTTTGATAGACGTCTGATTTACCTGCATGATTTTTGTATACCATGAGTTAGATTATAGTCTCATCACTCTTTCATCCCAATACTGCACATTTTGTAACTGTGAGAATTTCTGCTTGCTCTTGTCCCACATAACAGTCTATAGGTTTGATGCTAGCTCATTCTCACATCAATCCTTGTTTGGAAGACTAATTCTACATGCTATCGTTTATCTTTGTGGGCTACATGTTTGGTGGAAACTCAATGACGCTGATGCATATTGCAGTCAGCGTTGCACATGTACTGTAAATGGTCAAGTTAATATCAAGAGAAAATTAATCCCAAGGAATGTTTTGTTGTATTCTCATGACTTTTGAGGTTACTTGACCAAAACATGATTATATATGTAGTAAATCAACTATTATGGGGGAAGAGAGCTATGTTGTTACACCATTGTTGTTAATAACCCCAAAGGGTTAGCTCAAGTGGAAAAGAGACTACTGATAAGTGCTTTTCAAGGCATTGGTCATGGGTTCAATACTCTGCAAAGGCAATGATCTCCTTCTCACCCACACATAGTTTACTATGGGATTACCCACTGTGCATGGTTGATGGGTATTGTGTGCCCCTAGTGGTTTATCCAGTGCACACCCTAAGGATAGTGGTTGTAGGTTCCACCTTCATGAAATAAATAAATAAATATGTTTTTGTTAATAAAAAAGAAAAAAAGAGAATGAAGAACATGAGGAACAAAAAAGTAATCATACCCTCAATTCCAGTTGTCTGATCAGAATAGCTTATTTGATTTTTGTTGACCAGCATTCTTTTCTTTAAATTGATGCAAGTAATTCTGTTTGCCTAATGCATTTTTATTTCATTGTGATGCTTGATTTTTTATGCAAGTCATAAACCTTTTGGTGTTTGATCATTATAGGAGGATTTGTTTTAGATGCTTGATGCATGTATATAATGTGTCAAGAACCATTTATTTATCATGTCTGGTTGAAAAGTGGTATTTGACAGCCCTTTAATCACCCTGGGGTGGGGCTGTTCAAGGACTTTGTGTTTCTTAGACTTTACAACTAATCAACTATTGTTCTACTAATTCTCGGTCCTAGTCTCTTTATTTTACCTTGATATCCGGTTCTGCATTGCTCTAGACATTGTTTTACAAGGATGCAAAAGTAAATGTTTTCTATTGGCAGTATCAAACATGATGTTAATGTTAAACCCTCAATTCTGTATTCAAGACTTTTATGCATTCTGCTCATAAAGAAAACCCTTCTCTTTTCCTCTGATATTTCTCTAATCTAAAATCATTGTCAGGGAGTTCTTAAACTTAAGCACCAGGCAATGGCGGATGATGTCCGCCCTGTTGATCCTACATGCAACTGTATGGTATGTCCAATAGAGGATACTCACTACCCAGTGATTAGTGTTAATTCAAAATGTATTAATGCTAAAAGTTATTTATATTTTGATTGGTAATTTATGTTAAATTTATCATTTTGTTTCTCTTTCTGTTGGTCTGTAAAAACTACACAAGGGCATATATTCATTGCCTAGTAACGAAAGATGCTATGGGATCTCAACTTCTGTCATATCACAATTTGTATTATATGATGAATGTAGAAACCTATATCTTTTCTTATAAACCAAACTTTCTTAGTTTCATATTTCTATTTACATTTGAACATTAAATATTTCACACTTGCAGCTTAGCAGGGATCTACACTCATCGATTATCCAAGGACGGTTTCCAAAGTATGTTTGCCTGTACTTTTATAGGCTTCATTCTCTCTCTCTCTCTCTCTCTCTCCTCTTTTCCCATACTTTTATTTCAACTGATGACTTGCCTTTAGTAGGAAATTTTATTTCAAACTGTCTCACCCAATATTTATTCTAATGCAGGTTCATATGCCAATTCCTGCAGAAAATGGTAATTGTGATCTTATATCCTCATCTGTTATAGTACTTTACATCCTGACACTGACCTATAGTTTTGGAATCCTGATTATACTATATGCCTTAACTGTCATTCTATGAAAAAATTGCCTTAAATGTATAACTGTGTATTGTATAATTATACTATGTCCACTCCAAAGTATAATATCACTTGATTTGTAAGTGATGTTATATTTTGAAACGTAGGGAATGTATTATATAGGAATCCAATGTCACATGTTACACACGTACTCTTTCAAGTCATGTCATTGAGTTTTCAATCATTGGAACCGCCCTTAGCCTTATGGAATCTAGTATAACGCCCCAAACCCAAATTACACTTGCCCATGTGTACCACTGACCCTACAATCCACCACACGCCCAATCCAAAAGTCATGAATTTTAGGTGCACATGAGTAGTGAGTTTGGCTTTACAAGGACCCATGGTTCAAAGGCGCGGACGTGGAACATGTTTCAGGAGTTAATTTTTTGACTCGGTATCGGTTTCGGGCCATATGCACCATTAGGCTAGGAGCTTCAATTTTTTTTAAAAAAATTATGAATTTTTTTTAAATGCTAAAAAAAGATGAATCAATTTAGTTCACAAAAACAATAACTAGTACACATAATAATATTCAAGTGATTCAACAAACACCTCGTAGATGTTTTTAATGGTACATTGTATGAAAATTGAACGATAAATTATTTACACTTTTAAAAGTACATAAATAAAGTAAAAGAAGCTAAATAGTTATATATTAATCTTCATCCTTCTTTGAATCATCCACTTCTTCATGTTGCTCAGGCTAAAATCAATGAAATATGTTTAATCAAATTTACATTTCAATAAAATATTGATGTTGTTTAACTCAAATGGCAAATCACTCATATTTGTATGGACTTATTTGAATCCTGCAAACAACGAATCACTAATTATGTAACCACACTTTTATTAGTTACATTTAACAAGTTACACTTATATCACTAATTAAATTAATTAAACAAATCAAGCTCTAATTAAGATACATTAATTAAATTAAACTCCTAAAAAATAGACAAATTAATAAATTAATTAAACTTAAAAATATTAGCAATTAACTAACCCAAGATGGTTCTTTAATTATGTAACCAACAATTCTAATTTACAAAAATATAACAATACAAAGTCAATTTGATCTGCCCAAACTTTAAGCATATACCATATATGAATACTAGTAATTACCCGTGCCTTCATATAACGAAAAATAGATTAAAATTAGAAAAATACTATATTACCTAAATACTCTTTTCAACTTAAAATAACTTACAATCAGACATAACAATTATCATAATTTACCACACTACCACAATAATTAATTTTCCTTTAAAAATAGATATCAAGAAAAATATAAACTTATCCACAAAACATACAATCATCAATAACAATTATTATAATTCACTTACACCACCACAATAATTATTATTATTGTTATTATTGTTATTATTATTATTATTATTATTATTATTATTATTATTATTGTTACTACTATTATTATTATAAATATAATTATTATTAATATTAATATTATAATTATTATTAATTTATTACTATTATTATTATCACTATTATAATATTATTATTATTATTTTATTATTATAATTATAATTATTATTGTTATTATTATTATTATAATTATAATTATTATTATTTTGTTATTATTATTATTATTATTATTATTATTATTATTATTCTTGTTATTATTATAATAATAGTTATTATTATTATTATTATTGATATTGTTATTATTATTATTATTAGTAGTAGTAGTATTAGTAGTATTATAATTATAATAATTATTCTAATAATAATAATTATTATATTATAATTATTATTATTTTGAATTAAAATTAGAATGAATCTGAACCGTATCTTTGTCTTTCCTACCCAATTCAATTAAAATGAATCACTATTACTATTATTATAATTATTATAAAAATAATAATAATTATTATTATTATTAGTAGTAGTAGTACTATTATAATTAATATTAATATAATTATATTTATAATTATTATTACTATTATTAGTAGTAGTACTATTATAATTATTATTATTTGTTTGTGTGTGTGAAGAAGAGAGGAGAGAGAAAGATTTTGTGTGTGAAATGTAGAGAGAATAGGGTGTAAAAATGAATTTGATTTGAAATGGTAAATATAAATACGGCTTTTAGATTAAGTTGAAAGTATTAAGTTAGAATGAATCTGAATCGTCTTGTGCTTTGTCAAATGAAAGATTCAAAATAGGTTCAGTTTTATTAGATACTTATAATATGTATAACCTAATGTCCGAAAATCATATTTCTATTTTTATTTTTATACGAAATACATTGTCTTTAAAAATGTGACAAATTAAAGCTTCTAATATGTAATAACAAATATAATTTGATTACGTAGTACTTATAGATAACTAAACTATACATAAAGTTATATCCCCCAAACTAGTTTAATTTATTAAAAAATTTAACAAGCTACACTTTTTTCACTAACTAAATTAAATAAACAACTCAAGCTCTAATTTTAAAACACATTAATTAAGAAATAACAATAGAAGCCAAATTTAATGAATTAATAAGTCTTGCCAAAATATACTTTAGGCATATTCTAAGTTATAAACAAATAACAATACAAACCCAATATAATGAATTAATAAGTCATGTTAAGCATATTCTAAGTTACATTAATTAAAAACTAAACTAATAAAATTAGTTAAATTTAACAAGTTACACTCATTTCACTAATTAAATTAAATAAACAAATCAAGCTCTAATAAAATACATTAATTAAGTTAAACTGCTAAAATTACACAGATTAAATAAATAAAATTAAATTTAATAAAACAAACAATTAACTAACCCATGGTCCTTTAATTATGTAATCAGCACATCTAATTGTTTAACAATAAAAACCCAATTTAATTTAATAAGCCTGTCCAAACTTTTAAGCATATAACTTACATGAATATATATTTACAATCTGTATAAACCCAACGGCCCAAAGGCAAAAATGTACCTAGAGTTCGCGAATAGATGAGAATAGAAGAGTCAAACTGTCGGAGACGAGGAGGCCAAATCCGGAGGAGAGGCGAAATTGATCGGGAATCTCAACTCCAAGGGTATAGGGTGAGGGAATTGATTAGAGCAAGAGGGGTGGGTGCTCAAAACCCTTCAAGATGAGGAGTATATGAAGAAGAAAATTTTGGAGGAATAGGACAAAAATCCATCAAATCGGACAGCCATGCATACTTTCAATTATTGCCGTCAAGTTTCGAGGCTTTTGGCTTTGCAGTAATTTTGCAGCAACTTTGCAGAAGGTTTGTTCTTTTTCCCTATCAATTTCCAAATTTGCTTTGTTTTTTGATTAATTTTTTTGGAGGTTTTGCTCACTACGCCGCGCTTTCTCCGTTAGGTTGACCAATTCCATTTCTTTATGACGAGTTGTCAAAAAGTCGCCGAAATTCTCCCTTTACATTGAATTCTCTTGAATTGTCGTATCGTGACTTGGATTCGGATCGGCGTTGACCGAGTCATAGACGTTACGCCGAGTTTTCGGCAAATGGCCAAAACTTTGAACCCTGTAAGGACCTATCCTCTTCTTATTGAATATTACAATCACCCCACCTTAAGATTTGACGTCCTCGTCAAGTCCCTAACAATATTCAAATTCAATCCTAGGCGATGTTAGGAGTCTAGAGGTGGCTCTCACCATCCTCTTTGGTTTAACACTTAGTCTCGCATAACACTTATGTCCAACACTTCCAGTTGGATCGTGACTTTGATACCATTTGTAACTTCCCAAGCCCAAATTCCACTTGCCCATGTGTGCCAGGGATCCTAAACCTATTGTCCACCACAAGCCCAATCCAAAAGTCATGACTTATAGGCACATATGAGTAGTGAATTTGACCTTATAAGGGCCTATACTCTTCTTATTGCCACCGATGTGGGACAGGGTAGTGACCCATCAGTCTAACACGTCCGTCTATGTGTGTTGAACGTTCATTATCATCATTATTGGAGACGATCCCTTTGTATTGGAGGTGAGATCAACAAATATATGACTTTTTATATGACTCCTTAAAGGGGGATGAGGCCGGCTGACCCCTTACTTAAGGTGAAGCCATGATCGACACCCTTAGGGGGAAACCCTAGTTTTGTCCATAATTTCCCCTTTTTCTTGTTTGGGTTGAACCTGTTTAGGTTCTAAGGATTCAATCATTTGCTACACGTGCCCCTCTTAGAGCTCACAGTAACCAACACTTTTATTTTCCTCTTCATTGAACTTGTGTAGTATGAAAGGGATCTATAGGGAGGTATGAATAAGTCTTTAATGTATGATGATGTAGCATCTAGGACGTGCACACAAATGCAAATCACAACTATGTAGATTTAAAGGGATTTTTTTGTCTCATTTTTTCCTTTGGCTGATTATTAGTCTTCTATATTGGGTCTCATAGTTTTTTGTTGAGCAGCACTTGCCATTTCCATGAGTTTCCGAAGTAACTATATTCATCCTCTGCAATCAATTTTTATACCCGTGATGAAAATCTTTTTGTCACATGTAAGTAGAGGATATCTAGGGATTTAGATAAATAATAGTTAACTAGAATAATTAGTAGTTAGTTTAAGCTTATCTGTTTTCTCCAAGTAGTTAGCCTATAAATAGTACTTACTAAGAGAAAACAAGTTCTGTAATCTGTTTCTCCAAAAATGAATGGCAATTTGTCCAATTCCCATTTCTTTTTCTTTCTCTCTCTACTTATTTTATTTCTCTCTAATTCTGTTAACTTGTTGAAGAGTCATGATCACGAACTAACTAGTTCATTATAAGTGGTAACAGAGCAGTGCGATCAGTGGACTGCTTTTTGCCTCCTGAACAGAAAGAGCTACCAAGAGGCTAGTCCCACATCGCAACTTGTATGGGGAACTTGGTGTGGGTTGAAATGGTCTTGGGCTCTCCCTTCGTACCCAGCTAGCTTTTCGAGATGGGTTCTCTTAAGATCATAACACTTATTTTTGTACTTTTGTGCACCAAGTCATGGATGAGAATGCATTCTTATTTTCTTTGAATTTTGCCTGTCTACCACACATCACTAATCGTTGATTTAGTGCAACAAAATTATCTTACTATTCTGTTTGTATAACCAGTCAATCTGGTTTGAAAGAGTCTCCCAAAATTATCTTACTATTCTGTTTGTATAACCAGTCAATCTGTTTTGAAAGTCTCCGTTCCATGATTTTCTAATTCATTAATTTCTTGAGATTAGTTCTTATACCTCTTGGAATGTGTATTACCTTGTAGTTCCCAAAAGGTGATGTTCCTGAATGGGTCTGCAATGCCATGGAGGTTGCCGGAGTTGATATTTCTTCCTGCTGTGCTCCATTCTCATCGTCTCAAGATTAGGCATTAGACAAGATACAAAGCAAGAGACAAGGTAGTAGGAATTATATGTTCATTTATGATAATGGAGAAGCTTGATAACCAGAGGATAATACAGGTCAGCATATATTTTGTAGCCCATATGCTGCTTCACTAGGATTAGGATTAATGTTAAATTGAGAAATATTTATGTAAACATTCATATTTCCTTTATACAAGTGCAGGAAATTTTCAATGAAAAGTTTTCCTGGGCTTCTTCCTTCTTTCCACAAGCCTTTAATTGACCTTATTTCACCAAAGAACAGATAGCATGAAAAGCTCTGTTTTCCTTGATGTAATTCTAAATTTGTGTACTTTTTATAACCTCATATAAATGCACAAGAATCTAAAAATATATTTATGATACCAAGTAGCATTTTACAGAACAAGTGACATAAATATATCATTTTCCAAATTACATGTTTACTAAACAGATCCTTTTTGATACTCTTGCAACTCTTGTTGCAACAATTATTTAGATTAGACCCGGCAAACCAAACGGAACGGACGGGACGGGACGGGACGGGACTGGCCGAGAATGGGTCGGGTTAAAATGGTTCAAATTTTGATGGATTGATAATGTGAGGCCCGGGTTGGGCTGGCCCGGCTCGCGGGTTTCTTCCTTTATTTTTTTTAAATTTTTTTGTAAAATTTTGTTACACCAAAAATAGTAATAATATTAAATATTAAAAATAATAAAATAATTTATAATAAATAATAATTATAATTACCTACATTAACTACATATCTCAATCAATTAAAATTTAATAGTATTATAAATTACTTTTAAAGTATATAATCAAATTTTATTTTTAAAATTATACTTTAAATTTAATATAATTTATTTAACTTTTAAAAATAATAAATACTGTAATTAATACTAATATATAGATAATTTTAAATTTTTATAATTATATTATCTAACTTAAACTAATAATTATTAGTTTTATACTTTGAAATTGAAGAACTATTTCGAAAGTTCATGCAATTGTAATTGTTTGCGAGTGTGAGTAAAAATATATAGAGGATATATTGAGAGAATTAACATTTCTACCAATAAAATTAAAAGCGATATCAATTCCCTGTACTAATCATGAATTCAGTGTCTTATATAATTTATGAGATTTAATGTCACAAAACAAGTTCTCTCTTTTTATACCAAAAGAATGAGAATTTCATGTCTCAAGCAGTAGATAATTTAATAATCTACCATGGAAAAATAAAAGTAGAAAAGGTTGCAAGTATATTAATCAAACTTGTTTCTGCCATGCACATGACTAGAAGTATCTAATTAAGCTTAATTACTCATGTTCTTAACAAATCAATTAAATTTTTTTGCAAAAATAGTAATGCTCATAAATATTATAAATTAGGCACGATTTAGATTTTATTTTTTAAGAATAATAAAATTTGAATAAAAATAAAGAAACAATATATTGAAGATTGCATTAAAAATAAATAATTGTTATAATTCAGTTGGTTTGAACTCTTATTTATTTACTTACAAGTCTTGTGTTTAAGCCTTACAACCCACAAGTAGCAACATTTTATTTTAAAAAGAAAAGAAGTCATGGGCCGGGCCAAAATAGCCCGCATTTTCCTGGGCTAAAAAATTGCAACCCACAACCCGACTCGTTGCAGGTCGGCCCGCGGGCTTGGGCCATGTTTGCCAAGTCTAATTTTGATCGACAAACTTGTTGAATGGTTAGAATTAATATTTTGAGACTACATATAAAACTATGGTTCTGTTTGTTTGGCGTAAAATATTTATGTGGGATTTTTTTTAATACAGAAATTGCAGTGTTCTAAAAATTCTTGCCTAGGCGCTAGGCTCCCCCTTGGCGCCCTGTCTTGGTGCTAGGCCCCCCTTGGCGCTTCGCCTAGGCGCTAGGCCCTCTTTAGAGCCTCACTTAGGCTCAAGACGACAAAAAAATCCCTCCAGAAAATTAGACAAGGCCTAGACGAAGAGTTTTTTTTTAATAACTACCCAAATCAATATATTTATTTTTCTAATAATTACCATATTCATAATACATGTTGTAGTATATCAAATCACAACAAAAAGTGAACAATATCAAGTCAAAATGGATAATTTTATTATAGTTGTAATTTTTTAAACTTGTACTAACTTCAAATTATATAAATGATGATACATTTGTAATATTTAATTTAATTCAATATAATTCTTAAATTTATGTTTAGTTTCTTAAGTTTTAATATTGAATTAAATTCTTAAAATTTTTAATTTTATTATTTAATAGCAATCTTATTTATGAATAAAACTAATACTTTAAAAATATGTTTGAACTTTGAACAATTGTATATTTGTGTTTGAACTTTAACATTAGCAATATGGATAAGTGTTTGAACTTAAAGTAAATGTTTTTATTATCTTTATTATAGATTGTTTTGCTTTATATTATTGTTTTGTTTGGATAAATGTAAGATATGATATTAAAATTAACTTAAAATGAAAAATCCTGCCTAGGTTTCATTCAGGCCTGCCTAGGCCTCTAGGCGCTAGTTCCCCCTCGGTTGCCCGCCTCTCTCCTAACGCCTTTTAGAAGATTGAGAAATTGACTCCTGTACTTAAAAATGTCAATTGCATTTTCCATGACACAAAATCTAAAATTGTTGAAAAATTGCTGCGGTTTCTTTCTTTCTCTTGTTTCGTTTCGTTTTGTTTTTGTTTTTTTTGTGTTTCTTAACAATTCCACTAGTATTATAATCAAAAGTTGCTCGTGTAGGAAAATTTCTTTATACTCAGGTCCCACGTAAGCTCTTGTGACACCCTAAGATTCCAAGCTACTCATAATTTTCCATGATTAGACAGAAGGGCACAAGAAAATCTACAAGTTATTCTTTTTCCTTTACTTTTTCTGTTTATCTTTTGGCAGGAAGTCTGAGGAAATTCTATATTGTTTTCCCACTTTCTTTTCTGTCTGGACGCATCTTCCCACTTTTCAATTTACCTTCTGGACAACTTGTAGGGGCTCTATTCGTTTCTGAAGTCGCAAAAACCTCCTCAATTTCTCTCCCTCTCATCTATAGGCAAACCCATTTCTTCTGGACTTTGTGATTGAGTTTGATTTAATATCAATATCTAGGGTTGCCTGAATTGAGTAACTGCATGTTTGGATAGTTTGGAACTTTTGAAAATTCAAACGTACTCAAAAATCTTGTCCGTCTAGAAATAATTTATTTCAAACGTAATATTGGGAGCTAAAATACAACGCACAAAAAATGGTGTGATGCGAATGGACCTCTAAGCTCACTAAATGATATCCATAAATGCCAATAATTGAATAAATTATAAGACCATGTTTGTTTGCAAAAAACATGATTGAGATTTGACTATTTGTCTTGATTTAATTCTACTTCGGATTATTTAATTCTTTGACAAGGGACTCTTAAAGTCATTTGATAGCTTAAGATGAGGGAACTATTAATCTCATATTCATCATGAGATTATTAGAAATGATAAAAAATTGTCGATAAAACTATTAAAAGGACTATTAATCCCTCATCATGGAATAAAATAGTTCAAAATAATGTTAAATTAAGACAAATAATATAATCTCAAATATATTTTTTATAAACAAACATAACGTGAATATAATGAAAAATTCTAAGTGAATATTGCACCATTCACTGAAATATCCTATGAAGTGGTTTTACTGAAATATCCTATTTTCTTATTGAATATTTGTCGTTCAGTTCGGCTCTCCATTCAGTTTGTCGTTTGCAAGTATAATTGTGCCGACGATTATTCAAATCCAACAAGGGTTATTTTATCAGTTTCTTTCGGGTTGAGTGGCCGTTCGATACTAACGACCGGTACCTATTTTTTTTAACCATAATTATAAAAATAATAAATAAAAATAATAGAGCAAATTTGAATAAAAAACTGTAAAAGAAAGTATATTTTTTATTGAAAAAACACTGTAAACAGTTTACAGTATTTTTTCAATAAAAATATATTTTCTTTTACGCTTTTTCAAACTGTTTTTCATTATTTGTTATTTATTATTCTTATAATTGTGGTTAAAAAAAATAAAAATAAAATTTACACAGTACCGATCGTTAGTACCGGACTGGACCCCACACCCACACCCACACTCACACCCAATTAGTTTCTTTATGGGTCCTCATCCGTACAATTATTTGCAATGTTTTCAAACAACATTGTTTTTTCATGGATGATGAGTATTTAGGTTGAACGTGGTTAACATAAAATTAATTTTGGTCAATTGATTAATATAGTGTTGATACGCAAGTGAGAGTTGATTTCTCTCTGCGTGTTAACATTGTATTAGTCAATTGACCAACTTACCATAAAATTAATTTCATGATCGGATCTATTTTGTATGAGCTAGACTTAGAAAAGACTATACACAGGTTGTAAGACTATTTATCTTCAACGTTGACTTAGAATTATATATATATATATATATATATATATATATATATATATAAGACTTGATTCATAATAAATAGTGATTAGGAATTTATATAGGCATCACATTACACCTTTTATTGTAAGATCTGACAAATACAATTTAAAAACATCTCTCTCACTACCACTGAACCACCTATCGCTCCTAATGCAACACTATGTTGTCTTAGGAAGTTTGATAAAAATTGAATAAATTTGAATTTGAATTTGAATTTGAATTTGAATTTGAATGAGCTGAATCTGAATTTGAATATGAATGAGTTAAATTTGAATGGAAAAAACTGTTTTATAATTGACATGTCTGAAACATCTGAATGACAAAACTTTATTATTTTACTTCTATGAAAAAATTCAAAATTGTTGTAAATTTATTTAATATTACTTAATATAATAGTTAATATGTTTTTTTTAATTTTTTAATTTTTTTTCAGTCATTCAGTTAAAAAAATCTGACCTAGCCATTCTGCTCGTCCATCTTACCGATTCAGCTATTTAGACCAAAATTAACGCATTGATCGATTCAGCAATTCAGTCCTCATCCATTCAACCCCATTTAACTCTAAACAAACACCCCCTTAATAGAGTTGTGTTTAATTTTAAATCGTGACAGTCAGATTTGGAAAACGGTTGCCTCCATAGGGTTAAAGAAAATAAATATATGTACCACCAGCAAAAAATCTAAAATTAAATTGCCTTTTTTTCTTTTTTTGTTTATAGTTCAGATTCTATTTTTGTTAATTATCACCAAACCTTGTTCTGTCTATTATATGTGCAGCATGTAGTAGGGATGAAAATGAAGCTTCATCCAATGCACGAGTCGTATTATACAGACTTGACGAGTCATAAGATCCGCGTTGGGCGGTGCCGAAATATTAGTTAGGTTTTCCCGACTTGGACCAACAAGTTTGTGAATGGAAATATTTCTTTGAATCCCAAAATAAGATTGTTAACTTTTTAATTTTTTTATTTTCTTAATATTTTTCAACTTGTTAAAATTTCAAAAAATAATATGTATGGTAATTGTAAGAAATTAATTTTAAAAACTCTTGTTTTCTTGGGCTAATGATTTTTTCCCCAATCCTTACAATAAGGCATTTGATCTTTCCAAATTTCACGTTGCTCATTTATTTAGAATGAATTTAAACCTCAATTTGCTCTTGTATTTCAAAATCAATGGAGCACGGATTTGTTCAGTTAATAGGGTTTGCAATGTTTGGAACACTATTTTTTGTGCATTATATTGTGCCACAAATACTGTATTTGTGAGTTAAATAAATTACACTTGAAATGAGTTGTTCTACTCGAACAAGATTTTAAAGTGTATTTAGACTTCCAAATGCTCCAATTCCACTAAAAGCCTTCTTCAAGATCTAGTCCCTGTCCAAGCTTGGTGTCCTGCAATTTGGTAACATTTTCCATCTCTACCTCCCAAAAAGATAAATGAAGTGTGAATGCATTGAATTAGTTTTGACAACTAAGAGTTTGGTAAGAGTCCTAAATCAGTTTTCATTTCACGTGAGCTTTCCATGCAAAAAAGCAACATTTCTAAAAACCTATCACCCGTGGCTAACCTTTTCACTTTCATAGCATACCTACAAGCTAGGGGGCAGATTGAGACATTTCTTCACATTTATAACATGGGCAATGTGGCCCTTTATGGCTTTTTCTACACATGATAACAAGGAACTCTTTCTTTATTCTTCATATATTATCATCTATGAAACTACCAGTAGATTGTTATAAAACTTTAGCAAAGTATAGAAATATACTCTTATATTTACTGCATAAATTTAAAAAAAATAAGCAAGAGAAAGAAAGAGAAATTCTTCAGAGAAAATTCTTATGTATATTTTTCTTCAGATCATCTCCTTATATAGGAGAAGGAAAGTCACGGGTGGGGAGGAAGGAAATCACGGGAGGAAGAAGAAAGCAGAAGGAAGAGGAAAAGGGAAGGTGATGCCCTCTTTGTGAGGGAATCATCATTATAATACTTCCCCTGATTCCCTACGATAGAAGATTATGTCTCATTAAAAACTTTGTTAAGAAAACCCAGTGGGAAAAACTTAACGAAGGGAAAAAGAGTACATATCTTTTACATAAATATCTTTTAATTGACTGCCTCGTTAAAACCTTGTCAGGAAAAATCCAGTGGGATAAAAACCGTGACTAAGGAAAAAGAGTACAGTCTTCCCCTCAAAAAGAATTTCATTACTCCTTGATGAAATGTTGTCATAAGTCTTTCAGTCGACACATTCCGATCCTTTTTCGAAGTTTTGCAAACGTTGCATTTGGTAGCGACTTAGTGAATATGTCGGCTAGATTATCACATGATCGAATTTGATGCACATCTATATCACCCTTCTTTTGTAGCTCATGTGTGAAGAAGAATTTGGGTGAAATGTGCTTTGTTCTATCTCCCTTGATGTACCCTCCTCTAAGTTGAGCAATGCATGCAGCGTTATCTTCATATAGAATTGTAGGAATGTCTTTGATTGATGGTAATCCACATGACTTTTGAATATGCTGAATATTTGATCTCAACCAAACACACTCTCTGCTTGCTTCATGTATTGCGAGAATCTCAGAGTGATTTAAAGATGTAGCTGTCATGGTTTGCTTTGTGGATTTCCAGGAGATAGCCGTATCACAATATGTAAATACATAACCTGTTTGTGATCTTCCATTGTGTGGATCTGATAAATATCCTGCATCGGCATATCCAACCAATTGCGACGTTGAATTTCTTGGATAAAATAACCCAAGATCTATACTTCCACGAAGGTATCTCAAAATGTGTTTGATCCCATCCCAATGTCTCTTAGTATGAGAAGAAGCGTATCTTCTTTAACAAGTTGATGAAAGAAAAGTAATATCGAGTCGTGTACGAGTTTTTCAAGATACATAAGAGCACCTATTGCACTTAGGTATAGAACTTCAGGTCCAAGAACTTCTTCCCCACTTTCTAGAGGCCGAAATGGATCTTTATCAGCTTCTAAAGATCGAATAACCATCGGGGTAGTCAAAGGATGAGCTTTATTCATATGAAAACGACTGAGAATCTTTTCAGCATATGTGGATTGATGAACAAAAATTCCAGATGCTAAATGCTCCACTTGTATTCCCAAACAAAATTTTGTCTTTCCAAGATCTTTCATTTCAAATTCATCCTTTAAATAAGTAGCAGTTCTTGAGAGATCTTCAGGAGTACCTACAAGATTCAAATCATCCACATATACAACAATAATGGAAAATCCACTTTGTGATTTCTTAATAAAACACATGGACATACCTGATCATTTATATATCCATCTTTTATTAAATAATCACTAAGTCGATTATACCACATACTGACCGTGATCGCTTTCAACCCATACAATGATGGCGTTGTAACTTGATTGAATATATGTGACGCCTTTGTGATTCAAATGCATTTTCAATCCTTCAGAATTCTCATGTAAATCTCAACATCAAGTGAGCCATATAGGTATGCTGTTACAACATCCATCAGACGTGTTTCCAAACCTTCCATGGTTGCCATACCTATCAGAAAGCGAAAAGTGACTCCATCCATTACTGGAGAGTATGTATCCCGATAATCAATACCAGGATTTTGTGAAAACCCTTGAGCTACAAGTCAGGCTTTGTATCTCACAATTTCATTTTTCTCATTTCGCTTCATACAAATACCCATTTGTTTCCAACCGGGATTACACCCAACGGTGTTTGGACTACTGGTCCAAATACTTCTCTTTTCAATAGAGATTGTAGCTCAGTTTGAATAGCATCTTTCCATTTTGGCCAATCTTTTCTTTTTCGACATTCTTCCACGTTTTGTGATTCAGGATCCGTGTCAGGAATCAAAGTAATATCTGATGCTATAGAGAAAGCAAATATGTCATCAATCATGACTTTGCTTCGATCCCATATTTTCTCATCATGTACATAATTTATTGAGATCTCTTGGTGTTCATCTCTTATCCCTTCACTGAGATTTTGAACCTCTTCTGGGGCTATTCCCACTCTTGGAATAAGTGCTACTTCTGGAGCAGGTATTCCTTCTAGACATTGCCAATAATGCTATCTAATAATATTATTCAAATAATATGAATTATTGATTTGATAATGGAAAATACTATGCAATGACAATTATTAAAACAACAATAATATAAACTATCAACGCAACAATTATTGAATCAATAAAATAAAATATTGAACAGTAACTACTGTAACAATTATTGAGTAGTGCCTTCTTACATAAGAATTAATAATTCAACTATACTGTGCAATACCGGTATGCTACTCGTAACCTACGCCAGACATCGTATTTTAACCACCAGGTATTCCAACAGTGTTTAACGGTAACCATTACGTCGTTAATTATAAAAACTCATACTTTGTCATTTTTTTCATCCGACAATTATCCTGTTATGGGGCCCATTTAATGATCAAGGCATCGCATTTGGATATTCCCGACAAAAAGAATATTCCACGACCAAATGAATATTCCCCGACAAAAGGAATATTTTATAACCACTTGCTTATTTTGTAAAATTTGCACATTTCACCCATAACCAAAGCATTATATCAAATTAACTCCTTACTATTTCAAGATAATAAATAGAGAAAATTTAATTTTATTTATAATAAGTTGGGGTCTTACAGAAAGGGTGAACTCAACTAGCCCAGTAAGAAATATTATGACTAAGATAATGCAGGATAAATTATCATTAGCCTTCAACAATGTTAAACTGATAAAATACAATAGAAATCAAGTTTAACTGCAGCGGTACAAGCAATCCATTAAAAGAGTCAAGTAGAGAATAAATTCTACTATCTTTTATGATTTAAAAAGGGGTTTCATCACTTTTATCGCTGAGACTCAGCTTAATAAATAATCCACATCATTCCTGCAGTACGACCAAGGATATTCATTAGTATCATTACCACAAACTATCCATTCACTACGGGCCAAGGATATTCGTGTATTCATCAATGGTCATGATCATGCCAACAACTGTCCATCAATGCACTACGGGCCAATGAGGACTTTTACCACATCATTTGTAACATTACGGTCATGATTACACCGAATAATCCCTAGTTATAATCATACCAAGTCCATCTATGTACTACAGGCCACAGATGACTTTTAACAAAATATAAATATGAGGATGATGACAATGATATAAGAATTCAATAAAAAAAGTTCAAGAATTAATTTAACCAAGAACTAATAACGTCCAAATTGTCAACATGATACGTCTTTGTAGAGTAAAATTCAAGAATGCTCAGAAGAATATTTTCAGGAAAAGATACTGGATGAAACTCAAATATCAAGGATATTCCACTAATTTTATGGAGTATAGAGGTCAAAACTTTAACCAACTGAGTATAATAAAGAATAGAATAACAAAAGAAATGCCAAGACGCTCGATAAACCGCATGCACGTGTTATTCCAATGAATAATAAATGATGGAACTAGTCACGCGTGCGCATTATTGCTGATGTGATATTCGACGAATAATAAATAATGGAACCAGTCCGGCGTAAATGCATGAGACAAAGATATTCATGAATAATAAATAATGGAACCCGTGTCCACAGAAACGCACGCATGTGATATTCTACGAGAATAATAAATAACGGAATAATAGAAGAATTTCACCAGGTATAGGGTAGCCCGCGTATACAGGTTTTTCCAACAGAATAATAAAGAATGGAATAACAAAAGTTCTCTTCATGAATACAAAAGAAATAATACCCCTTACCGTAAAAGAAACTGGATATAGAAGTAGTGGATTAGCAGAATACTTTTCTTCTTTCTCTCTATAGTTTCTCTCTCTAGAGTTTTAGTGAATTCGTAAGAAATAATGAAGGAATGAGCTTCTATTTATAGGAGGATGGACTGAATAGTAACTAATTCATGAACGGTCCAGATTGATTTACTTATAATCGGACGGTCCATAAAATATTCTAATAAAACAAAACTTTTAAATATATATATATATATATATATATATATATATATATATATATATATTGCAACAATTTTCCTTGCAATTGTTAGCACAAATAGTGACTTCTTCAGTGCTACTGCTAGAATTTTCTTTACTATTAATATTAGAGGAATTTGAAATGCTAGAGCCTTCGTCATTACTGAATTAATAAAACCCAACACTACTCGCACGTGAGACTTACCAAGGGTTGACAACGAACAAGGTGTTCTACATTAAGTTAGGTGACTTCCGGTAAAGAATAAAAGAAATTTTGAAAACAGTATGAACGAAGTAAATTAGAGCTGTTCAGTTAGACGCTGACGGCAACCCTATTTTTGATGAACCTATTGGTATAGGACCACCAGATGGAAAGATTTAAATCTCCAGTTAAAGAAGTTAGTCTCCCAGAGTTAAATCAAGAAGTTAATAAATTAAAGAAAGAAATAGCTAATTTAAAATTAGAAGTTTATAATCTAAAACCATTGAACATTAAAGGAATTAATTCAAGTATCTACCTCTGTCTCAGAGATGCTATATTTTTGAATTACTATCCAAGCATGATAGGTGCTATGGAAGCAAGTTTGCACAATGGTCCTATCCATTTTAATTGCTTTCCTGACTTCACACTTAGTTTAAGTGATCAACACCTATTAAAGGCTTTAACATTAAATATTAAAACAGCAGGAGAAATTACACAAATGATTGAAGGTTCTCAGCCAATTGCTTTGATTTATAGGATTTATTATAAGACCATGAAGACTAATTTGAATGTCCATGCTCTTAATAAAAGCCCTAAAGATCAAACAGTTTTGATTCAAAGTTCAACTAGTGATGCTAATATCCAGATCCCTAGAACCATCCTATGGAAAGATATTACATTACCTAGTCAATGGACTTTACCTAGTGAAATACCACAATAGCCTGTAGTTAACAACATAATGAACATAGAAAATATAAGGCAATTTTCTGATGGAACTGTCAAAGTGAGCTTTGAGTATTCTAGAAGACCAGTTATTATAGAAGATTATTCTAGTTCTACAGCTCCTTCTATGATTCAGCCTAAAAGAGATTCTGAAGTCCTTAGTAACCCTTCTATAAGAGACATTGAAAATGAAGTCAGTAATGACGAAGGCTCTAGCATTTCATATTCCTCTAATATTAACAGTAAAGAAAATTCTAGCAGTAGCACTGAAGAAGTCACTATTTGTGCTAATAATTGCAAGGAAAATTGTTGCAATAAAAGAGTTAATGTAATTAACAAAGATGATGAAGAAAGTTCTTTGTTAATTGACTTAATAAGTAAAATCACTGATCCTAAGTTAAAGGCTCAATACACCAAACAGTTGAAAGATTTATTAACTAAAGATAATAGAGAAAATGATAGGTTTATTAAAGCTAAAGAGAAACCAATTTTTAGTCTTAATAAAACCTTGGAAAGATTTAAATCTCCAGTTAAAGAAGTTAGTCTCCCAGAGTTAAATCAAGAAGTTAATAAATTAAAGAAATAAATAGCTAATTTAAAATTAGAAGTTTCTAATCTAAGAAAAGATTTTGATAAAAAGCACGATCTTCGTGATCAATGATTCCTCATCCAAAGGATGAAAATCACGATGAACCGTAATCATCTCGGTACTAAAGATATTTCGGACTTATTTATTCAAGGTCTTTCACTTAAAAGAATTAAAGACATCACCATCCAAAAATGGTATGTATCTATTAATCTAGTTGTGGATAAGAACTTTTCAATACAACTTACTGCCTTAGTTGACACAGGTGCAGATTTAAACTGTATTCAAGAAGGTTTAATTCCAACTAAGTATTACAAAAAGACCAATTGAAAATTAAATTGACTAATGGTAGTCAAATGGAAATAAAGTATAAATTGCCTAAAGTACATATCTGTCAAGATAGCATGTGCTTTAAAACATCTTTTGTTTTGATTCGCAATCTTACGTAAAAAAAATTATTTTAGGATTACCATTTATATATTTATTATACCCATTTACTACTAGTAATGAATGATTAACTCAGAAACATTTAGGTAAGAAAATAACATTTAAGTTTCTTATTAAACCAAAAGAAAGAGATTTAAAATTCATTCAAGAAGAATCCATTTCCAAATCATTGAATTTAATAAACTGTAAATCTACCCATTTGAGTTTCTTGAAAGAAGAAATCAAATACAAAAGAATTGAAGAACAGCTTCAAAATGAAGATGTTCAATTAAAAATTGAAGAGTTAAAAACATACATGAAAAATAACCTTTGTTCTGATTCCCCCAATGCCTTTTGGCATAGAAAAAAACATATGGTTAGGCTTCCTTATGCTAAGGAATTTAAAGAACATTTAATTCCTACTAAGGCTAGACCTATTCAGATGAGTCATGAACAAATGGAGTTATGTAAGAAAGAAATTAATGATCTTCTTGATAAAGGATTAATTAAACACAGTAAGTCCCCTTGGTCTTGTCTTGCTTTTTATGTCAACAATGAAGCAGAAAAAGAGAGAGGTGTACCCCGTTTAGTTATCAATTACAAACCATTGAACAAGGTCTTAGAGTGGATTAGGTACCCCCTTCCCAACAAAGACGACCTTATCAATAGGTTAAGTAATGCCACCATTTTCAGTAAATTTGACCTTAAATTCGGTTTCTGGCAAATTGCCATTCATCCAGATGATAGGTACAAAACAACATTAACCACTCCATTTGGACATTACGAATGGAATGTTCAGGCATTTGGCCTAAAAAATGCTCCCAGTGAATTTCAAAATATTCTCAATGACATACTAAACCCTTTCAGCCATTTTATTGTAGTTTATATCGACGATATTCTTGTTTATTCCAAGACTATTGAAGAACATGAAAAACATTTAAAATCGTTCTTCACAACTGTTAAAGTTAATGGTCTTGTTCTTTCTCCTTCCAAATGCAGCCTGTTTCAGGTCAGAATACGGTTTCTTGGTCTTAATATCTTCAATGGACAAGTTCAGCCTATTGAACGAGCTATTCAATTCGCTGACAAGTTCCCAGATAAGATAACCAATAAAACCCAACTGCATAGATTTCTTGGCTCGCTAAATTATATAGGCAAGTTTTACAAGAATCTCAAGAAGATTTGCAAACCTCTCTTTCAACGTTTGTAAAGCAATCCTCCACCTTGGACTGACGTTCATACTTCTGTCATCCAACAAGTTAAAAAATATGTCAAGGCATTGCCCTGCCTTGGTATTTCCAATGATTTAGCTTTCAAAATTGTTAAAACTGACGCCTCAGATATTGGTTTCGGAGGCATTCTTAAACAAAAGTTAACACCAGATTCCCCAGATCAAATTGTTTGTTTTCATTCCGGTGCATGGAATACTACACAGTCGAAATATAGTACTATCAAAAAAGAAATTCTTTCATTAGTATTATGTATTAACAAATTTCAAAATGACTTATTAAATCAGAAATTTCTAGTTCGCATTGATTGCAAGTCAGCTAAATACATTTTAGAAAAAGATGTTGAGAATTTGGCCTCTAAGCATTCTTTCGCTAGATGGCAAGCTTTGTTAAGCATTTTTGATTTTGATATTGAGTACATTAAAGGTAATGATAATTCTATTCTTGATTTTCTTACTCGGAGTTTATTTATACAGTACTTTTACGATCATGAGCTTGGAGGATCTTCTTCCTCACGAGTGCAGGGTCGCCTTCTTCGCCCAAGTAATCGACCAGGAGGAACCTTAGTTCCTCACCCGATTACTCTCGTCTACCAGCTTAAACAAGTTTATCGTCCTTGGGACAATTCCCAAGCCTTACAGATTCGACCCTAGTTAATAAACTTTGAACCCATTGATCCGTTTCAATAATCCAAATTTAAGACCTCGTCTTCAGCTCCCAGTTATCCCCTTCTGAGCATGTGCTCAAATGGGAAAGTTACTTGTTCCATATTGAACCATATATGAAACCAAAAAATGACCCAGTTAAACTTGCTTTTGATTTTTCCCCTGGTTGGCATTTTCCGCCATCTGGCTCCTTATAAGTCTCTTGTATATTATAAGGACATTCTCCTCAAACAGAGTCGATAAATATCAAACCCATTTATGCAAATAATGATAAATCAAAAGTCCTTTATCATTCTTTGTATATTAAATAATTCCTTCAAATTTCAGAATGGGATAAAAATCCCTCTCGATCTTATGGATCTCACCAAATCAAAACAATTCCTTTTGTTTTATGATTATATTGATGCCTGGTATAAGGTTCTCCTTCACCAGAATGAGTCCCATAGTCATTCCTGGTTCATTCAATTTGATCATAAGTTCAAAAGTCAAATTCTTTATTGGTTCGTCCTCTGGTGGTATAGGCATGGTTCTACCTATGACCTCCTTCCTTCCCGACCCCTTAAGGTCCAAGTTACTCATTTTGCTAATAATAGTAAACTTGATCCAAAGAATGAGAACATTCCTCTCATTCTTCTATTTACCAAAGAAATATAAAGTCCCTGGATCCTCAAATGGCAATACGGTGTTTCACCGCCCTCTTGCTAAATGCTTCAAATCCAAGAAGCTTATTCTTTGATCCACTCCTCGACTTTCCCACTTTTTTACATTAAATGGTGGGATAAGTTCGACGATTAATGAAATCATAGGTCGTTCGGCGAGAATTTCCTGTTGCCCCTCTTCCAGTCTCAGTTAGTTCCCCGGTCATTCAGGCAAAAGTGTCTAAAGTCATTCCTATCGAGCCTTCTGCCTCAAGTCAGAAGAAGAATTCAAAAGAGTCTAAGTTAAAAACCAGTCCTACCGGTTCTTCTTGTTCCCGTAGCATTTCTGATTTCAAGGATTGCTCCGGTAATGAGTTAAAACGAATTGCTCAAGCTCTCAATAAAAGAATCGATGAGTTACATGAAGTAGCCTCGGGGCATTCCTCAGCCTCTTCCCAGAATGATTCAGTTAGCCAATTTGCAGAAGATGATGGCCTGTACGATCCTTATGGCACCATCAACCTTCAAGATGCTCAGGACCCATTTGCACGACGTCTCTGATAAAACCGACCCACGCTTGATCGAGACAAAGACCGCTCCGATAGCCATTATGAAAGATTACGCTTTTCACCGAAAAGCGATTCATCGATAAAAAGATGCTCTCTTTTCCACCGAAAAAGCATCATTAAGTCAAAAGTTGTTTACCCATTTGGTCAAAAGCGCGTACGTAATAGTCATAAGTTAGCACTGCTTTATCAACGATAGCTTATCTCATACTTTTTACTTTTGCTTTTACCTTAGTAATTTACTTTTACTTTAGTAATTCCCTTTTACTTAAGTAAAATGTTTCTTACTTTACCCCAGTTAATGTAATAGTTCCTTTTCCTTGTATTATAAAAGGAAGGCAAACTCATTTGGCAAAATCAGTTTTCGAAACTTAGAAAGACTCTGAGCTCTCTCTCTCAGAAGAATCTTTAGTTTCTACCGCTGATTAGCCGACTTATCCCCTCTTTTCTACTTCTCTAGTCAAATGTTTTAGTTTTGTAAGTTGTTTTGTTTTCTTTTCTCTTCTTAGCTTGTACATAGTTTATATTAATCAATAAAATCAGTTTTAATTTAGTAATCAACTGTGTTGTATTGGTATGCGCCCTCTTCTTCATCATAAAATCTTTGCTTTCGCCCCCAAATGGTATTAAAGCCAAGTTGTATTTGTTCTTCTAGCTGTTAGTAAAATCTTCTAATTTACTTCGTTCATACTGTTTTCAAAATTTCTTTTATTCTTTACCGGAAGTCATCTAACTTACTGTAGAACACCTTGTTCGTTGTCAACCCTTGGTAAGTCTCACGTCTGAAAGCAAGTGTTGGGTTTTAGAACAATAGGTATGAGTCTGCCCTGTAAGAGGGTCTGGATGGAAGATAAAGAGTGAAAATAATTTTGAATCCAGTAAAAATGAGTAGGTTATTTAGATCTAACTCTTCAGCTAGTCACAGGTCAACTTTGCCACCAGTACCTGACATAATTAACCAAGAAGAAAATAGTTTTGAAAATATCAGTCAAGTTTTACACAAGTGGAATATACCCAGAGTTTCTCCCAAAGAAATTTATCAGTCAACCTTTTTAGATAATTTCAAAACAGATTATAATGTTAAAACAGTTGAAAAGGTTTTTGCTATTAATAAAGAATATGAAAATTGTAGTCTTCTTTCCCCTGATGTTATTAAAAAACATAGGAAAAAGGGTTATAATTTTATTCACATAGGTCTAGTTCAAGTAGCAGTAAAACCATTGAACATTAAAGGAATTAATTCAAGTATCTACCTCTGTCTCAGAGATGCTAGATTTTTGAATTACTATCAAAGCATGATAGGTGCTATGGAAGCAAGTCTGCATAATGGTCCTATCCATTTTAATTGCTTTCCTGACTTCACACTTAGTTTAAGTGATCAACACCTATTAAAGGCTTTAACATTAAATATTAAAACAGCATGAGAAATTACACAAATGATTGAAGGTTCTCAGCCAATTGCTTTGATTTATAGGATTTATTATAAGACCATGAAGACTAATTTGAATGTCCATGCTCTTAATAAAAGCCCTAAAGATCAAACAGTTTTGATTCAAAGTTCAACTAGTGATGCTAAAATCCAGATCCCTAGAACCATCCTATGGAAAGATATTACATTACCTAGTCAATGGACTTTACCTAGTGAAATACCATAACAGCCTGTAGTTAACAACATAATGAACATAGAAAATATAAGGCAATTTTCTGATGGAACTGTCAAAGTGAGCTTTGAGAGTTCTAGAAGACCAGTTATTATAGAAGCTTATTCTAGTTCTACAGTTCCTTCTATGATTCAGCCTAGAAGAGATTCTGAAGTCCTTAGTAACCCTTCTATAAGAGACATTAAGTTAAAAGGAATTTTAAATCAAGGTCAGGCGAGTCATCCTTGTTATTCCTGTCACCCTCAGAATTATCTAGTTGAAGAGGAAATCTCTTCCTCTCCAACTCCCTCTGAGCTCTCTCTCTCAGAAGAATCTTTAGTTTCTACTGCTGATTAGCCGACCTATCCCCTCTTCTCTACTTCTCTAATCAAATGTTTTAGTTTTGTAAGTTGTTTTGTTTTCTTTTCTCTTCTTAGCTTGTACATAGTTTATATTAATCAATAAAATCAGTTTTAATTTAGTAATCAACTGTGTTGTATTGGTATGCTCCCTCTTCTTCATCATAAAATCTTTGCTTCCGCCCCCAAATGTACATTTTTAATCCTATTTTTTGAATATAATTGATTATGTCACCATAAGTGAGATTATCATAATCAATATATCCCAAATTTTTACTTAATTCCTCACGAACTTTATGAGCAAATAAGGATGGTAAACCATTGACAAATTTCTCTTTCCAGAATGGTTTATTATATATATATATATATATATATATATATATATATATATATATATATATATATATATATAACATACATTCCCTGTGATATCTATCATTTATTTTTCAACATCATATATATATATATATATATATATATACAAACCATTTATATCATTACATTTATATATAATAATAATAATAATAATAATAATAATAATAATAATAATAATAATAATAATAATAATAATAACCCTCCGTGACAACCTATTTTCTCCCCACCAATTCATTTCTCTTCCCCGACAATTCTTTCCTCCCCATCAACATCACTATCCACCAAAGTCATATATATATATATATATATATATATATATATATATATATATATATATATATATATATAAAACAAAAGCGAGATAACTTCTACCGACAATTTTAAAAATGGAAAAGTGGGGGCCCAAATAATAAGTAAAATTTGCATCAAATACTTCATAAAATCCCCTCAATACTTTTAACAATATTTATCATCATTATTATAATTCACAATATTAATCGACCAGTCGTTCCTGCTAAGAGAGCTTTCCAATAAGGATTTCTCCTATTAGCGCCTTGATTAGGTGACCAAACCTCTCCTCGACGTAACTTCTGACATCGTTAATATTGCAAATAATAATATTAATAACTCTGTCATCTCAATTATTGATTTAATAATATAAAAAAATATCGACAATAATTGAATCAAATAACGTGAGATACTATGCAGCAATTACTGTAGCAATAATCGAACAAAACTGAGTGACTTCTCACGTAAGCATCAATAATCAATACTGTGTGCTACTATGCAACCACGTGTATTACTGTACTTTTACTACCAAGTAGTTCAAAAGTATTAACGGTAAAACTTCCGCCGTTAGTTTCATAACAATATTTTTGTCGTTTTCTCAATCCGACAATAATTCCATCGTGGGATCCACCAATTATTGCGCCGTTGTACGAATATTCCCTGCTAAAACTAATATTCCCCGACCAATCGAATATAATACAACAACTTGCATACTTTGCAGAATTTATAAATACTACCTACAACTATAACATTATAACAAATTCATTCCATAATATTCAAAAATGATATTTATAGAAAAATAATCTTTATTCATAAAAGTTGGGGTCTTACACATGCGGTCGCTGATCGATCGCTATAACAATTTTCCCACCCAAAATTTGGCAGGAAATGTTGGCGCGTAGTTTTTTTGCGACCCCTTATAATCAACGACCGCATGCGGTCGCTGATAAGTCCATGTCATTAAAAGTCAGTGACCGCATGCGGTCACTGATAGCGCTCCTGATTAAACTTAATATAACCAGTTTCAGTCATTCGCTCGACACAGAGACGAAAAAAAAAAGAGGGAGATCGAATAGAGAGAAGAGGGAGAAGGGGGAGAAAAGAAAAAGGAGAAGAAGGAGAAGACGCACGCACGCTGTGACGCCCCCAAAATAGGTATACATCACCCATTCTGAGTTGTCAATACATGGTACAGAAACAACTACAACTTTATTATTACAACAGTAAAACTGTGAGTTTGAATACAAATATTATCTTCTAGACAATATCTATACCCAAATAAATCCTCATCACATTTATTGATACATTATTTTACAAAAATGGTGAGGACTACTAAACAACTCTCTCTAGAACCTTCATTCCATACCCCGACTAGTACTCGTTACATTCTCGCCTCTCACGAGAAGAAAAATGGAACAAAAAGGAAAAGGGTGAGCTCAACTAGCCCAGTAAAGAATATTATGACTAAGATAATATACAACAAATTATCGTTAGTCTTCAACAGGAAAAAAATCTGAGAGAATACATTAAACAACAAGTTTTAGAGCAATATTCACAGCGGAAAATATTAATTCATAGAAGAGTTACGTAGAGGATGAAATCTACTAATATCTATGAATTTAACAGTCCATCATCATTATTTTATCCCTGTAACATCAATCAATATTCATCTTGAATCAAATATTCATCTTTGCACTACTGGCCAAAGATATTCATCAGTCGGTCATGTTCATCTAAACACTGTTCATCTTTGCACTACGGCCCAAAGATATTCATCAAGAAATCATTCATCTTTTCTACGGGCCAAAGATATTCAAGAATATCATAATTTAGGGTAGGAGGATGATGAAAAATATTTTAAAGAAAACGAATCCAATTGAAACAAAAGAACAAGTATTAAGGATTAAGTATTTCACTATTTCATGTCCAAAATACCTCATAAATAATCATAGTGGTGTAAAATTCAAGAATGATCAAAACATGGATACAATCAAAGCTAGTATCCACAATAGATATTTTGACGAAAAGGAAAATTTTATTTTTACGTGAATAGTCTTAGTATTCATGAATAATTAATATATATCGTGAATAGTCAAGATATCGTGAATAGTAACTCCGGCACAAAAAGATAGAAATTCCACAAAAACATCATCATGCTTCGTGAATAGTACTCGTTAATAGTAACTCGTGAATAGTAACTCATGAATAGTAACTCGTGAATAGTAACTCATGAATAGTAACTCATGAATAGTAACCCCGATATGAAAAAGTTCCAAATTTGATAAAAACTTCAAACCAATATTTTAGCATAATGATATTGAAGAAATAATATCATTTGAGAAGAAAATAACATCCCTTACCTCACAAAGACGATTTTACGACTTGAAAAAGCTGATATCAAAAATTTGAAGGAACTTGCACCGTATAACAACACTCAAAGTATACTTACAAGAATACGCTCAATATATCGAGAGAGAAATAGAGAGAAACTTTAGTTTCTGGTGTGATTTTCAATTCTAACCTAAGCACCCTATTTATAGGAAAATGCTTAGAACACCAAAGTAGAAAATTGAATATAATATTAATATATTTTTCACATTTTCCTTAGCCCACCTTAGACAACTGATCTCAGCCCATTTGAATCACATGTGAGGCCAACTTAGTTGCAAAAAATGTTTTTCTCAAAATAATTAACTAAAACTCCCAAAAATTAATTATTTCGGAACTTCGGAACTTTGGAACTTCAATAATTCATAATAAATAGCCCTTTTATCAAAAAATTTGAATTTCGCAACTTTTTATAGGAAATTCAATTCTCTACAATTTTGCAGAAGAAAGTTTTTCCAAATTCCAAACAGAAATTGACCGAAATCCACAAAAGGGTGATTTTACAGGCTATAATCAAATTTCGGTCAATAATTGTGTCCACCAACACACAAAATATGTGTTAAACATTTAATGCCACAAAAATACTCTTCCTCCTCATATACTCATATATCCCACATTCATTGTAAAAATATCATCGTTAATATATTATTAAAATAATATATTTAAATGAATTATTTTATCAGAAAAAGATAAAATATTAATTTTCAACAATTGTCACATTAAAATTTTCTTCATCTATATCTTCATAAAATCAATATTTTCTCATCATATAAATCAATAATTAATTATTCATAAATAATATTACGAATCACATTATTGTCAACCAGCGATTCACAGGGATAGAGGGGCTTTCCAATAAGGATCTCTCCATCAAGGCGCCGCAATTAGATGACCAAACCTCTCCTTAGATGTAACTTTTTAGACATTGTCAATAATGTTATCTAATAATATTATTCAGATAATATGAATTATTGTCTCAGATAATGGAAAATACGTGTAAATGACAATTATTGAAACAACAACAATATAAAATATCAACGCAAAGAATTATTGAATCAATAAAATAAAATCTTTGAGCGATGAATTATCGTAACCATTATTGAGTAGTGCCTTCAAATAATTGGTGCAATACCGTGTCTACTTCTTGTGCAACAACGCGATTATCGTGTTTTAACCACACGGGTATTCCAACAATTGTTAATTCAGTAACAACTACGCCGTTATTTTTAAACAACTTATATTTGTCGTTTTCTTCATCCAATCTCTTTCTCATTATGGGGCCCTACAAAAAGGTCGCGCCATAAATATTTAATATTCCCACAAGCGGTAAGAATATTCCACGACCAAACGAATATTCTCCGACAAAAATAAATATTTTATAACCACCTACTTATTCAAAATATTTGAGCATTTTACCCATAACTAACCACATTAATCAAATCAACCCTTACTAATTAAAAGAAATAATAGAGGAAAATAAATTTCATTTATTAATTATTTGGGGTCTTACAACCTCCCATTCTTATGAAATTTCGTCCTCGAAATTGACGTACGTACCTGGTATTTCGAAAAGATGAGGATACCTCACTTTCATTTCCGTTTCTAATTCCCAGGTCATTTCCTCTATAGCATGATTCCTCCACAAAACTTTAACTTGTGGTATGACCTTTGTACGTAGGACATGCTCCTTCCTATCCAAGATCTTGACAGGTACCTCCTCATACGTTAAGTCTTCGGCTATCTCGTCTGGTTCTAACTCAATAACGTGGTTCGGGTCTTTCACATATTTACGAAGTACAGATATGTGAAACACATTATGAACACGAGACATACTCGGAGGTAACGCGAGTCTATAGGATACATTACCTACTCGGTCAAGAATTTGAAATGGACCAATAAATCGTGGATATAGCTTTCCTCTCTTCCCGAATCTTGTAACTCCCTTCCATGGGGCAACACGCAACAGTACATGATCCCCAATACTAAATTCTATGTCCTTTCGATGAAGATCCGCATAACTCTTTTGTCGATCTTGTGCCGTTTGTATACGTTGTCGAATCATTTGGATCTTTTTCGTAGTCATACGTACCAACTCGGGTCCCAACAATGTTGCTTCACCCACCTCGTCCCAACATATTGGAGAGCGACACTTTCATCCATATAATGCTTCAAATGGGACCACACCAATGCTTGCCTGATAACTGTTGTTGTAGGAGAATTCCACCAATGGTAAATACTTATCCCAACTCCCTTTAAAGTCTAGGACACAGAGTCTTAATAGATCTTCAAGAGTTTGAATAGTCCTCTCTGATTGTCCGTCCGTTTGAGGATGGTATGCTGAACTGAATCGTAAATCCGTGCTCATAGCTTTTTGCAAGCTAACCCAAAATCTTGAAGTGAATCTTGGGTCACGATCCGAAACTATGGATACTGGCATGCCATGAAATCTCACAATCTCATCTACGTACATACGAGCAAGACGTTCAAGGGAATAAGCCTCCCGTATCGGCAAGAAATGAGCAGACTTGGTTAATCTATCAACAATAACCCAAATAGCATTGATGCCTTGAGAAACCATAGGAAGACCCGTAACGAAATCCATGGTAATGTGTTCCCACTTCCATTTCGGAATCTCAAGTGGTTGCAACGGACCCTTAGGTACTAGATGCTCCGCCTTTACACGTTGACAAGTTAAACACATCAAGATAAACTTTGCAATCTCTCTCTTCATATTGTTCCACCAAAATGTATGTCGAAGATCACGATACATTTAAGTACTTCATTGATGGATTGCAAATGGTGTATTGTGTGCCTCCATCATAATCTTGTACTTCAAATCAGAGTCGTTAGGAACACAGAGTCTGGAGTGGACTCGAAGTATTCCTTCTTCATCGATTCTCGCTTCCGGAATAACACCTTCTTGTACTTTCTTCTTCATACGCATCACTCGGCTCAGATTGGCTGGCTTGAGCAACCTTAACTTTTCTATTAAAGTTGGCTCTATCGTATACTTGACATCATCGCACTCGTTCCTGCATATGATCTTCTACTCAACGCGTCAGCTACCACGTTCGCTTTTCCAGGATGGTATTGAATAGTGTGGTCGTAATCTTTCAACAACTCGAGCCAACGTCGTTGCTGTATGTTGAGTTCCTTTTGCGTGAAAAAATATTTGAGGCTTTTATGGTCTGAATATATCTCCACTTTCTCCCCATATAGATAGTGCCTCCGGATCTTTAAGCGGCAACGATCACCGCCAACTCTAGATCATGAGTAGGATAATTCCTCTCATACTCTTTGAGTTGTCACGAGGCATAAAGCTATGACTTTCCCACGTTGCATGAGAACACATCCTAACCCTTTGCACAAGCATCGTTGTAGATAACAAATCCATCCGTGCGGATGGTATTGTTAGAACAGTCTTAAAATGAGTCTCCTCTTAAGCTCTTGGAAACTCTTCTCGCATTCTTCGCTCCAAACGAATTTTGTATCCTTCCGAGTTAGCTGGGTTAATGGAGTAGCAATTCGAGAAAACCCTTCCACAAATCTCCGATAATAACCAGCTAAGCCCAAAAAGCTACGTACTTCAGTCACCGACTTCGGTTGCTCCCAACTTTGTATTGCTTCAATCTTCGTCGGATCAACAGATACTCCATGTTTCGACACCACGTGCCCAAGGAATGCTACTTCCTCAAGTAGAACTCATATTTCTTCAACTTGGCATAAAGCTTGTTTTCACGAAGCCTTTGAAGTACCAGCTTCAAATGGTGCTCATGATCTTCACGGCTTTTGGAATATACGAGGATGTCATCAATAAAGACAACAACGAATTGATCCAAATATTCCTTGAATACTTGGTTCATCATATCCATGAAAGCCGCAGGAGCATTAGTCAATCCGAAAGACATGACTAAGAATTCATAATGCCCGTCTCTGGGGAGTTCGAAGGCGGTCTTTGGAATATCCTCGATTCTAATCTTCACCGATGATATCCGAATCTAAGATCGATCTTTGAAAAGAATTATGTTCCTTGCAACTGGTCACACAGGTCATCAATACGAGGTAGAGGATACCTATTCTTGATGGTGACATGGTTTAATTCTTGATAGTCAATACAAAGTCGCATACTCCCGTCTTTCTTCTTTATGAATAAAACAGGAGCACCCCAAGGTGATGTACTAGGATGAATGAAACCGATGTCCAACAGCTCTTGTAGTTGGACCTTTAACTCCTGAAGTTCAATAGGAGCCATTCGATATGGGGTTTTAGAAATGGGCTTGGTACCAGGTTCAAGATCAATAAAAATTCAACTTCACGTTCTCGGGTAGCCAGGAAGTTCTTGAGAAATACGTCGGAAAGTCAATAACAACAGAATATTATTCAAATCGACGTGTCTTTATTCAAATCCATAACATGAGCTATGAAAGCTTGACATCCGCTTTTCAATAAACGAATATCTTTATGATTATATATGACAAATGATTGATTTTAATGGTTTAGTTGCTTGAATTAAATCATACAACAGTTGGTTAGGAATATGAAAACTAACAACCTTACGAAAACAATCAATTTTGGCATGATGAGTAGTTAACCAATCAATCCCTAAAATCACATCAAAAGCAAGTATCTTTAAAGAGATAAGGTCAACGGTAAGGTGATGGTGCCAACTTGAATCAAACAAGATTTATAAACAAAGGGATGTGATGAAAGTTTCTCCTAACGGAGTTTCTACGAGATAGGTCAAAGTCTAATTTCTCCGGTCAAGTTTAAACGTTGAGCACAAGCGGGAGAGATAAATGAATGGGTAGCACCAGATCAAGTAAGGTATAAACTTCGCAAGAATTTATAAATAGCTTACCGTGATCACCTCGTTTGGGTTCCTCGCATTTTGACCGATTCTAACAAACGCCTTCCGGAACCATTGACTTTGATTTTTCGGGGATACTTTTGAGTCACCGTCCATCATTGAACTAGGTTTTGCTACTGCATAATCTCGAAAGCGATATGTCCTTCCTTTCCATAATTATAGCATACCTTGAATCTGTTGTGGGCGCTTGGTGATATGTCCCTCTTTCCAAAGATTTATAGCATATGAATGGGTGGTCGTTCTCCTCCCCTAGAACCCGATTCTTTGCCGCGATGTCATCTTCACATGGTCATTGTTAAATCTCCTCTTTTTAAAATCTCCTCTCACTTCGCTTCTTCTATTTTCATGGCCATGATTACCACCAGTGGTTTACCATTTTGTCCGTCTTTTTCTTTCTTCACCGGTTATCGTTGTTTTGTTGATCGCTATCCCCGGTATGAACACGGTTGTGGTCCGCTCGGTTGGTAGTACTCGTTATCTCGCTCTAATAATTGAGCCTCATTTAACATCATCTGAATAGAGAGAAAATTTATGAGAAATGAGATCTTGACGTATCTTAAGGTTTCAAACCTCTAAGAAACATCCGCGTCATACGTTTTTCATTCTCTACCAAATGAGGTGAAAACCTGGATAACTCCGCGAACTTCGCCTCGTACTGGGACACCGTCATGTTATTCTGCTCCAGTCTAATAAACTCCACTTCCTTCATATGACGAACACTTTCAGGAAAGTATTTTTCGTTGAAAAGTTTTTGAAACGTTTCCCAAGACATGCTAAGTGCGGCGTTGGTGGTCCGCTTTCACGAACTCCTACCAAAGAATGTCCGCCGCCAGGAACATAAAGGTGGCGAATGGAACCTTCTGTTCCTCCGTGTATCCCAAGACATCGAATATCTTGGTAATTTGCTTGACTCATGTTTCCGCCATGATCGGATTCGGCTTTCCCTTAAATTCTGGCGGTCCCAACTCTTTGAACTGCTTGGCTATGACAACCCGTGAATTGCTATCATTTCCTCCTGTATTTTGAACACGAGTCTCCCTCGTTTGATTTTCCATGAACTGCAAAAAGCTTCTAAACATCCCTCGTTCATCATCTCGCCGGTGGTGTTGTTCACAGAGGAACATTGCCACTGTGTTACGTTCTCCTCGTTGGTGAGTAATCTAAAGGCGTCTCCACGGTCTCATTTCCACTTGTTAATATTCTCGATCGACATTCTCAAATCTTTGTCATAAAATAAGGGTTAATTAAGGAAATCAATATATCACATAATATCCCTATATATATCCGACCAACTAACAAATAAGCTTAGGTAGGACACACTAGCGAAGGATTTAATCATCTCTCCTCCTAGTTCTATTTCCCGATCTCCGCCAAAGATCATATCCCTAAGCTCGATAACAAACCGTGGCGCCCCCAAAATAGGTATACATCACCCATTCTCGAGTTGTCAATACATGGTACGAAACAACTACAACTTTATTATTACAACAAGAAAGCTGTGAGTTTGAATACAAATATTATCTTCTAGACAATATCTATACCCAAATAAATCCTCATCACATTTATTGATACATTATTTTACAAAATGGTGAGGACTACTAAACAACTCTCTCTAGAACCTTCATTCCATACCCCACTAGTACTCGCTACATTCTCTAGCCTCCCAGAAGAAAAATGGAACAAAAAGGAAAAGGGTGAGCTCAACTAGCCCAAAAAAGAATATTATGACTAAGATAATATACAACAAATTATCGTTAGTCTTCAACAGAGGAAAAAATCGAGAGAATACATTAAACAACAAGTTTTAGAGCAATATTCACAATGAAAATATTAATTCATAGAAGAGTTACGTGAGGATGAAATCTACTAATATCTATGAATTTAACGATCCATCATCATTATTTTATCCTGTAACATCAATCAATATTCATCTTGAATCAAATATTCATCTTTGCACTACTAGGCCAAAGATATTCATCGATCGGTCATGTTCATCTAAACACTGTTCATCTTTGCACTACTACTGCCCAAAGATATTCATCAAGAAATCATTCATCTTTGCTTTACAAAGCCAAAGATATTCAAGAATATCATAATTTAGGACCGAGGATGATGAAAAATATTTTAAAGAAAACGAATCCATTGAAACAAAAGAACAAGTATTAAGGATTCAGATTTAATTTATTCATGTCCAAAATACCTTATAAATAATCATAGTGGTGTAAAATTCAAGAATGATCAAAACATGGATACAATCAAAGCTAGTATCCACAATAGATATTTTGGACGAAAAGGAAAAATTTTATTTTTCTGTGAATAGTCTTAAATATTCATGAATAATTGTCGATATCGTGAATAGTCTAAACAGTATACGTGAATAGTAACTCCGGCACAAAAAGATAGAAATTCCACAAAAAACATCATCATGCTTCGTGAATAGTACTCGTGAATAGTAACTCGTGAATAGTAACTCATGAATAGTAACTCGTGAATAGTAACTCATGAATAGTAACTCATGAATAGTAACCCCGATATGAAAAAGTTCCAAATTTGATAAAAACTTCAAACCAATATTTCAGCATAATGATATTGAAGAAATAATATCATTTGAGAAGAAAATAACATCCCTTACCTCACAAAGACGGTACTTCTGACTGAAAAACTGGATACAGGGCTGAAGGGAACTTGCACCGTATAACAACACTCAAAGTATACTCACAAGAATACGCTCAATATATCGAGAGAGAAATAGAGAGAAACTTTAGTTTCTGGTGTGATTTTCAATTCTAACCTAAGCACCCTATTTATAGGAAAATGCTTAGAATACCAAAGTAGAAAATTGAATATAATATTAGTATATTTTTCACATTTTCCTTAGCCCACCTTAGACAACAGATTTCAGCCCATTTGAATCACATGTGAGGCCAACTTAATTGCAAAAAACGTTTTTCTCAAAATAATTAACTAAAACTCCCAAAAATTTATTATTTCTGAACTTCGGAACTTCAATAATTCATAATAAATAGCCCTTTTATCAAAAAATTTGAATTTCGCAACTTTTTATAGGAAATTCAATTCTCTACAATTTTGCAGAAGAAAGTTTTTCCAAATTCCAAACAGAAATTGACCGAAATCCACAAAAGGGTGATTTTACAGCTATAATCAAATTTCGATCGATAATTGTGTCCAAAGAACACACAAAATATGTGTTAAACATTTAATGCCACAAAATACTCTTCCTCCTCATATACTCATATATCCCACATTCATTGTAAAAATATCATCGTTAATATATTATTAAAATAATATATTTAAATGAATTATTTTATCAGAAAAAGATAAAATATTAATTTTCAACAATTGTCACATTAAAAATTTTCTTCATCTATATCCTCATAAAATCAATATTTTTCTCATCATATAAATCAATAATTAATTATTCATAAATAATATTACAGAATCACATTATTGTCAACCAGGCAGTTCACAGGATAGATGGGGCTTTCCAATAAGGATCTCTCCTTACTGGCGTGTAATTAGATGACCAAACCTCTCCTTAGACAGAACTTTTTAGACATTGTCAATAATGTTATCTAATAATATTATTCGGATAATATGAATTATTGCTCTGATAATGGAAAATCTTGTAATGACAATTATTGAAACAACAACAATATAAAATATCAACGCAAAGAATTATTGAATCAATAAAATAAAATCTTTGAGCATTAATTCATCGTAACCATTATTGAGTAGTGCCTTCAATAATTGGTGCAATACTGCCGTGTCATCTTCTTGTGCAACAACGGCGACATTCGTGTTTTTTAACCAAGGGTATTCCAACAATTGTTAATCTTGAATAACTACTGCCAGATTATTTTTAAACAACTTATATTTGTCGTTTTCTTCATCCAATCGCTTTTCGTTATGGGGCCCACACAAAGGTCAGTCTTGCCGTCGATAATAATATTCTCACGGTAAAGAATATTCCACGACCAAACGAATATTCCCAAAAAAAAATAAATATTTTATAACCACCGCTTATTCAAAATATTTATGATTTTACCCATAACTAACCACATTAATCAAATCAACCCTTACTAATTAAAAGAAATAATAGAGGAAAATAAATTTTATTTATTAATTATTTGAGGGTCTTACACACGCCACCCACCACGCCTTGCCATCGCCATTGCGCCACTTATTGCTATGGCCATGCCGTGTAACTATGCAATATTACAAGTCTATTTTTTTTAGAATTATTTTTTTAATTTTCTGAATGTATATGTGAATGACATAATGGGGGAAATATATATTATTTGAGTAGTGATTCACGTTGCCATGTTTTCTTGTTTCCAGTTATTGTATTTTAAGTTGGCTTGATGGTGAAGCACCTCAATTTACCCCCTACCCCCTTCATGAAAAATTCCCCAAAATCCCCCCACCCTCTTCTTGGTGAATACAGTATAATACTTTTCAGATTTCATCTAATGCATTTGACAAAGAGATACTGCTACATGCATTAATCTCTTAGTGGATTAGGTAATATTCTATTGTGTTTGAGCTACTTGAAATTTTCATCAGAAATTCATTACTACCAGCACCGTATTATTTGTATGCAAGTACAATTGTAGATATTATGAATGTAGAAAAATAAAGAGAGACTAGGAGAAAGAGAAGATATTTGGGAATAGGATTGCTTGATTTCACTTGATACCTCTTATAGTTCACTTACATAAAATGATCCATCTACAACAATTTATAGGACTCCTACTACATTTCTAGAGTCAGTTTTATAATTATCACTTGACCAAATACATATGCATTACCCTTGTATCATGAATCTAATAAACTAAATACATATATTATATATATCAGATTTGGATAGTAACAAATTCATAATTTTCTGACGTTTGCCATTACAAATGGGGGAAATATATATTTTGTGATTTTGGCTTCGCTCGTGATTTATATGATATGTTCTCGATTCGTAATCCATGAGTGTTCAGTAAGACATAAAATAGAGTCCTTTCTAACATCCTTATCTCAACAAAGAATTTGATTTAATTTGCTGAATTTTTTACTGCTTTAATTTGCATTCAATCGTTATTGTTTTGGTCTTATTGTATTGGGAATTTGTATATTTCTCTTGGTTTGTGTCTTGGGTGCCTAGAAATGACCATATATGCATGCCGTCATGCATGTGGCTAGTCCATATTGTAGGGGAGACTGGCAAATTTTTTTTGGTGTAGGAGATTAACGAGCTCTTTATGGTGTGGGAGATTAATGAGCTCTTTATGGTGTGGGAGATTAACGAGCTCTTTAAAGTACTTGCTACCCGAAATTAGATGTACTCAATAGTTAGTCTCGCGCGTATGCTCAAGTCATATGGTTACAAGTATGCTCTCAAGTCATATGCTTACAAGTATGCTTAAATGTTAATCATATGCTTACAAGTATGCTCAAGTCATATGGTTACAAATATGCTCAACTCATATGCTTACAAGTATGCTTAATTGTTAATCATATGTATGCTTACAAGTATGCTCAAGTCATATGGTTACAAGTATGCTCAAGTCATATGTTAACATTTATAATGTTGTCTGTAGTAGGTACTGTGGAATCATGGACCTCTATTCAGACCATAGTTGGATGGCACGGCGAAAGTCAAGTGCCCAAATAGGTGCTACAACTGAATTTAGAGCTGGTTGCCAAGTGTTTTTGGAGTATGCATATAGTCACCCAAAATGTATGAATGGTAAGTCGCAGATACAATGTCCATGTTTGAAGTGTAAGAATGTAAATTATATGGACAGAGACGTTGTAAACTATCATTTACTTGTTTTTGGGTTCATAAAAATTACGAAGAATGCTGGTGGGCACATGGGCAGAGAAGAGATGGTGGCATCACAGAAGTACACAATTTGGGCAGTAGTACTCATCGAATGAATGAAATGGTTCATGATATTGCAGGGCCAGATTTTGATTGGGAACAAGGCAGAGATCAACCTATGAATTCTGATGCCAAAGACTTCTTTAAGTTGTTAGATAAGGGTAGCGAGCCATTGTGGCATGGTTGCACCAAACACGATTACATTATCTGCGCGATGGCGACATTACTTAACATCAAGGCTGATCACAACATGAGCCATGAGTGTTTTGAGTCGCTCTTGAAGGCCATTAAGAGTATGTTGCCTGACGGTGAGAAATTACCTGGTAACTATTACTTTTGTAAGAAAATGGTGAAGAAGTTAGGTCTTGGATACCAAAAGATCGATGCATGTCCCAACGATTGCATGTTGTTTTATAAGGAAAATGAACAGATGACAAGGTGCACATTTTGCAGTCATGATCGGTTTAGGCCTAATAAAGAGGGTGTGACTACAAAAAAATAAAGTATACCGTTTAAGATTCTAAGGTATTTTCCAATAACACATCGGCTAAAAAGATTGTACATGTCTTCAAGAACAGCTGAACATATGAGTTGGCATGCGAAATCTCCAGCTAAAGATGGAGAACTAAATCATCCCGCAGATGGGCAGACTTGGAAAGATTTTAACTTAGCACATCCTGGGTTTGCATTGGAACCAAGAAATGTGAGGCTTGGATTGTCCACCGATGGTTTCAATCCGTTTGGCCACTCAACTGTTCCGTACTCATGTTGGCCTGTGATTGTTACTCCGTACAACTTGCCTCCTTGGATGTGTATGAAATAACCATACTTGTTTCTTTCACTCGTGGTTCTTGGTCCTAAGAGTCCTGGAAAGAACTTAGATGTTTACTTGAGACCTCTTATAGATGAGTTGAAGGTATTGTGGGAGGATGGAGTACGGACTTGGAATGTTGCAACGAAAACAAATTTCAACCTTAGGGCAACAGTTATGTGGACTATAAGTGACTTTCCAGCTTATGGTATGTTAGTTGGATGGAGTACACACGGGAAGTTGGCTTGTCCGTATTGTATGGAGCATACAAAGTCGTTTAATCTATCAAAAGGTCTAAAGCCTTTTTGGTTTGACTGTCATCGTCGGTTCTTGCCGATAGATCACCCGTTTCGAAGAAATAGAGAACACTTCAGAAAAGGGAAAGTAGACAATGATATGCCTGCACCGCGATTATCGGGAACGGAGATGCCAGATCATGTGATGAGATTTCCGGTTATCCCATTTGGTAAGATTGATGCCACAAACTAGGGGTGAGCATGGTGCGGTTTGAAGTCTAAACCGCACCCGAAACCGCTTAGGTGCGGTTTGAAAAATTCAAAACCGCACACAAAACCGCTTGTGATTGGTGCGGTGCGATTTTAAAGTGTGCAGTGCGGTTTTAATTGGTGCGGTTTCGGTTCCAAAACCAATTGAAACAACAAAAAAGTCTAAGCCTTCAATAAAATTTAACATAGAACTTACATCGAGCAATTAACTTAGTGACATAGTCGGCCATGTGAATTATATTAAGCATAGAACCAAAGTTCCTTATGCCAAACATGTAAAATTTATCATCAAATCATAGAACAGTGAGACATGTAAAATAGTTTTAGTTTATAATAAATGAATGATGCTTTAAAACTAAAATATACGCTATATAAAACAACAGACACCATATATTTGATAATAAGTAAGAATGTTTATCTTGTTCCCCAAAAATTAAAAGTATATACTGGAGATAGAATGAAATTCTATCTTATATATTGCAGGAAGGACTTATAGAATATAATTCTAACTATACCTAATTTGAAAAATAATCTATTAGACTATTACTATTATAGCATTGACCTTAACATCAAGTGCTCGTACCAACGAATTTGGCCCCTAAGCTATAAGCCCCCTCCAATAACGCATCAAACAAATTCAAAATTCTAAATCCCAATTGCTTAATTTTTGACTTTATAACCTCTAACAATATTCTTTCAATTGGTGAAAAAATGACAATGCAAGATTGGAGTTTTCTCTGAGTATGTTCAAGTGAAAAGTAACTTTAGAATTTACTAGAGATAATACATACACACACATGGTGCGGTTTCGGTTTTATGCATGCGGTTTTGGCTAGTAACCAAACCGGAACCGTAAATTTGGTTATTCAACCCACCTAAAACCGCCACATACGCCGGAACCATTAGTGCGGTTTTAATTGGTGCGGTTCGTGCGGTTTTTGGAGTAGTTTCGATTCCAATTTGGTTACTTGCTCAGCCCTACCACAAACATAATCAATGGGTTTGGCGAATCTCTTAACTGGGTTCAGAGAAGCATCTTTTGGGAACTGCCTTATTGGTCTACAAATTTGATTTGTCATAATCTAGATGTGATGCATATTGAGAAGAATGTGTTTGACAATGTGTTTAACACCGTGATGAATGTTACGGGGAAGACAAAAGATAACGATAAGGGCACGTTTGAACATGAAAGATATTTGTAAGCTCCTGGATTAGAACTTTATGAATCTCCTAATGGTAAGATTGTCAAACCGCATCTGAGGTACACATTGTCCAAAAAGCAAGTTGAAGATTTGTGCATATGGGTTAAGTCTCTGAAACTACCGGATGGACATCGTCAAAACATTGCAAGGTGTGTTACTGGTGGGAAATTGCAAGGGATGAAGAGTCATAGGTATCATGTGTTCATGGAGAGACTCATGCCTATAGCATTTCGGGATCTGCTTGATAAACCAATATGGGATGCTTTGACGGATCTTAGTCGTTTCTTCAAAGACTTATGTTCAAAATCATTAAATGAGAAGGACATGTCTATACTTGAGAAGAACATCATAGAGATCACGTGTAAACTGGAAAAAATATTCCCACCTGGTTTTTTTGACTTCATGGAGCATTTGAAAATCCATCTTCCCTATGAAGCTCGTGTTGGGGGTCTAGTTCAATATAGATGGATGTACCATTTTGAGAGGGTGATGGGAAACCTTAAGAGGAAGGTGAAGAATAGAGCTTATGTCGAGGGGTCGATATGTGAGGCATACAATTTCGATGAGATATCTACGTTTGTCTCAAACTATTTTCTGGACAAAGTCTTGACAAAGACCAATCGAGTATCGAGACATGATGATGGGGGAAATGTTGAACTAAATGGTCGGATCTCTGTATTTGGTCTATCGGGCCGTGCTTATGGAAAAGGGAAGCACATATTCCTCTCTGAGCAAGAGTTACATGCTGCACATGCTTACATTCTTCTCAATTGCGAGGAGATTGACGAATTTATGAGGTACACATGTAAACTTGATAATTTATCTTTTAAGTTGAAAATTAATTATTCCAATATGTTAATGTTTATAACATGGTATAGATAGTACGATGACGAGTTAAAAGTGAAGCATCCCGGCATAACTGATAAAGATATTCAAATCAATCGTGATAAAAAATTTGCACTTTGGCTAAAGGACAAAGTAAGTTCAATTTCTTAAGCACAATATATATATATATATATATACTCCATGTTAACTATGACTTCATTTAATAAGATGGAGTTTTTGTAGGCTTTGACTGCGGCTAATGTACAAGTCCTAGCTATGGGACCAGACAGGGACCAAGTCAGCCGCAATGGTTACAAAATAAATGGTTGTGAATTTCATACAAAGGCATATGGGCACTGTAAAAGAACAACGAACTCTGGAGTGTGTGTCCAAGGAGATTATTACAATGAGCTTGGTCGTGCCTTTTATGGGTAGTTGGAGGAAGTCGTAGAGTTGTCGTACAAGGGCACGTACGGGGGTTATATTCACTTGTTCAAGTGCTGTTGGTTTGATTCAGAAAAAGGGATATGTGTTGACAGACATGGAATCGTCGATATTGACCTCCATAGGTCTACGTACTCTAACGAATCGTTTGTTTTACCAACTCAAATAGTACAAGTATACTACACTCCTAATCCTGTTAGGAAAAGGGATAGACCGCCTACAAATTGGCAAGTTGTAATTCATACTCCCGCGCGTAGTTGTGTAGAAGTAGTTGATGGGGAGATTTACCAAGAGCAGATGCTTTATAGTCAAACTATAATAAATGTGGAGGACGACAATGAAGTAATCCAGTTAGATGGTGGAGATGAACCACATGAATTAGATCCTGAGTCAATACTTGTGTCAGATGACATTGATACTGAGGAGGAAGAGTTATTGATTGAATCTGACATTGAATCTGAAGCAGATGATGGTTATGAATCTGCAACACGATATCTGAAGATGATTACTCAATCGAGACATTGACACTTGAACAAATGAAATGTATGTTTAGCATTACATGTTTTTTATATCATTGTCACGTTTATGTACTAAACTATTTAAATGCAACTTTTGTTTATTGTCATTTTATATTCATATATATTCATGTTTATATCACTGTCATGTTTATGTACTAAACTATTTAAATGCAACTTTTGTTTATTGTCATTTTATATTCATATATATACATGTTTATATCATTGTCATGTTTATTGTCATATATACATGTAATCAAATATGACTCATAATAACATCTTGAAATTTGTAATATACAGATGGCTTCTGAAGCAGCGCAGAAAAAGCGCGGCTTGGGTAGGGGGCCTAATCATGTGCCCAAGGCCCCTACTAATCTGGATGATCGGATTCTTATTCAAATTCTCCCTCCTCCGAATAGCATGTACGTCCCGCATATGTCATTTATATATAAGCATTTAAGAGTCTATTTATACAAGATATATAGAACTTAGATGTAAATTGCTTTAATATATCTACTTATCGTTGATGTAAATTGTTGTATATTATAGTGATTTTTTAGATAATAAGATAGTCAAGATCAACAAAACATGACTATGACATAAAAAATAACTAGGAATTAAGTTTATCCATAATTCAATCCATAATTCATGTATAATTGTATATTGGTAATGTTTTGATTGGTATTATATTGGTAATGTATATGGGTCTGAGTTTTTTACTACTTTAATTTGCATTCAATCGTTATTGTTTTGGTCTTATTGTATTGAAAATTTGTATATTTTTGTTGGTTTGTGTCTTGGGTGCCTAGAAATGTCCATATATGCATGCCGTCGTGCATGTGGCTAGTCTATATTGTAGGGGAGACTCTGGCGATTTTTTTTTAAGTATTATAAGTATAAGTTTGAAAAATGTTCATAAGTATTATAACTTAGATGTAAATTGCTTTAATATATCTACTTATCGTTGATGTAAATTGTTGTATATTATAGTGATTTTTCAGATAATAAGATCGTCAAGTGCATATCAGATGTGTTTGAAAGTAGTATGCACACAAGCCAATCATGTTTGATGATAAAGCATATACTTTGTAACAATCTTATTCATTTATTAATAAAAAGTATTAATTTATTAAAGACTTTTAATTATCTACATGGTGCTGTTTTATAATGTGATAAACCCATAGTTTTAAGCAATGCTTTTAGAATAATGATGATGATCATTCTAATGAGATCTAAATTCTTAGAAAGCTTAAAACTAAAATAGTTCCCAATCATTGGATTACTAAATAGGGGATTAGTGAATCCGGATAGATTGGTACATCGTTCTTGCTTTCATTGGATGAGGATGATTGATCTCATGATCATTTGTGTGGAGACACTAAAGCAAGTATGTAGGTGCTTATTAGAGAATAAGTTCATTTGAGCGTTGGCTCGCTAAGGAATACCTAATGGAGTTTTATTTGCTGTCGATAATAGGAATTCTGTAGTGATAGTAAGTCTGATGATCCTTGGACTTGAGATCATCATAGTATCTTGTGTATGATGAGTTATACTTTGACTTATTCCTTAAGACCCTTAGGGTATATCAAAGGTATGCTTGGGTATAATAAGTTGTACATGGAGATAATGTATGATCAATAAAGAATCTACCACTTCTAATAAAAGAAGAAATGTCCTATGTGATTCGATAAATGACAACCCAATAGTCCTTGGCGGCGCGAATGAAATTAGAAAGGAGTTTCTAATTTGCATTATTTGAGTTGTGCATTTAAGAATCGAAATACATATAATTAAATAAAATAAGACTTGACAAGAATTCCATGCCTTATATTTAATTGGGACATTGTATGGTGGAAGAATTGAATTGTCTGTTTGAACTATTTACTCAAAGGTTCTTTTATGATTAATAATTTGAAATCTATATTATCTGGAAAGTCGTTGATCGCTAGGAGGCTTATCCCTATTGTAGAATAAATATTATTTAAATAAATTAATTGTTTAATTTATTTATTTAAATAAGATTAGAATTGTTACAATTGATTTATTCACAACCGGTTTAATATGGAGAACCTAAAGGGTCACACCATAAAAGGAAGAATAATTATTTAAGAAGTTAATGGCATAATCGTAATAATATATGTTAAGTATATTTAATTTAATCTATGGTGATAGAATAAATTAAATAAACTTAATATTTATTATTTAATATTTTAGAAATATTAAATATAAATTAATAAGAGAGTCTTATTAATATTATTACAATTATTATTATTTTAATTTCTAAAAGAGTTTAGGAATTAATTTAATATAAGTATTTCTCCGTTTATTCCTAATTGGATTAGGAAGGAAAATTAGTTAAAGGAGTTTAATTAATTATCCCTAATAAGATTAGGAGCTTAATTAATTAAAAGAATTAATTAATTAAAACCCAATTCCTTAATTGTTAAGGTGGGTTGCCCACATCTATAAATAAGAGAGTCTTATTATGGGTGGTATGGGTTGTTGAATAATTCCAAGTTGTTGGGGTATCGCCTTTTCTATAGAGATAGAAAAAGCAGGGTTTAATGCCACCCTTCTTCTTGAATTTTCTTCTTCCTTGGTGGATCACCTCAGAGGCCAAACATTTGGGTGGCTAACGTTGATCTAAGGAAGGAACCAAACCCGGTGGATTCAAGTTGAGCGAAAGGATTTGGAGGTGAACTTGTCTTGCGGAAATTTCGATCTTGAGGGTATGATTTTATTCTTTATCTTTTCGTTAAATTAATAATTGCGCGAAAAAGGATGATCCGGGTTTATGGTTTGTAAATAATTTTAAACTCGATTTTACCACGCTTAGACTTTTATCGCAATTTGATTGCGATATTATGAATATTACAAACCTAACAGCCAGTATTATCGTAGCCCAAACCTTTATGCGAATTATTAATTATTTTAATTTGATATTATATTGATATGTATTTAGAACAATTTAATTGGGCATAATTTTATTGTATAAAATTTATTAAATAAAAAAAAAAAAAAAAAGATGCATGCACGCACGGAAATAATTGTGCATCAGGCCGATTTTTTTTGAAACCCTGACTCATGGTCTTAAGGTTGTGCACGTTTTATTTATTTTTATTTTTATGCATGCACGCAACGGAAAGGGAAAGCAGACGAAATAAATAAAAAAAAAAAAAACGCACGGCAAGTCAAGAAAAGGCAGGCATGCACGGATTAATTGAAACAGGATTTTTTTTTGAAAAGCAACACAATAAAAAAAATAAAAAATAAAAATAAACCGGATCATGTCATTTCCGTAAGGGAGACACCAGCCATGCAACAGGTTATGATTTCGGTGCTAATATATAATATATATATATATATATATATATATGTGATTTCGGCAATATATATATATATTAATAATTTTATAATTAAAATAAAAGTTTATTTTAATTTTAAAATAAAAGGTTTATTTTAATCTTAAAATAAAAATGTTTTAATTTTAAAATTAAATTTCATGCTAATTAATTAATTAGAGTTGGAATTGGATTCCATAATAACTAATTGGAGTTGAAATTGGATTTTATTTTTCCTTAAATAAAGGAGTTTATTTAGATATGAAATAGATTTTCATATTATTCAAAATAAAAGAGTTTATTTGTGAATAGGAAAAGAAAATCCACGCTTCCTTAAATAAAGGAGTTTATTTAAATATGGAATAAGATTTCATATTATTCAAAATAAAGGAGTTTATTTGTGAATAGGAAAAGAATATTAAATGTTTCCTTTAAATTTTTTTTTATTACATGGAATTGGATTCCATAATTAATTAAAATAAAGGAGTTTATTTTGATTAAAATTTTGATTAAAATAAAATAGTTTATTTTATTCAAAATTGGATAAATTAAAATAAAATAGTTTTATTTTGATTTAAATTTGGATTAAAATAAAGGAGTTTATTTTGATTCAAAATTAGATTTTATACTAACTAAATTTGCCCATTAAATGATATCAATATATATATTAAATGTTTATTATTCATGAGATGAATGTTATTTATTGATGCGTATGGTGATGTGTATGATAATAAATGGGATTGATTATGAATTTATTGACCAAATGCGATTGGATTTTATTTTAGTTGGATGCATGAATGTATGGGTTTTATTAAATGGGATTCTGCGTACTAAATCTCTAATTTTTTCTTAATGTAAATTCTATCTCCTCCTATGTACTTCCCTCGATCACGATCGAGGTTTCTATTTATTTTAAATAGTTTTGTAATAGGAATAGTTAGAATTATTTTGAAAAATTGGAGATCGAGGAGCAAGGAGCGACTTGAAGACCCATTTGTAATGGAGCCCCAGGGTTAAATGTAATAGTTATATTTAAATATTATTTCTTGCACCCCAAGGTTTGACCTTTTTGGTTCACTTGGTGGCTCTAGTGAACCAAACTAGAATAAAAGTCCATAATCAATCCTAGTAGAATATAGTATTCTATATGTGTAATGCGTTATACTATATATATTATATATTATGCAAACATGCTTCGCATGTTCATTAATATGATGCGTATTATATATATATATAAATGCATGTACCGCTAAACAAGATGAGACAAATTAATAACAAACCCTCATAATTTTATATTAAGTCCTAAGCGTTTAAAGATATTTGGAATATCGAACGTCGCCTTTCTAGCATGATAAAATTAATAGAGTATTAAATATTTAATATGAGTTTGTTGTGTCACCACAAGGCAAGTATTAAGTATTTAAGATGTTAATTTATCACATTTGATGCTTATAAAGAAAATTGAACAATATTGTTTTGTTGTGTCACCACAAGGATGATATTTTTCTTTTTGAATATATGGAGTGCTAGGTCTGGACTTAACTTGGATAATTTTGATTCTGGATGTGCCACCACTTGATCAAAATAATATAAGAGGCAAAATACTGAGGAGTTGCATAGTTGATGTAATTGACAAAAGTTGTCTACCTATTTATTTATATATAGTTTGTTGTGTCACCACAAGGCTATATACATTTGAAATGGGATCCTTATTCTCACTAGCAAATCTTTAATTAGATTTTGCCGAACTATATAAGTGAGGGTAATATAGTTTGAAGAAAATAGTGGGAGATACCAATTTAAAATAAGACCTAAATTATTTTGGTAATTAATAAAAGAATGTATGTTAAAATGTTGTTAATTACAAATTCATTTACAGAATTTTACAATGTCTAAATTACTATCACTGCGAAACATATTAGATGTTATTTAACCGGACCATATTAAACGGATTGGTTAAGGAAATTGAGAAAAGTTCTCATGGCTGAAAAGCTATCTTATGTCCTTAATACGCCTATCCCTGCAATGGTTGCAGACAATGCCTCTGAGGAAGAGATTGCTACTTTTAGAAAGTGGCAAGATGATGCACTGATTGGCTCGATGCATCATGCTCGCATCCATGAGTAACGAGCTTCAAAGTCGAGATGAAACTATGGATGCTCCTACTATATTCCTTCACATCAAGTAGTTGATGGTGAGGAAAGTAGGGCCGATAGATATCGAGATATCTAAGGAGCTCTTCCGATCTAGAATGGCCAATGACACTATAAATGCAGACAAAAGGTTCTTAACATAATCAATTCGATTGATCAATTAGGACAACAGGTTTTGTCATGGATGGAGTGAGCCAAGATTTGATCTTGCACTCACTCCCGGACTCCTTTCACAATTGTTGTGAATTTTTCATATGAACAAGCTAGATATCAGCCTCGCTGATTTGCTTAACATGTTGAAAAATGTTGAGAGTCACTTTCCAACCAAGAAAGATCAAGTCTTACTGGTAGGAGCCAAAGGATCTTCTAAAAAGAAGAACGATTCAAAGAAGGTAAATAGAAAGGCATAAACAAAGGATAATAAGAACAAAACTGATATGGATAGCAAAGGAGTTTGCTTCCACTGCAATAAGCCTGGACACTGGAAAGAAACTGCAAGAAGCGTCTTCCAGAGGCTAACCAAAGAAGCTTAGTGAAGTTTCGGTTACAAATACAAATTTGTTCATGATTTAAAATAAATTTTTCTTTAAGTCAAGGTTCTACTTGGGTATTGGATACCGACTTTGGTTATCATAAATATAGATTTATGAAGGGACCAAACAGAAGTATTAAGTTAAACAAAGATAAGTAATCCTATATGTGGAAAATGAAGCAAAGGTTCTTTGCATTAGCTATAGAAACTTATAGTTTAGCAGATCGCTTACTACGGGCAAATCTATTAAGTCAATAAGTTGTTATTGTATTCCGCCTCTTGTTAAAATATTATTTCCATTTTATTGTTGGACAATGAAATCTTTGGTATTATAATTAAGAACAATTGTTGTTCTATTTATAATAATAATGTTTTGTATAGAATCGGAATATTACTTAATGGATTTTGTATACTGACTTACGTGAAAATAATTTTGCATATTGAACAAACTAGTATAAGAAAAGGAGATGATCATTCAAAGAATTGAATGTATGTATTTGTTGAAATACAAGTGTGAATTATTTGAAAGGTTCAAAGAATTCAGAAGTGAAATAAATTGGCAAAGTATTAAGATTCTTTGATTCGATCAAGGAATAAATACTTGTCAATAAGTTTTAGATCATCTCAAATGGTTTTCTCACAATGGACGCCTCCTGATATGCAATAATTGATTGATGTATCTAAAAGGAAAAATCGTACCTTGTTGGACATGGTGCGGTCCATAATGATTTTACCGACATTCTAGTATCCTTCTGGGATAATGTCCTAGAAATGGCTGCATATCTACGAAAATGGTAACCTCAAAATCCATTGAAGACTCCATAAAAGTTATGGATGGGGAGGATTCTAATCTTAAGTATGTTAAGATAAGGGGTTGTCCAACTTATGTGAAAAGGTTTCATAGGATAAGCTTGGGACAAAATTTGACATGTACATATTTGTGGGACATCCTAAAGTAAGTTTAGGGTATATGTTCTATAATTCTACTTAGCAAAAGGTGTTTGTTACGAAACACGCCTTTCTAAGATAAAGGTGTTTATCATTAAAGGGGGGCTAGTGGGAGGATAATAGATCTTGAAAAGTTCAAGAACCACAAAAACACTATAAGTCAAATAAGAGGAACCTATAGATAGACCTGTTGTACCACAACCAAATAAATCGTAAATCGGAATAATAGAAGATACCTAGGAGGTATGGATTCATCATAGATGATGATAACGAGGTACACATCATAGAAGATGATGATCCGAGTTACATACGATGAGAGTAAGAGTTCTAGAATGTGTACAAAAGGGACAATGGGGAGCGTCGTGACATTCCTAGTATTATATGTTGATATACTACGAGATAAGGAATGACATATTAATGCTACAATCGAAGAAGATAAAGTTGTCTAAACATTCCTCCATGAATGATTTGGGAAGAGTATCTTAATTGGGGATATAAATCTATATAGATAGATTTAAGAGGATGCTTCGACTTAACCCGAGGAACGTATATTCATTTGATGCTAAAGTCGTTTAGCATGGCAAACTCAAGAGATGTCTCATGTCGATGAGCTATGGAGTGTATCTCTTAATAGTCCCCAGACTCCTAAAAAGAGAGGTCGTATGAATGACAATCATGTATGCAATGAAATATCTGAGACCGATGTTGATCGATCATATTGCGGAGAAGTTCACTATGAGTCGATGAAAACATCTTAAAGTGCTTAACCCACTAAGGATGTGATCATATTCATGGTGGGTGCGAATTAAAACTAGAGGGCTTTACTGAGACTCAAGTTTTTCGAGACGCACCAAAAGACGACCAAAATCCACTTTAAGGTAAAGCGTTATCTTGAACAATTGGTGTGCGATTGAATTGGAAAGGTTCCAAATAGCAAATAGTTCTTTGGTTTAGTGATAAAGACAAAGTATATAGCTATAAATGAAGTCGCAAGTTGATTGTTTGGATTAAAAGTTCATTCTGTAACTAGGAATAGTTCCTAAGTCTCATCTTGGATCTAAACATGTGTTGTGGCACTTTCATTTGATTATTAGAATCATTGAAAGATGGGAAATCACTATAGAGATAGTGGACACTAAAAGAACAACATTACATATCCATTAACTAAAGCTTATCCAACAGCAGGATAATCGTCACTTAGAGAAGAAGAGTATAAGATACCATGACGATTGGCTTTAGTGCAAGTGGGAGATTGAAAGTAGTATGCACACAAGCCAATCATGTTTTTGATGATAAAGCATATACTTTGTAACAATCTTATTCATTTATTAATAAAAACTATTAATTTATTAAAGGCTTTTAATTATCTACATGATCTTTGTTTTATAATATGTGATAAACCCATAGTTTTAAGCAATGCTTTTAGAATAATGATGATGATCATTCTAATGAGATCTAAATTCTTAGAAAGCTTAAAAACTAAAATAGTTCCCAATCATTGGATTACTAAATAGGGATTAGTGAATCCGGATAGATTGGTACATACGTTAACTTGCTTTCATTGGATGAGGATGATTGATCTCATGATCATTTGTGTGGAGACACTAAAGCAAGTATGTAGGTGCTTATTAGAGAATAAGTTCAATTGAGCGTTGGCTCGCTAAGGAATACCTAATGGAGTTTTATTTGCTGTCAATAGGAATTCTGTAGTGATAGTAGTACAAGTGATCCTTGGACTTGAGATCATCATAGTATCTTGTGTATGATGAGTTATACTTTGACTTATTCCTTAAGACCCTTAGGGTATATCAAAGGGTATGCTTGGGTATAATAAGTTGTACATGGAGATAATGTATGATCAATAAAGAATCTACCACTTCTAATAAAAGAAGAGAATGTCCTATGTGATTCGATAAATGACAACCCAAAGAGTCCTTGGCCAAGGCGAAATGAAATTAGAAAGGAGTTTCTAATTTGCATTATTTGAGTTGTGCATTTAAGAATCGAAATACATATAATTAAATAAAATAAGACTTGACAAGTAATTCCATGTCTTATATTTAATTGGGACATTGTATGGTGGAAGAATTGAATTATGCGGTAACTATTTACTCAAAGGTTCTTTTATGATTAATGTTGAAATCTATATTATCCGGAAAGTCGTTGATCGCTAGGGAGGCTTATCCTTATTGTAGAATAAATATTATTTAAATAAATTAATTGTTTAATTTATTTATTTAAATAAGATTAGAATTGTTCTAATTGATTTATTCACAACCTATTTAATATGGAGAACCTAAAGGGTCACACCATAAAAGGAAGAATAATTATTTAAGAAGTTAATGGCATAATCGTAATAATATGTTAAGTATATTTAATTTAATCTATGGTGATAGAATAAATTAAATAGCTTAATATTTATTATTTAATATTTTAGAAATATTAAATATAAATTAATAAGAGGAGTCTTATTAATATTATTACAATTATTATTATTTTAATTTCTAAAAGAGTTTAGGAATTAATTTAATATAAGTACTCTCATTTATTCCTAATTGGATTAGGAAGAAAAATTAGTTAAAGGAGTTTAATTAATTATCCCTAATAAGATTAGGGAGCTTAATTAATTAAAAGAATTAATTAATTAAAACCCAATTCCTTAATTGTTAAGGTGGGTTGCCCACATCTATAAATAAGAGGAGTCTTATTATGGGTGGTATGGGTTGTTGAATAATTCCAAGTTGTTGGGAGTATGCCTTTTCTATAGAGATAGAAAAACTAGGGTTTAGCCAACCACCCTTCTTCTTGAATTTTCTTCTTCCTTGGTGGATCACCTCTAGAGGCCAAACATTTGGGTGGCTAACGTTGATCTAAGGAAGGAACCAAACCCGGTGGATTCAAGTTGAACGCGAAAGGATTTGGAGGTGAACTTGTACCTGAGGAAGCTCGATCTTCAAGGGTATGATTTTATTCTTTATCTTTTCGTTAAATTAATAATTGCGCATAAAGGATGATCCGGGTTTATGGTTTGTAAATAATTTTAAACTCTGATTTTACCACGCTTCCGCACTTTTTATGCAATTTGATTGCGTTATGAATATTACAAACCTAACAGTGTTTACAGAATTGGCCTACACCTGTGATTACGTGAGCGAGCACACCTATCGCCTATAAGGATGCTGTTTGGGCTGAATTTCAGGTATGGTTTTTTAATTATGACAGATAATATAATATTTAAAGGATAATTGTTTAGTAATGTTATTATTGTTGTTTTATTTGCAGAAACGGTATAGATGGGAGGACGCCTTGCAGCTTCATTGTCTGAGACATTATTACAAAGTAAGTGTGCAGTCCGCACCGAAAATAATTTGAACAAAGAAAGATAAAAAGCCCTTCACAATGCCGAGATCGACCATCCAGGCCAGGGAGAGGATTACATGCACGAGCATAGCCCCTGGTGGTGTACCCAGTCCATATAGACTGAGATGTGTGCCCAATGGAAAGCCGAGAGATGGGTGAAAAGACGAAAGACTGCCGCCACTAACAGATCCTCGGGTGTACCCGATGGCAAAAAGGCTAAAGTAACATACTGGGCTGACAAGATTTCACGATTCTGACATATCAACGCCGGGTATGTATTTACAAGTTTTAATATGTTTATAATCATGAATTATAGAAAATATCACATTTTTACTTAGTTATATTGTGCTAGTTTTTGTATAGGAGTCTCAGTCTCAAGGTCAGCCTGTCCATTGGCTGGATGTGTACATGGCCACCTGTGATGGTCTGCCTGATGCTATCCAGATAGCGGTAATAAGTTTTAACAATTTGATCTTGTTTATCAATGATTACAGAATTTATTTTTAACAATTTAATCATTAATATAATGACAGGATACTTATAAGCGTTTATTGAATGAGCGCTATCCTGAAGGCACTCCACGTCTGCCTATTGATCAAGAATTGTGGGAGAGGGCATCCGTTGTGAAGAAGAACTACATTAAAGGTTAAGGACAACGATGACGCCCATCCTTTAGTGGCTCAGGCTAATCTTCTACACAGTCTTCACAGTCATCGAGCCATCCAGCTGTTCATACTCTGGCTGACTGTGTGAGAGCTATATATCGAGATCGAGATCTTCTGAAGATACTGGGTGGGCATCTGGGGGCTTTGAGTCCTGAGGAGTTAGCTGAAGTAGTAGCGGCAGCAACAGGACATCATGGGGATGGCGACGAGGTATAAAATCAATTTGTTGTATGTATTGTCGTAATATATACCAGTATCAACATAGTTACTATATTTGTAACTTGTTTTATTATTTTGTTAATTACAGGGTGATCAAGGAGTCGATGATGCTTGATGTACCTGCGTTAGATCAGTTTTGTAGTTATAATATAAGCTTGTACTTGTATATTCATTCTTTGGATGTTTGTATGTTACTTAAACAAGTTTTGAAATGTTATTATATTTATTCAAATCATATTGGTTTTTAAAGGTTTATATACTAGTTTGGTGTATATGTTGGTGGAAAATGGATGTTTATATTATTGTGTATGCTGTTTATCTTGTTGTGTATATGTGTTGGGATAAATCAGGTACAAAACATGTACAAGTTTTTGGGAATTCTACAAAACAGCAAAAATCTGGTTTTTATTTTTTTCCATATCAGCGACCGCATGCGGTCACTGATAGTTATTAGCGACGGCTAAACAATTGAGGGTATCAGCGACCACCTGCGGTCGCTGCCATATGGATCACGTCAGCTTTGGCCCTGGACCATGCTGACTCAACTTAGCGACCGGATTTGTCATTTCAGTCGCTCATATCGGTCGCAGATATATCGGTCGCTAATAGTGGTCGCTGATGTGCATCCCAGCGACCAAATTTTATGCGACGACTATCAGCGACCGCATTCGGTCACTAATAGTTATCTGCGATCAAGTGCGATCGCTGATAGACCTTTTTCTTGTAGTGTAAGAGTGTAGCCGGGTCGAGCAAGGATAACAGGGAAATAGAACAGTGGTCTATAGCTGTTGAGGTTCTCCCTAAATAGTATGGAAATAATTTTATTGAGAACTTTAGATAAGTGTGTCGTATTGTATATGTCATTTGATATTTAATTTTGGTGAACCGAATAGGGTGAGGCGAACCCAACTTTGAAAAGGTGTTTTGTCACTATCATACAAGATGTCTAATGACATACAACCTCGCATTATCATAAGACAGGGTTGTGTACATCCACTTGCTGAGTATATCTACGAGCACTACATATATGATATCGGAGTTTGGTTGAAAAATAACGTTCAATTGCAGACGGTGGAGATAGTTATATGTCAAGACAAGACTCACCATTGGAAGGAACATGATAGTAATCTTCTCATTTTTCTTTGGGGTCTATTGGATCAACCAAGGATAATTCTCTGGACATATGATATCTATCATAACTTAGATTCATGGCCTCTTATGTACGAAGGTTTCCTTGAGCATTTTCCAAAGATTTTAATTTTTAAAACAGTTATTGACTGTACCTTTATGTAAGGTATCACTGTGAGGTATATATTTGTATTTGTATCAAAACTCACAGCATATGTGTTGTTGTAGTAATAAAGTTGTAGTTGTTTTCTGTACCATGTATTTGGCGACTCAGAATAGGTTGGATGGATTGGACCTATTTTGGGGGCGTCACAGTTGGTATCAGAGCTTAGGGATATGATTTTTGGCGGAGATCGGGGAATAGAACTAGGAGGGGAGAGACGAGTAAATCCTTCGCTAGTGTGTCCTACCTAAGCTTATTTGTTGGTCAATCATAATATCGAGATATTATGTGGTATGTTAATTTGTTCAATTAACCCTTGTTTTGAAGCTGTATTCTAGAATGATATTTGAAATACAAGAGATGAGCAATGGAGAAATCATGAGGTCAGGGAAGATGGAATTTGAAATAAAAGCAAGGTGTTCTCAACTCTTTGAAATACCAGGTACGTAAATTTCGGGGATGAAATTTCATAAGGAGGGGAGATTGTAAGACCCCAAATTTTATGAAATAAAAGTATTCAATTTTTCTTATAATTATTATTTAGTAAATGGTTAAATTGATAAAAAGTTAAAGTTAAGGGTGACATATGAAATTTTTCAAAATAAGCAAGTGGCTATAAAATACTTATTGTTGTCGGGGAATATTCGTTTGCTTGTGGAATATTCTTTTTGTCGGAAATATCCGTACGACGATGCAGTCATTTATGGGCCTCATAACAGAATAACTGTCGGATGAAGAAAATGACAAGTTTGAGTTTTTATAAATAACGACGTAATTGTTACCGTTAACACTGTTGGATTACCAGGTGGTTAAAATACAGTAATATGCGTGGTTGCACAGTAGCACACAGTATTGCACAATATTGTTGAATTATTAATTCTTACATAAGAAGGCACTACTCAACAATTGTTACAGTAGTTACTGTTCAATATTTTATTTTATTGATTCAATAATTGCTGCGTTGATATTTTATATTATTGTTGTTTCAATAATTGTCACGGCACAGTATTTTCCATTATCAGATCAATAATTCATATTATTTGAATAATATTATTAGATAGCATTATTGACAATGTCTAGAAAGTTCTATCAAGGAGAGGTTTGATCACCTAATTGCACGCTAGTAAGGAAAAATCCTTATCCGAAAGCCCCCTCTTTCCTGAGAACTGCATGGTTGTCATTATTGTGATTCTGTAATATTATTTATGAATAATTAATTATTGATTTATATGATAAGGAAATATTTATTTTATATGGATATAAATGATGGATTTATTTGTGTGTTTATAAATGAAAGAATTAATGTTGAGGTGTTTTATCAGTATTTTATCGGATTGGAGGTATTAAAAGATCAAATCGGTGTTCTTAAAGCTCTATTGCGTGAGTTATAATTTTAATCCTACCATTAGATCGTTGTGATTTTTGGATATGTTATACATATATAAGTTGAGTATATGTCCACAAATTTTGAACAGTTAAAAATTAACGTATGATTTGTTATGAATTTTAAAAGGTGTTGAAAATCGTCCGTTTGTGAATTTCAGATATTTTCTGTCTGGAATTTAGAAAAACAAGCTACAAAGTTGTAGAGAATTCGATTTCTTGTAGAATGGACATAAAATTCATATTTTTCTGATAAATGGACTATTTTCTATGAATTATTGAAGTTTCAGAAATTAAAATATTTTTATTAAAATATTGGGTGGGACCCACTTTTTGGTTGGTGTTGAATACATGTGCTGGAATTTTGTTCAATGAATGAGGGTTGGTTGGTGGTGTAGTAATTGAGAAAAAATAAAATAAATATATTATTTTATTAATTTAGTCTCCTTTGGCGTTCTAGCATTTTCCTATAAATAGGTGCTTATGTTAGAATTGAAATTCACACCAGAAACAAGTTTTTTTTCTCTCTATATTATCGAGCATATTTTTGTGAGTATTTAGATACTTTGAGAGTTGCTATTCAGTGCAAGGTTCCTTCGGCTTTACATCCGATATTTCGGTCAGAAGTATTGCTCTTTTGAGGTAAGGGATTGTAAGGGATTTTAAGGGTTATTATGTTTCTTCAGTTTCGTAATTTTTCTGACCCTCAAAAATTCTGGAAAAATTTGAAATGATAATTTGATGAGTTTTCTAGATTGTGTCCAAAAATGGCGATTTTTAGATGTATAGATTAAGAGTTATGAATTGTATGGAAAAGACTATTTTAAAAGTAAACCCTCATAACTCTTTGTGGTTAACTCCAAAGTTGGTGAAATTTTTATTGGGAGTACATGTATATAACAGAAGTATACTCTGTAAATTTCGGAATTTTTGGACAAACGTACAGTTTATGATAAATGTCTAAATATTCGGTAGTTTTGGCCATATAAAAAATTGTAAATGAATTTTAAAAATTTCAAGAAAAATATATGTTCAATATGGAACTATATTCTGCTAAATCCCAAAAAAGAAATATTTTTGGGACTGATTTGGTATTTTTCATGAAAATGAACTAGTTATGAGTAAATGAATTAAATATGTTATGTGAAGTAACAAAATTGGAAAATAGGATTTTATGGCTTGAGAATCCTAGATAAGGTATATGCAGATTTTTGAAGAGGGTTTTGATTATTGGTGATAAAATCTTATGAGTTTGGCATTTTAGGATGATTAAATGCATTAATTAGTAAAGTGTAAACAATTAAAATAAATTGTTTATAAGTTTAAGAAATGTTATTCTTTCAATATTATTATACCGAAATATTTGTATGGATTTTATTGTGGAATTTTTATCTTTTTCATGTCGGGATTACTATTCATGAGTTACTATTCACGAGTTACTATTCACGGGTATATAATATCTTTATAATCCTGGTGAAGAAATTTCTCTTTGACTTGAGTGTAAAGATGGGTAGATTATTGGTATGATTGTGACTATGAGTTCTCTTTGGCCAGTAGTGCAAAGATGAATCGTTGACTGGTATGATCATGACCATTGAATTTATAATTGAATATTTTTAGCTGAAGTGCAAAGGTGAATGGATCAACATGGTTATAATTATGGTTTATATAAATTCTGAAATGATTATGTATTTCTTTGAGATATTAATATCTTTGGCCTATAGTGCAAAGATGACCTGTTGTTGAATATCTTTGGCCTGTAGTGCAAAGATGAATTATTGATGAACATCTTTGGCCCGTAGTGCAAAGATGAATTATTGATGAATATCTTTGGCCCGTAGTGCAAAGATGACCTGTTGTTGAATATCTTTGGCCTGTAGTGCAAAGATGAACCGTTGATGAATATCTTTGGCCTATAGTGCAAAGATGAATTTATTAGTATGATTATAAACAGGAACTGTGATTTGGTATAACCATGATCTTTGATGTTTCATGTAAAGACATGTGATGAAAATTATCTTCGTCCTGAGTACGAAGAGGAATTTAGAATCACAATTATGATTATGAGTTATTCATATGATTGTGGAAAGGAACTGTTGATTGATGTTACAGGGATAAAACATTGTTGGAGGACTTTTAATATGGAGAAGATAATAGACTTTATAGTCTATTTGACTCTTCTAATGGATTGCTCATTCCGCTGCAACTATGGTTAAAAAGTTTTATCATCTACCATATGTTCTAATTCTCTGATTTATTACTGATAAAGGCTATTGATAATTTAATTATCTTTATTCATGATATTCTTTACTGAGCTAGTTGTGCTTACCCTTTTGCTTCACAATTCCTTTTAGGTAATAAGAGTGTAGCCGGGTCGAGCGAGAAATAGAACGGTGGTCTATAGCTGTTGAGGTTCTCCCTAAATAGTATGAAAATAATTTTATTGAGAACTTTAGATAAGTGTGTCGTATTGTATACGTCATTTGATATTTTACTTTTGGTGAACCGAATAGGGTGAGGCGAACCCAACTTTGGAAAGGTGTTTTGTCACTATCATACAAGATGTCTAATGACATACAACCTCGTGTTATCATAAGATAGGGTTGTGCACATCCACTTGCTGAGTATAACTATGAGCACTACATATATGATATCGGAGTTTGGTTGAAGCATAATGTTCAATTGCAGACGGTGGAGATAGTTATATGTCAAGAGAAGACTCACCATTGGAAGGAACATGATAGTAATCTTCTCATTTTTCTTTGGGGTCTATTGGATCAACCAAGGATAATTCTCTAGACATATGATATCTATCATAACTTAGATTCATGGCCTCCTATATACGAAAGTTTCCTTGAGCATTTCCCAAAGATTTTAATTTTTAAAACAGTTATTGACTGTACCCTTATGTAAGGTATCACTGTGAGGTGCTGTCCACGGTTGGGACATGAGTCACAGTTGGTATATATTTGTATCAAAACTCACAGCATATGTGTTGTTGTAGTAATAAAGCTGTAGTTGTTTTCTGTACCATGTATTTGGCGACTCAGAATAGGTTGGATGGATTGGACCTATTTTGGGGGCGTCACAGAAATAGTTGAAGTAATGAGAAGATATTCATTATCAGTCTCATTGGTTGTTTCAACGTGAAAACAATTTAGTCGAATATCTTTAAAACTATGCAAATTTCTTCTTGATTTACTAGAATATAGAGCATTTTTGATAAAAACTTGTGTCTCATTTGGTAGTATGAAACTAGCTTTTCAAAATCCCTCGATTAAATTTGATGTGCCAGAGATAGTTCCTACATATTCCTTAGCTTTGATTAGTTGTGAAAAATATTTCTCACTTTGAAGGATTGTATGAGTTGTTGCACTGTCTGCTAAACATATATCCTCCATATCCATTAAAGATGGTCTGACACATATAAAAACATAAATAAGAAAAGTTACATTTCATATATAATTTTATTTATGATAAACACATACCACGTATAGAACAAAAACTAATAATATTATACATGCAGGATGCTTAATTAAAACAAGAAATTAAATGATATCCCAAAAGATACTTTCAGAAGGTTCAGTAATATCAACAATCTTTTCCTCATTGTTGGTCATTGGTGGATCATCAACAATATTCAATTAATGATTAACAAAGTTTGTTTCTGCCTCCATTACTTTGTTCTTTTGAGACTCCTGGAATAAATTAGCCAGATGCCTTGGCGTACGACAGGTACTCGACCAATGCCCTTTCATCCCACACCTAAAACAAACATCTAGTTTGATCTTTATCTGTGCTGCATTTTCTTTACTTTTACCCGACCCAGACACTTGCCACTTACGGTGGCTTTGAATTGTCGCGATTACGGAATTTGTTGTTATGATGGCCTCGTTTATTCTTTCGTCCCCAAGACTTCTTATTGTATGACCATCTCTTGTCACGTTTATTCTGCTGGAATGACGTGCTGTTAATATCTGGCAATGGGGTACCACCCGTTGGCCGTACTTGATGGTTTTTCAACAATAATTCCTTATTCTTTTCTGCAACAAGGAAGATAGATAATAAGTCACAGAATTTTGTGAACTTACTCTATCTATATTGTTGCGACAGAATTATGTTGGTGGGATGAAAAGTTGAGAGCGTTTTCTCTAACATTTGGGTTTCAGAAACTGGATCTCCGCACAAAGTCAAAGTAGTGGTTATTCTATAAACATTGGAACTATATTTCGTAATTGATTTGTAATCTTGTAGCCTTAAATTAAGCCACTCAAATTTGGCATTAGGGAGAACAACCAATATTTGGTTGTCAAATCTTTCCTTTAGTTGTGTCCAAAAAGACAAAGGATCTTTGACTGTTAAATACTCAATCTTTAATCCTTCATAAATATGGCGACGAAGAAAAATTATGGCTTTTGCATTTTGTGCCGAAGTTGCTGTATTTCTTGATTCAATGGTCTTTTCTAACTCATTTGCACTAAGGTGCAATTCTGCATCAAGTGCCCAAGCCAAATAATTGTCTCCAGAGATTTTCAAAATAGAAAAATCTATTTTTATCAAGTTTACCATCTATTCTGGGTTAAAACACAATTTTATTATTTATTAAAACAATATATAATTGCATGTATAAAATAAGAAAAATAAACTATAACACAACCTCAAGTGGTGATAAAATGTAAATATAAATATTCTTATATTTACGTTATTAGCATATTATTTTAGTAAAAAGAATATGCAAATGTTAATGTATATACAAAAATGCAAATGGGTCTTTACCCGGCATATGGAAGTTCGCATACACAGATTATTCTAACAGAATAATAAAGAATGAAATAACTAAAAGAATTTCACCAGGCATGCGATAGACCGCACAGATAGGTTATTTCAACAGAATAATAAATAATGGAACCGGTCAAATGCGTAATTACTTGCATGCATGGATATTCCAACAGAATAATAAAGAATGGAACCAGTCATGCGTAATCCACACGCATGGATATTCCAACGAGAATAATAAAGAATGGAACCGAGTCATGCGTAATTACATGCAGACGAGGATATTCCAACAGAATAATAAAGAATGGAATAACAGAAGAATTTCACCATGCATGCGGTATTTCGCATATACAGGTTATTCCCACAATTTAATAAGAAATGAATACAAAGGATTATTTACCAGGTATACAGTATTTCACATATACAGGTTATTTTCACAATTTAATAAGCGGTAAAAAGGTTCCCACCAAGTCTTGTAAGATCAACAAGGATAGATGGTACCACTATAAATAACATAATTTAAAATTGGACAATAAAATATAAATATAACTTGACAGTTAATCTAATAGGCGGCAAAGCCAGACCAATTGTAAGAATAATATTATACTATTGGTGGCATAGCCAAACCGATAATATAATAATAAATTGCAAGAATTTAATTTTACCGTCTCAGTTGGTTAGAGCTTCGTGCTGATAACGTGTTATAAAACTTTAGCAAAGTATAGAAATATACTCTTATATTTACTGCATAAATTTAGAGAGAATAAGCAAGAGAAAGAGAGAGAAATTCTTCAGAGAAAATTCTTATGTATATTTTTCTTCAGATCATCTCCTTATATAGGAGAAGGAGAGTCACGGGTGGGGAGGAAGGAAATCATGGGAGGAAGAAGAAAGCAGAAGGAAGAGGGAAAGGGAAGGTGATGCCCTCTTTGTGAGGGAATCATCATTATAATAGATCATAAAGACTTCACAATTTTGCAATAAAACTTTAATTGTTTTTTAATTGGTGATGATATTGGTATAAAGTGCTTAACACGTGCCTTTAGATTTGCCAAAGCTACTTGTGATTTAATAAGTAACATAGTTTGATATATGTCGTAACGAATCTCATTAAATTTAAAGTTGGATTTTAATTCTGTTGGATTATGATATTTTATGCATAATGGGTCGAATCATTGGAGTGGGCCGAACCATTGGACCAAGATATTAGGTTATTTTTGTTGGGTCTTAAAAGTCTTGGGACGGATTATTGGGCCGAACTATTGGGTTATTAATATCTTTATTTGGGCATTGACCGATTATGATGACGAAGATAATGGTTGAATGTTATCCTGCAATGCATTAATGAGGATTGGACAAAATTGGCCAGCGGTGGAAAATGGTGATGGGATCAGCAGGTAAGCTACCTGCAGTGAGATGGTGTTAGGTGGGTCGGTGGCACGCACAACCAGAGTTGGAGTATAAGAGGATCGGATACTACACAAAAGAGGTAACTGATATTTTCTTTTATCAAAACACTAGAGCTATATTCCTCCATTGTTATCCTTGTATCTACCTGTACTGACTCTCACGCTGGAGCTATCCCTCGACGGTCCAAGCCGTCAAGCTTCTGGTATTGACCTGTTGAACTGTACAGGATTGGACGCGCTTTTAAGTGGTTGAGGCGCGTGGAAAGATCTTGGCGTTAACATTGGCGCTAGAAGGAGGGCTGATTTTCTAGTGTTCTAGAAATTTCAATCACAAAAAGCAACTATTTTACGTCAGAAGTTAAGACCGTTACTGCCGAAGGACAACCGATGGCTGCAAGTTTGTCTATACAACTCAAGGATCGGTTGGGTCCTTCAAAAAGTGCTCATGATAGTACTGCTTCCAAAGACGTTTCAGAAGGTTCTCATGCAAGAGTCCATGGTGATGCCAAAAGAAGACTAGTTTTCACTGCTGATAAAGGACCTTACCATGGTCGGAGAAGGGTAGAAGGCACATCGCCTATAACCCAACACCGAGGTGGTCAGACTGATAGAGCATCCAAGTTGGCCAAGATGGCCGAAGAAGCTGACAAAGCCTTAGAGGTTCTTCTGAAGTAAAGGGAAGAATAAAACAACTGTCTAGGACCATCACTCTATACCCCGACTAGTTCCTGCTATATTCTCGCGTCCTGAGAAGAAAAATGGAAAAAAAAGGAAAAGGGTGAGCTCAACTAGCCCAGTAAAGAATATTATGACTAACATAATATGCAAAAAATTATCCTTAGACTTCAACAGGGAAAAATCTGATAGAATATAATAGACAACAAGTTTTAGATCAACAACTGCAGCGGAAACAACAATTCATTAGAAGAGTTAAGTAGAGAATAAAATCTACTATCATCTATGAATTTAAAAGTCCATCATTAATATTTTATCCCTGTAACATCATTCAATATACATCTTGCATCAAATATTCATCTTTGCACTACATGCCAAAGATATTCATTTATATCACCAATTAGTCATATTCATCTCAACACTGCTCATCTTTGCACTCTGGCCAAAGATATTCATCGAGTAATCATTCATCTTTGCACTACAGGCCAAAGATATTCATCAAGTATCACCATTAAAGACTGAGGATGATGAAAAACATTTTAGAGAACGAATCCAATAAGATAAAAGGACAAAGATTAGAGATTCATACTTTAGATAATTCAAGTTTAAAAATACTCCATAATAAACCATAATGGAGTAAAATTCAAGAATGAAGATCAAAACATGGATACAATCAATGATAGTAACCATAATAGACATCTAGGACAAAGAAGAGAAAATTTTATTTTTCGGTGAATAGTGCCGTATTTGTGAATAATGCCGTATACGTGAATAGTAACCCAGACACAAAAAGGTAGAAATTCCACAATAAAATTTATATCAATATTTTAGCGTAATGATATTGAAGAAAATAATATCATTTACGAAGAAAATAACATTCCTTACCTTAAAATAACAGTATTTCTGATTAGAAAATCAGATGTAAAGCCGAAGAAAACTTGCACTGAATAGCAACTCTCAAAGTATCCAAATACTCACAAAATACGCTAGATAATATATAGAGAGAGAAAACTTATTTCTGGTGTGATTTTCAATTCTAACCTAAGTACCTATTTATAGGAAAATGCTAGAACGCCAAAGGAGACTAAATTAATAGAATATTACTTTTTTCTTTCTTTCCTCTACGCACACTTCATTTGAATTGTTGAGCAGCCATCTTGGAAGAATTTTTGCAGCCCACATGTTTTCAAACAAAAGTGGGTCCCACCCAATTTTAATAAAAAAACATTTAATTTTTGAAACTTCAATAATTCATAATAAATAGCCCCTTTATCAGAAAAATATGAACTTTATGTCCATTCCATACGAAATCGAAATCGCTACAACTTTGTAGCTTTAAGTTTTTACAAATTCCAAATAGAAAATATCCGAAATCCACATACAGACGATTTTTAATACCTCCATTCCGATAAAATACTGATAAAATACCTCAGCATTAATTCCTTCATTTATATCCACATAAAATAAATATTTCCTTATCCATCTACATAAAATAAATATTTCCTTATCATATAAATCAATAATTAATTATTCACAAATAATATTACAGAATCACAATTATGACAAGCAGGTCGTTCCCAAGAAAGAGGGGGCTTTCCGATAAGGATTTCTCCTTACTGGCGCGTAATTAGATGACCAAATACCTTTCCTAGACAGAACTTCCTTAGACATTGCCAATAATGCTATCTAATAATATTATTCAAATAATATGAATTATTGATCTGATAATGGGAAATACTGTGTAATGACAATGATTGAAATAACAATAATATACAATATCAACGCAAAAATTATTGAATCAATAAACTAAAATATTGAACAGTAATTACTGCAATAATTATTGAGTAGTGCCTTCTTACATAAGAATCAATAATTCAAAAATACTATGCAATACTGTGTTTTACTGTGAAACCACGCGTATTACAGTATTTTAACCACCAGGTAACCCAATAGTGTTAACGGTAACAATTACGCCGTTATTTATTAAAACTCAAACTTGTCATTTTCTTCATCTGACAATTATTCTGTTATAGGGCCCACGAATGGCTGCGCCGTCGTACGAATATTCCCCGACAACAAGAATATTCCACGACCAAACGAATATTCCCCGACAAAAAATGAATATTTTATAACCACTTGCTTATTTTGTAAAATTTGCACATTTCACCCATAACCAAAGCATTATATTAAATTAACTCCTTATTATTTCAAGATAATGAATAGAGAAAATTCAATTTTATTTATAATAAGTTGGCGTCTTACAACCTCCCCTCCTTATGAAATTTTATCCTCGAAATTGACGTACGTACCTGGTGTTTCGAAAAGGTAAGGGTACCTCGCTTTCATTTCCGATTTCAACTCCCAGACCATTTCTTCAATAGCATGGTTCCTCCATAAAACCTTGACTTGTGGTATAACCTTTGTTCGTAGGACATGCTCTTTCCTATCCAATATCTTGACATGCACCTCCTTGTACGTTAAATCTTCGGCTATCTTGTTTGGTTCTAACGCAATAATGTGGTTTGGATCTTTTACATATTTACGAAGCATAGATATGTGAAAAGCATTATGAACATGAGACATGCTTGGAGGTAATGCGAGTCTATAGGCCACATTTCCTATTCGGTCAAGAATGTCAAATTGACCAACAAATCATTGATTGAGCTTTCCTCTCTTCCCAAATCTTGTAACTCCCTTCCATGGAGCAATACGTAACAGTACATGATCTCCAATATTAAATTCCACGTCTTTTCGATGAAGATCAGCATAACTCTTTTGTCAATCTTGTGAGGTCTTTATACGTTGCCGGATCATTTGAATCTTTTCTGTAGTCATGCGTACTAATTCTGGTCCCAACAACGTTGCTTCTCCCACCTTATCCTAGTATACTGGAGAACGAAACTTTCGTCCATAAAACACCTCGAATGGAGCCATGCCTATACTTGCTTGATAACTGTTGTTGTAGGAGAATTCCACCATTGGCAAGTACTTATCCCAACTTCCTTTGAAATCTAGGACACAGAGTCTTAATAGATCTTCAAGAGTTTGAATAGTCCTTTTTGATTACCCGTTCGTTTGAGGATGATATATGGCCGAATCAATCAAATCCACCCATAGCTTTACTTAAGCTAACCCAAAATCGTGAAGTGAATCTTGGGTCACGATCCGAAACTATGGATACTGGCATGCCATGCAATCTCACAATCTCATTTACATACATACAAGCAAGACGTTCTAGGGAATAAGTCTCATGTATAGGCAAGAAATGAGCAGACTTGGTTAATCTATCAATAATAACCCAAATTGCATCTATGCCTTGAGAAACCTTAGGAAGACCCGTAATGAAATCCATGGTAATGTGTTCCCACTTCTATTTCAGAATCTCAAGCAGTTGTAATGGACCCTTTGGCACTTGATGCTCCGCCTTTACACGTTGACAAGTTAAACACTTCGAGATAGACTCCGCGATCTCTCTCTTCATATTGCTCCACCAAAATGTATGTCGAAGATCATGAAACATTTTGGTACTCCCAGGATGGATTGAAAATGGTGTGTTGTGTGCCTCCATCATGATTCTATGCTTCAAGTTAGAATCGTTAGGAACGCAAAGTCTGGAGTTGACTCGAAGTATTCCTTCTTCATCGATTCTTGCTTCTGGAATAGCACCTTCTTGCACTTTCTTCTTCATACGCATCAGCTCCAGGTCTATAGCTTGAGCAGCTTTAACTTTATCGATTAAAGTCGGTTCTACTCGTATATTTGATATCATCACGTGGGTACTTGGAGCTTTTAACTCTATCTCCATCCTTTGTAAGTCATACAAAATGGGTCTTTGTGTTAACAACATCGTACTCGTACCCGCATACGATCTTCTACTCAATGCGTCAGCTATAACGTTTGTTTTTCCAGGATGATATTGAATGCTATGGTCGTAATCTTTCAACAGCTCGAGCCAACGTCGTTGCCGCATGTTCAGTTCCTTTTGGGTGAAGAAATATTTGAGGCTTTATGATACGTAAAAATCTCCACTTTCTCCCCATACAGGCAATGTCTCCAGATTTTCAACGCAAAAACAACTGCTGCCAACTTCATATTATGAGTAGGATAATTCCTCTCATATTCTTTGAGTTGTCGCGAGGCATAGGCTATGAATTTCCCATGTTGCATAAGAACACATCCTAACCCTTTGGTTGAAGCATCGCTGTAGATAACAAATCCATCCGAACTAGATGGTATTGTCAGAATAGGTGCCGAAATGAGTCTCCTCTTGAGCTCTTGGAAAATCTTCTCGCATTCCTCGCTCCATACAAATTTTGTATCTTTTCGAGTCAGCTAAGTTAACGGAGTAGCAATTTGAGAAAATCTGTGAGACCCCAAATTTTGTGAATAAAGATTAATTTTCTCAAAATATTTTTTTTAAGTATTATGGGGTGGATTTGATATAATGTTATAGTTTTGGGTAATATTTATAAATTTTGCAAATTATGCAAGTTGTTATATTATATTCGATTGGTCGGGGAATATTCGTACGACGGTACAATCATTGGTGGACCCCACAACGGAATTATTGTCGGAATGAGAAAATGATGAAAATATCTTTTATCAAAATAACGGCGGAAGTTTTACTGAAAAAAAGCTTGAACTACCCATAGTAAAAGTATAGTATCGTAATACGTGGTTGCATAGTAGCACACAAAGATTGATTGTTGATGCTTACGTGAGAAGTCACTCGGTTTTGTTCAATTATTGCTACAATAATTCTTTGCGACAGTATCTTACGTTATTTGATTCAATTATTGTCGATATTTTATATATTATTAAATCAATTATTGAGATGACAGTTATTCATATTATTATTTATATAATTAACAATGTCTAGAAGTTATGTCGAGGAGAGGTTTGGTCACCTAATTGCGCGCCAATAGGGAGAAATCCTTAGTGGAAAGCCCCCTCTTCCCTGGGAACGACCTGTTTCTTAAATATTGCGAATTATAATAATGATGATAAATGTTGTTAAAAATATTGAGAGGATTTTTATGAAGTAGTTGTTGTAAATTTGCTTATTATTTGGATCCCCATTTATCTATTTTTAAAATAATCGGTAGAAAGTTATTTAGTATAAATATAATGGGACCCACCTGTGATTATGAGATGTTGGTGGGAGGGGAAGACATGGGGCCCACGTGGAAGGAAAATGAAATGTGGGAGGGTGAAGAATTTAGTCACAGAAGGGATAATATATATATATATATATATATATATATATATATATATAACTTAGTTGACAAAACGGGGAAGGAGGAAAAAACTGTTCACGGGAGTGTATCCCATGAAGTTTATTGACACATGCTGAATATATTTAATATATATAATATATTTTATTTAAAAGTTTTTATTTTATTAGAATATTTTATTGCACAGTGCTGTATAGTAAAATCAAAATTTTCAACGAAATCGAAAAAAGAATTAAGCGTGACTTTCCTTGATCGACGCTCAAATAGTATCCTTTCCATTCTCCTATAAATAGGATGCTTATTTAGAATTGAAAATCACACCAGAATCAGAGAATTCTTTTTCTATAATATTGAGCGTATTTCTTTCAAGTTTTAGAAAGCTTTGAGTGTAGAAAATAGTGAAAGTTTTCTTCAAGAATATATCCGCTATACCAGTTGGAATACTCTTCTTTTTGAGGTAAGGGGTATTATTTATTTCACATTCTGAAGAGATATTATTGTTCGTATTCGTATGAATATTATTTCCGTTCAATATTCATAAGAAATTTTATTTCGTTCAATATTCGCAAGAAATATTATATTTGTTTAATATTCGTAATGAATATGATTTTTCGTTTAATATTCATGATGAATATTATTTTCATTTAATATTCGTAAGGGATGTTATTTTGTTCAATATTCACTTGAAATAATTTTTTCTTTCATACTCTGAAGTATGTAAGTAATATCATTTCGTTTCAAATTTCGAATTCTATACTCATTTGGTTAAAGTTTTGGCTTCTATACTCCATGAAATTAGTAGAATATCCTTGATATTTGCGCTTCATCCAGTATCTTTTCATGAAAATATTATTCTGAGCATTATTGATAAGTTTTAACTTTTTCATGTCGGAGTACTATTCTCGAAGTACTATTCACGGGGTACTATTCACTCAAGTACTATTGACCCGGGGAACTATTCATGATAAAAAAATTGATTCATTTTTGGTCCAAATTATTTTTAGTACAATATTATTCTTGAATTTTACTCCATAAAGCAGTATTAGGTTGACAATTTGGACGTTATTGATTTCTGGATAAATTAAATTATAAATCTTTAAAATTTATCCTTGAACTTGTTTTATTGAATTATTATGTCATTGTCATCATCCTCATGCTTATATTGTTATGAAAGTCATCTTTGGCCCGTAGTGCATAGATGGACTTGGTATGATTATGATCAGGGATTATTCGGTATAATCATGGTAGTAATGTTACAAAAATGATGTGGTAAAAGTCCTCATTGGCCCGTAGTGCATTGATGGACAGTTTTTGGTATGATTATGGCTATGGATTCTCTTCGGCCAAGGGTGCAAAGATGAATTGTTTTATGGCATGATCATGCCCGTTGATGAAAAAACGATTATCTTTGGCCCGTAGTGCATGGATAATTCATGGTCGTGATACTAATGAATATCCTTGGCCCGTAGTGCAGGGATGATTCGATGATGTGGATTATTTATTAAGCTGAGTCTCAGCGATAAAATCGATGATAAATCTTTTAAATCATAGAAAATAGTAGATTTTATGCTCTACTTGACTTTTCTAATGGATTGCTTATTTCGCTGCAGTTGTTGATCTAAAACTTGTTGTCTATTATATTCTATCAGTTGTTATACTATTGAAGGCTAAAAATAATTTATTATGCATTATCTTAGTCATAATATTTCTTACTGGGTTAGTTGAGCTCACCCTTTCTCTCACTGTTCTCTTCAGGAAATGAGAATATAGCCGACTAGTCGGAAATGGATTGACCGGTCGAGGATGGTTGCATTAGTAGTCCTCACTATTACGTGAAATAGTGTGATAATAAATGTATTGAGGACTTATTTTGAGTTTGAATACTGTCTAGAAGACAATATTTGTATTAAAACTCACAGCTCATGTTGTATATTTAAGTTTGTATTTGTATTCTGTACCATGTATTTGGTGACTCAAGATGGGTGATGTATACTTATTTTGGGGGCGTCACAAAATCTTTCCACGAATCTCCGATAATAACCAGCTAAGCCCAAAAAGCTACGTACTTTGATCACCGACTTCGGTTGCTCCCAACTTTGTATTGCTTTAATCTTCGCCGGGTTAACAAATACTCAATGTTTTCATACCACGTGCCCAAGGAATGCTACTTCCTTAAGCCAGAACTCGCATTTCTTCAACTTGGCATATAGCTTGTTGTCACGAAGTCTTTGAAGTACCAGCTTCAAATGGTGCTCATGATCTTCACGGCTTTTGAAATAGATGAGTATGTCATCAATAAAGACATTAACGAACCGATCCAAATATTCCTTGAATACACGGTTCATCATATCCATGAAAGCAACAGGAGCATTAGTCAATCCAAAAGACATGACTAAAAATTCATAATGCCCGCATCTGGGATTACGAAGGCGCCTCTTGAATATCTTGATTTTAATCTTGGTGATGATATCCAGAACGAATATCGATCTCTGAAAAGAATTATGCTCCTTGAAACTAGTCGAACAGGTCATTAATGCGAGGTAGCGGGTACCTATTCTTGATGGTGACATGGTTTAATTCTCGGTAGTTAATACAAAGTCGCATACTCCCATCTTTCTTCTTTACAAATAAAATAGGAGCAACCCAAGGAGATGTACTAGGAGGTATGAAACTGATGTTTAACAATTCCTGTAGTTGGACTTTTAACTCCTGAAGTTCAATAAGAGCCATTCGATATGGGGTTTTAGAAATGGGCTTTGTACTCGGTTCAAGATCAATAAAGAATTCAACTTCACGTTCTGGGGGTAGACCAGAAAGTTCTTCAGGAAATACGTCAGGAAATTCACTAACAACATAAATATTATTCAAATCTGACGTGTTTTTGTTCAAGTCCATAACATGGGCTAAGAAAGCTTGACATCCATTTTTAATAAATGAATGGCTTTATGGCTTGATATGACAGTGATTGACTTTAGTGGGTTGGTTGCTTAAATTCGTATAACAGGTTGGTTAGGAATATGAAAACTAATAACCTTACGAAAACAATCAATTTTGGCATGATGAGTAGTTAACCAATCAATCTCTAAAATTACATCAAATGCAAGTATATTTAAAGAGATAAGATCAATAGGTAATGTGATGGTGCCAACTTGGATCAAGCAAGATTTATACACAGTGGATGCAATAAAAGTTTTTCCTAACGGAGTCTCCACAGATAAGTTAAAGTCTAATTTCTTCGGAGTCAAGTTTAAACATTGAGCACAAGCAGGAGAGATAAAAGAATGGGTAGAACTGGTATCTAGTAAGGTATAAACTTCGTAAGAGTTCAAGATTAGCATACCCATGATCACCTCATTCGGGTTTCTCGCGTTTTGGCCAGTCACTACAAATGCTCTCCCTTGAACCATCGACTTTGTTTTGTCCGTAGTCGCCTTTGGTGCCGCCGTCCCAACTGGACTTGACTTCGCTACCGGACAAAACTAAGCTATATGACTATCTTTTCCATAATTGAAACATACCTCGGAAGGCTGTGAACAGTTTAGATTTATGTGTCCTTTCTCTCAGCATCTGTAGCATCTAACTGGCGGTCGTTCTCCTCCCCTAGAATTTGTTGTTAGTACTGGTGCTGCTGCTGATGTCTTCCTATAATTGTTGAATCTCCTCTTTTTAAAATTTCCACTTGACTCACTTCTCCTATTATCATGGCCACGATTACCACCCTAGTGGTTACCGCTTTTGTCTGTATTTTTCCCTCCTCGCTGGTTATCATCGCTTCAATGACTGCTATCACCGGTATGACCCTGGTTATGGTCCCTCGGTTGAACATACTCATTATCTCGCTCTAATAATTGAGCCTTGTTGACAACATCTGAATACAGAGAAAATTTGTGAGAGATAAGGTATTAACGAATCTCGGGTTTTAGATCTCTCAGAAACATCCGCGTCATACATTCCTCATTTTCTACCAAATGAGGTCTGAACTGGATAACTCATGAAACTTTGCCTCGTGCACTGACACCGTCATGTTGTTCTATTCGATCTAATAAACTCTACCTCCTTCATATGACGAATACTTTCAGGAAAGTACTTGTCATTGAACAGTTTCTGAAATCTTTCCCAAGACATGTTGAGTGCGACTGGCTGGGTACACTTCACATATTCCCACCAGTAATCTACCTCACCACGAAAAATAAAGGTGACAAATAGAACTTTCAGCTCTTTTTTTGCATCCCAAGACATCGAATATCTTAGTAATTTGCGTTACCCACATTTCCGCCTTAATCGGATCCAGCTTTCCCCAGAAGTCTGGTGGTCCCAACTCCTTGAACTGCTTGGCTGTGACAACCCACGCGTTGCTATCATTTCCACCCATATTTTGTACACGAGTCTCCCTCGTCTTATTTTGCATGAACTGCAAAAAGCTTCTAAACATCGCATCATTCATCGTTTACTGGGTAGTGTTGTTGATAGGAGAAATATTACCTTCTTGTTGCACATTCTCTAAGTTGGTGATTGAAGGTTGTTCCACGGTCTCATAGACTCCATTGTTAATGTTCTCAGCTGCCATTCTTAAAAACTTCCATAAAATAGGGGTTAATTAAACAAATTAACATATCACATTATATCCCTATATTATGACCGACCAACAAATAAGCTTAGATAGGACACACTAGTGAATGATTTACTCGTCTCTCCCCTCCTAGTACTATTCTCCGATCTCCGCCAGAGACCATATCCCTAAGCTCTGATACCAACTGTGACGCCCCCACAATAGGTATACATCTCCCATTCTGAGTCGCCAAATACATGGTACAGAAAATAACTACAACTTTATTATTACAATTATCATGCAAAATACAACATATACTATGAGTTTAAATACAAATATTGTCTTCTAGACAATATCCACACCCAAATAAAGTCCTCATTATAATTATTGATGCACTATTTTACAAAAATAGTGAGGATCTAAAAACAATATCTGGGACCATCACTCTATACCCATTTGGTTCTGCTATATTCTCGCTTCTTGAGAAGAAAAATGAAAGAAAAAGGAAAAGGGTGAGCTCAACTAGCCCAGTAAAGAATATTATAACTAAGATAATATACAACAAATTATCCTTAGTCTTCAACAGGGAAAAATTTGATAGAATATAATAGACAACAAGTTTTAGATCAACAACTGCAGCGAAAATAACAATTCATTAAAAGAGTTAAGTAAAGAATAAAATCTACTATCATCTATAAATTTAAAAGTCCATCATCAATATTTTATCCCTGTAACATCATTCAATATACATCTTGCATCAAATATTCATCCTTGCACTACGAGCCAAAGATATTCATTTGTATCACCAGTTGGTCATGTTCATCTCAACACCTATTCATCTTTGTACTACGGGCCAAAGATATTCATCAGGTAATCATTCATATTTACACTACAGGCCAAAGATATTCATCAAGTATCACCATTAAGGACTAAGGATGATGAAAAACATTTTAGAGAACGAATCCAATAAGATAAAAGGACAAAGATTAGAGATTTGTACTTTAGATATTTCAAATTTAAAAATACTCCATAATAAACCATAATGGAGTAAAATTCAAGAATGAAGATCAAAACATGGATACAATCAAAGATAGTAACCATAATAGACATCTGGGACAAAGAAGAGAAAATTTCATTTTTCTGAATAGTCTCTTTGTTTTGTGAATAGTGATGTATCGTGAATAGTGGCGTATCGTGAATAGTGACGATATCGTGAATAATGTAACCCCCAGACACAAAAGGTAGAAATTCCACAATAAAATTTATATCAATATTTCAGCATAATGATATTGAAGAAAATAATATCATTTACGAAGAAAATAACATTCTTTACCTTAAAATAACAGTATTTCTGATCGGAATATCGGTTGTAAAGCCGAAGAAAACATGCACTGAATAGAAACTCTCGAAGTATCCAAATACTCACAAAATACGCTCGATAATATAGAGAGAGAAAACTTGTTTCTGGTGTGATTTTCAATTCTAACCTAAGTACCTATTTATAGGAAAATGCTAGAACGCCAAAAGAGACTAAATTAATAGAATATTACTTTTTTCTTTCTTTCCTCCACGCACGCTTCATTTGAATTGTTGAGCTACCATCTTGGAAGAATTTTTGCAGCCCACATGTTTTCAAACAAAAGTGGGTCCCACCCAATTTTAATAAATAAAATATTTAATTTTTGAAACTTCAATAATTCATAATAAATATCCCTTTTATCAGAAAAATACGAATTTTATGTCCATTCCATACGAAATCGAATTCTCTACAACTTTGTAGCTTTAAGTTTTTCCATATTCCAAACAAAAAATATCCGAAATCCACATACGGATGATTTTTAATACCTCAATTCTGACAAAATACTGATAAAACACCTCAGTATTAATTCCTTCATTTATATCCACACAAAATAAATATTTCCCTATCCATCCACATAAAATAAATATTTCCTTATCATATAAATCAATAATTAATTATTCACAAATAACATTACAAAATCACAATTATGACAAACAGGTCGTTCCTAGGAAAGAGGTGGCTTTCCAATAAGGATTTCTCCTTACTAGCGCGCAATTAGATGACCAAACTCCTTTCGTAGATAGAACTTTCTTAGACATTGCCAATAATGCTATCTAATAATATTATTCAAATAATATGAATTATTGATCTGATAATGGAAAATACTGTGTAATGACATTATTGAAACAACAATAATATAAAATATTAACCAACAATTATTGAATCAATAAACTAAAATATTGAGCGATAATTCTTTGTAACAATTATTGAGTAGTGCCTTCTTACGTAAGAATCAATAATTCAAAAATATTGTGCAATCTAGTGTTATTATTGTGCGAACCACGTATTCTTCGTATTTTAACCACCGGGTAATCAATGAGTGTTATTGGTAATAATTACGCCATTATTTATAAAAACTTCGAACTTATCGTTTTCTTCATCCGATAGTTATTACATTATAGGGCCCCACGAATGGTACGTCTTGCGTCGTATTATTCCCAAACAATGACAAGAATATTCCACGACTAAACGAATATTTCCTGACAAAAATGAATATTTTATAACCACTTGCTTATTTTGTAAAATTTGCACATTTCACCCAGAACCGAAGCATTATATCAAATTAACTCCTTATTATTTCAAGATAATGAATAGAGAAAATTCAATTTTATTTATAATAAGTTGGAGTCTTACACTCACCCTATCGGTTCTCGGGATCATGGTATAAGCAGACGAAGAAGCAGGTCCAGGGAGTACACACCTGAGAATACAAAGAAGGTATTCTGTAAGACCCCAACTTATTATAAATAAAATTGAATTTCCTATATTCATTATCTTGAAATAATAAGGAATTAATTTGATAAAATGCTTTGGTTATGGGTGAAATGTGCAAATTTTACAAAATAAGCAAGTGGTTATAAAATAATCATTGTTGTCGGGGAATATTCGTTTAGGTAAATAGAATATTCTTTTTGTTGGAATATCCGCATTTACTTGCACAGCCCATTTGTGGGCCCTATAACGAAATAACCGCTGATGAAGAAAATGACAAGTTTGAGTTTTATAAATAACGGTTGTAGTTGTTACCATTAACACCGTTGGAATACCCGTGGTTAAAATATAGTAATACGCGATGGTCGCATAAAGAAAGACACCATGACATATATATTATTTTGAATTATTGATTCTTACGTAAGAAGGAACTACTCAATAATTTTTACAATGAATTATTATTCAATATTTTATTTTATTGATTCAATAATTGTCATTTGATATTTTATATTATTGTTTCAATAATTGTCACTATTTCCCATTATCATATCAATAATTCATATTATTTGAATAATATTATTAGATAACATTATTGGCAATGTCTAGAAAGTTCTGTCAAGGAGTGGTTTGGTCACCTAATTGCACGCCAGTAAGGAGAAATCCTTATCGGAAAGCCCTCTCTTTCTTGGGAACGGCCTGGTTGTCATTATTATGATTTTGTAATATTATTTGTGAATAATTAATTATTGATTTATATGATAAGAAAACATTTATTTTATGTGAATATAAATGATAAGGAAATATTTATTTATTTTATGTGGTTATAAATAAAGGAATTAAATCTGAGGTGTTTTATCAGTATTTTGTCGGAATGGAGGTATTAAAAATCGTCCGCATGTGGATTTTGAACATTTTCTGTTTGGAATTTGGAAAAACTTTCTTCTGCAAAGTTGTATAGAATTTAATTTCCTATGGAATGGATATAAAATTCATATTTTTATGATAAAAGGGCTATTTATTATGAAATATTGAAGTTTCTGATTATTGCTTAAATGGTAAAATATTTTGGAAATTTTTAAAATTGGTGGGCCCCACTTTGGTTAGTGAGAAATGTGCTAAAATTTTATTTCAAATATGGTGGGTGGGAATAGTAGCAGGTAAAACCATCAGGTAGCATGTTAAGTCTGCTTCGGCGTTCTAACATTTTCCTATAAATAGGGTGTTTAGTTAGAATTAAAAATCACACCAGAAACAAGTTTTTTTCCTCTCTCTCTCTCTCTCTCTCTCTCTATATATATATATATATATATATATATATATATATTATCGAGCGCATTTTTGTGAGTATTTAGATACTTTGAGAGTTGCTATTTAGTGCAAGTTTTCTTCGACTTTACATCCGATATTCCGGTCAGAAGCACTGTTATTTTGAGGTAAGGGATGTTATTTTTTTTTTGTAATGATGTTATTCTTTCAATATCATTATACCAAAATATTAATATGAATTTTATTGTGGAATTTCTACCTTTTTGTGTCGGAGTTACTATTTACGTATACGACACTATTCACGTATACGACACTATTCACCGAAAAATGAAATTTTTCCTTTTTGTCCAAGTTGTCTTTTATGGTTACTATCTTTGATTGTATCCATGTTTTGATCTTTATTTTTGAATTCTACTTCACAATTGGTTATGATGGAGTATTATTGAATTTGGATATACCGAAATACGAATCCCTAATATTTGTCCTTCTGTCTTACTGGATTCGTTCTCTAAAATGTTTTTCATCATCCTTAGTCCTTAATGGTGATACTTGATGAATATCTTTGGCTATATAGTGCAAAGATGAATGATTACTGATGAATATCTTTGGCCAGTAGTGCAAAGATGAGCAGTGTTGAGATGAACATGACCAATTTGGTGATATGAAATGAATATCTTTGGTAGGTAGTGCAAAGATGGATATTTGATTCAAGATGTATATTGATTGATGTTACATGGATAAAATATTGATGATGGACTTTTAAATTCATGGATGATAGTAGATTTCATTCTCTACTTAACTCTTCTAATGAATTGTTGTTTCTACTGCAATTGTTGATCTAAAACTTGTTATTTCATTATATTCTATCGATTTTTCCTGTTGAAGACTAAGGATAATTTGTTGTATATTATCTTAGTCATAATATTCTTTACTGGGCTAGTTGAGCTCACCTTTTTCCTTTTTGTTCCATTATTCTTCTCAGGAAGCGAGAACATAGCAGGAACCAGTCGGGGTATAGAGTGTGGTCCTAGACAGTTATTTTAGCAGTTCTCACTATTTTTGTAAAATAGTGCATCAATAATTGTAATGAGGACTTTATTTGGGTGTGGATATTGTCTAGAAGACAATATTGTATTTAAACTCACAGTATATGTTGTCATATTTTGCACGACAATTGTATTAATAAAGTTGTAGTTGTTTTCTGTACCATGTATTTGGCGACTCAGAATGGGAGATGTATACCTATTTTGGGGGCGTCACAGTTGGTATCAGAGCTTAGGGATATGGTCTCTGGCGGATATCGGGGAATAGAACTAGGAGGGGAGAGACGAGTAATTCCTTCGCTAGTGCGTCCTACCTAAGCTTATTTGTTAGTCGGTCATAATATAGGGATATTATGTGATATGTTAATTTGTTTAATTAACCCTTCTTTTATGGCAGTTTTTAAGAATGACAGCTGAGAACGTTAACAATGGAGTCTATGAGACCGTGGAACAACCTTCAATCACCAACTTAGAGAAAATGCAACAGGAAGACAATATTCCTCCTATAAACAACACTATGGAGCAAACGATGAATGATGCGATGTTTAGAAGCTTTTTGCAGTTCATGCAAAATCAGACGAGGGAGACTCATGCACAAAATACGGGTGGAAATGATAGCAACGCACGGTTTGTCACAGCCAAGTAGTTCAAGGAGTTGGGACCACCAGACTTCTAGGGAAAGCCGGATCCGATTAAGGCGAAAACGTGGGTAAAGCAAATTTCCATGATATTCGATGTCTTGGGATGCATGGAGGAACAGAAGGTCCAATTCGCCACCTTTATGTTCCGTGGTGAGGCAGATTATTGGTGGGAATCTGTGAAGCATACCCACCAGCCGCACTCAACATGTCTTGGGAAAGATTTCAGAAACTGTTCAATGACAAGTACTTTCCTGAAAGTATTCATCATATGAAGGAGGTAGAGTTTATTAGATTGAAACAGAACAACATGACGGTGTTCAAGTATGAGGCGAAGTTCGCAGAGTTATCCAGGTTTGCACTTCATTTAGTAGAGAATGAGGAACGTATGATGCGGATGTTTTTGAGAGGTCTAAAACTTGAGATTCATTAATACCTTATCTCTCATAAATTTTCTTTATATTCAGATGTTGTCAACAGGGCTCAATTATTAGAGCGAGATAATGAGTATGTTCAACCAAGGGACCACAACCAGGGTCATACCGGTGATAGTAGTCATCGAAGCAATGAGAATCTGCGAGGAGGAAAAAATACGGACAAAAGCGATAACCACTTGGGTGGTCATCGTGGCCATGATAATAGAAGAGGTGAGTCAAGTGGACATTTCAAAAAAAGGAGATTCAACAATGACGGGAAGACATCTGAACTAGCACCAACAACAAATTCTAGGGGAGGAGAACGACCGCCAGTTAGATGCTACAAATGCGGAGAGGAGGGACACATAAGTCCAAGCTGTTCACAGCCTTCCAAGGTGTGTTTCAATTATGGGAAAGATGGTCATATAGCCTAATTTTATCCGGTAGCGAAGCCAAGTCCAACTGGGACGGCGGCACCAAAGGCAAATACGGACAAAACAAAGTCGGTGGTTCAAGGGACTGGCCAAAACACGAGAAACCCAAATGAGGTGATCACGGGTAAGCTAATCTTAAACTCTTGCGAAGTTTATACCTTACTAGATACCAGTTCTACCCATTCTTTTATCTCTCCTGCTTGTGCTCAACGTTTAAACTTGACTCCAGAGAAATTAGACTTTGACTTATCTGTGGAAACTTCGTTAGGAGAAACTTTTATTACATCCACTGTGTATAAATCTTGCTTGATCCAAGTTGGCACCATCACATTATCTGTTGATCTTATCTCTTTAAAGATACTTGCTTTTGATGTGATTTTAAGAATTGATTGGTTAACCACTCATCATGCCAAAATTGATTGTTTTCGTAAGGTTGTTAGTTTTCATATTCCTAACCAACCTGTTATACGAATTCAAGCAACTAAACCACTAAAATCATTCACATTCATATCAAGCCATAAAGCTATTCGTTTAGTGAAAAACGGATGTCAAGCTTTCTTAGTCCATATTATGGACTTGAACAAAAACACGTTAGATTTGAATAATATTTTTATTGTTAGTGAATTTCTTGACGTATTTCCTGAAGAACTTCCTGGTCTACCCCCAGAACGTGAAGTTGAATTCTTTATTGATCTTGAACCGGGTACAAAACCCATTTCTAAAACCCCATATCGAATGGCTCCTATTGAACTTCAGGAATTAAAAGTCCAACTACAGGAATTGTTAGACATCGGTTTCATTCGTCCTAGTAAATCTCCTTGGGGTGCTCCTGTTTTATTTGTAAAGAAGAAAGACGGGAGTATGCGACTCTGTATTGACTACCAAGAATTGAACCATGTCACCATTAAGAATAGTTAACCGCTACCTCGCATTGATGACTTGTTAGACCAGTTGCAAGGAGCACAATTCTTTTCAAAGATCGATCTTAGCTTACGGATATCATCATCAAGAAGATTAAAAGCGAGGATATTCCAAAGACCGCCTTGAGAACTCCTGATGACAGGCATTATGAATTCTTAGTCATGTCTTTTGGATTGACTAATGCTCTCTTTTCTTTCATGGATATGATGAACCGTGTATTCAAGGAATATTTGGATCAGTTCGTTGTTGTCTTTACTGATGACATCCTCATCTATTCCAAAAGCCGTGAAGATCATGAGCACCATTTGAAGCTGGTACTTCAAAGACTTCGTGACAACAAGATATATACTAAGCTGAAGAAATGCGAGTTCTGGCTTAAGGAAGTAGCATTCCTTGGGCACGTGGTGTCAAAAGATGGAGTATCTGTTGACCCAACGAAGATTGAAGGAATACAAAGTTGGGAGCAACCGAAGTCAGTGACCGAAGTGCGTTGCTTTTTGTGCTTAGCTGGTTATTATCGGAGATTCGTGGAACGATTTTCTCAAATTGCTACTCCGTTAACTCAACTGACTCGGAAAGATACAAAATTCGTATGAAGCGAGGAATGCGAGAAGAGTTTCCAAGAGCTTAAGAGGAGACTCATTTCGACACCTGTTCTGACAATACCATCTGGTTTGGATGAATTTGTTATCTACAGCGATGCTTCAGGCAAAGGGTTAGGATGTGTTCTCATGCAACATGAGAAAGTCATAGCCTATGCCTCGCGATAACTCAAAGAATATGAGAGGAATTATCCTACTCATAATCTGGAGTTGGCAGCAGTTGTTTTTGCGTTGAAAATCTGGAGACACTACTTGTATGGGGAGAAAGTGGAGATTTATACGTATCATAAAGCCTCAAATTTTTCTTCACCCAAAAGGAACTCAACATGCGACAACGACGTTGGCTCGAGCTGTTAAAAGATTACGACCATAGCATTCAATATCATCCTGAAAAAACAAACGTTGTAGCTGACGCATTGAGTAGAAGATCGTATGCGGGTACGAGTACGATGTTGTTAACACAAAAACCCATTTTGTACGACTTACAAAGGATAGAGATAGAGTTAAAGGCTCCAAGTACCCACGTGATGATATCAAATATACGAGTAGAACCGACTTTAATCGATAAAGTTAAAGCTGCTCAAGCTATAGACTTGGAGCTGATGCGTATGAAGAAGAAAGTGCAAGAAGGTGCTATTCCAGAAGCAAGAATCGATGAAGAAGGAATACATCGAGTCAACTCCAGATTTTGCATTCCTAACGATTCTAACTTGAAGCATAGAATCATGATAGAGGCACACAACACACCATCAATCCATCCTGGGAGTACCAAAATGTTTCATGATCTTCGACATACATTTTGGTGGAGCAATATGAAGAGGGAGATCGCGGAGTTTATCTCGAAGTGTTTAACTTGTCAACGTGTAAACGCGGAGCATCAAGTGCCAAAGGGTCCATTACAACCACTTGAGATTCCGAAATGGAAGTGGGAACACATTACCATGGATTTCGTTACGGGTCTTCCTAAGGTTTCTCAAGGCATAGATGCAATTTGGGTTATTATTGATAGATTAACCAAGTCTGCTCATTTCTTGCCTATACGTGAGACTTATTCCCTAAAACGTCTTGCTTGTATGTATGTAAATGAGATTGTGAGATTGCATGGCATGCCAGTATCCATAGTTTCGGATCGTGACCAAAGATTTACTTCACGATTTTGGGTTAGCTTACAGAAAGCTATGGGCACGGATTTACGATTCAGTTTGGCATATCATCCTCAAACAGACGGGCAATCAAAAAGGACTATTCAAACCCTTGAAGATCTATTAAGACTCTGTGTCCTAGATTTCAAAGGAAGTTGGGATAAGTACTTGCCTCTGGTGGAATTCTCTTACAACAACAGTTATCAAGCAAGTATAGGCATGACTCCATTCGAGGCGTTGTATGGACGAAAGTGTCGTTCTCCAGTATGCTGGGACGAGGTGGGAGAAGCAACGTTGTTGGGACCAGAATTAGTATGCATGACTACAGAAAAGATTCAAATGATCCGGCAACGTATAAAGACCTCACAAGATCGACAAAAAAGTTATGCTGATCTTCATCGAAAGGACATGGAGTTTAATAATGGAGATCATATACTATTACGTATTTCTCCATGGAAGGGGTTTACAAGATTTGGGAAGAAAGGAAAGCTTAATCCATGATTTGTTGGTCCATTTGAGATTCTTGACCGAATAGGAAATATGGCCTATAGACTCGCATTACCTCCAAGCATGTCTTGTGTTCATAATGTTTTTCATATATCTATACTTCGTAAATATGTGAAAGACCCAAACCACATTATTGCGTTAGAACTAGACGAGATAGCCGAAGATTTAACGTACGAGGAGGTACTTGTCAAGATATTGGACAGGAAAGAGAATGTCCTACGAACAAATGTTATACCACACGTCAAAGTTTTATGGATGAACGATGCTATTGAAGAAATGACCTGGGAGTTGTAATCGGAAATGAAAGTGAGGTACCCTCACCTTTTCGAAACACCAGGTACGTACGTCAATTTAGAGGATGAAATTTCATAAGGAGGGGAGGTTGTAAGACCCTAACTTATTATAAATAAAATTGAATTTCCTATATTCATTATCTTGAAATAATAAGGAATTAATTTGATATAATGCTTTGGTTATGGGTGAAATGTGCAAATTTTACAAAATAAGCAAGTGGTTATAAAATAATCATTGTTGTCGAAGAATATTCTTTTGGTCGTGGAATATTCTTTTTGTCGAGAATATCCGTACGACGGCGCAGCCATTTGTGGGCCCCATAACGAATAACTGTCAGATGAAGAAAATGACAAGTTTGAGTTTTTATAAATAACGGTGTAGTTGTTACCATTAACACTGTTGGAATACCCGGTGGTTAAAATACAGTAATACGCGTGGTTGCACCACACGATATTACATAATATTTTTGAATTATTGATTCTTACGTAAGAAGGAACTACTCAATAATTTTTACAGTAATTATTATTCAATATTTTATTTTATTGATTCAATAATTGCTGCGTTGATATTTTATATTATTGTTGTTTCAATAATTGTCACGGCACAGTATTTCCCATTATCATATCAATAATTCATATTATTTGAATAATATTATTAGATAACATTATTGGCAATGTCTAGAAAGTTCTGTCAAGGAGAGGTTTGGTCACCTAATTGCGCGCCAGTAAGGAGAAATCCTTATAGGAAAGCCCCCTCTTTCCTAGGAACGGCCTGATTGTCATTATTGTGATTCTGTAATATTATTTGTGAATAATTAATTATTGATTTATATGATAATAAAATATTTATTTTATGTGAATATAAATGATAAGAAAATATTTATTTATTCTATGTGGTTATAAATGAAGGAATTAAATCTGAGGTGTTTTATCAGTATTTTGTCGGAATGGAGGTATTAAAAATCGTTCGTATGTGGATTTTAGACATTTTTTGTTTGGAATTTGAAAAAACTTTTTTCTACGAAGTTGTAGAGAATTTGATTTCCTAGGAATGAACATAAAATTCGTATTTTTTTGATAAAAGGGCTATTTATTATGAATTATTGAAGTTTCTGATTATTGCTTAAATGGTAAAACATTTTGGAAATTTCTAGAATTGGTGGGCCCCACTTTGGTTGGTGAGAAATGTGCTAAAATTTTATTTCAAATGTGGTGGGTGGGAATAGTAGCAGGTAAAGCCATCAGGTAGCAGGTTAAGTCTACTTCGGCGTTCTAATATTTTCCTATAAATATGGTGCTTAGTTAGAATTGAAAATTACACCAGAAATAAGTTTTCTCTCTCTATATATTATCGAGCGTATTTTTGTGAGTATTTAGATACTTTGAGAGTTGTTATTCAGTGCAAGTTTTCTTCGGCTTTACATTCGATATTCCGGTCAGAAGCACTGTTATTTTGAGGTAAGGGGTGCTATTTTTTTTCGTAATGATGTTATTCTTTCAATATCATTATACCGAAATATTAATATGGATTTTATTGTGGAATTTCTACCTTTTTGTGTCGGGGTTACTATTCACGTATATGACACTATTCACGTATACGACACTAATCACAAATACGGCACTATTCACCGAAAAATGAAATTTTTCCTTTTTGTCCAAGATGTCTTTTATGGTTACTATCTTTGATTGTATCCATATTTTGATCTTTATTTTTGAATTCTACTTCACAATTGGTTATGATGGAGTATTATTGAATTTGGATAAACCAAATACTGAATCCTAATATTTGTCCTTCATCTCACCGGATTCGTTCTCTAAAATGTTTTTCATCATCCTCGGTCCTTAATGGTGATACTTGATGAATATCTTTGGCTGTAGTAGTCAAAGATGAATGATTACTGATGAATATCTTTGGCCCGTAGTGTAAAAGATGAGCAGTGTTTAGATGAACATGACCAACCGGGTGATACAAATGAATATCTTTGGCCCGTAGTGCAAAGATGGATATTTGATTCAAGATGTATATTGATTGATGTTACAGGGATAAAATATTGATGATGGACTTTTAAATTCATAGATGATAGTAGATTTTATTCTCTACTTAACTCTTCTAATGAATTGTTGTTTCCGCTACAGTTGTTGATCTAAAACTTGTTGTCTATTATATTCTATCAGATTTTTTCCTGTTGAAGACTAAGGATAATTTGTTGTATTATCTTAGTCATAATATTCTTTACTGGGCTAGTTGAGATTACCCTTTTCCTTTTTGTTCCATTTTTCTTCTCAGGAAGCGAGAACATAGCAGGAACCAGTCGGGGTATAGAGTGATGGTCCTAGGCAGTTGTTTTAGCAGTCCTCACTATTTTTCTAAAATAGTGCATCAATAATTGTAATGAGGACTTTATTTGGGTGTGGATATTGTCTAGAAGACAATATTGTATTTAAACTCACAGTATGTGTTGTCGTATTTTGCACGACAATTGTATTAATAAAGTTGTAGTTGTTTTCTGTACCATGTATTTGGCGACTCAAAATGGGAGATGTATACCTATTTTTGGGGCGTCACATATTCCGCCTTGAGTATTCTCCCCATAGTGATAGAGCCCCACACCGAAGCAGATCCAGAAGTTATACGCCTGAGAATCCAAAGAAGGCACACCGCCTTGTGGATACTCTTCATCAGGGAAGTCCATCTAAAGTTCGGGGTTCGGATGGTAAGGGCCAGTCTACTCAGAAGAAAAGAAGTCTCCTTGTGGAATTTTTGGTCAAGGAGTTGAAAGAGCTTCGGAGACAGCTAGCAGAAGTTCAACAAGTGAAAGATACTTCGGGGAAAAAGGCTTCTCCTTTTTCTTCGGAGATTCTTAAGGAGAAAGATGACTCCACCAAAATGCTTCCATATATGGAAAGTTATGATGGTTCTGGTGATCCATATGACCATAGCCAGGCGTTTGATAGGCTGATGGATTACTATGATTTTTTGAATGCAGCCAAATATTAGACATTTGTGGCGAGGCTCAGGAAGGATGCGAGGCAGTTGATGGGAACTCTGCCTTCAGATTCAATCTTGTCTTGGACATATTTATGTAGTAAATTTCATGCTCGCTTTGGGAGCAACAAAAGGAGAGGAAAGCCTACTGGTTCGTTGGCTCAAGTTCGACAATATACGAATGAGTCTTTGGGTCAGTATGTGAAGCGATTCAGAGAAGCGGTCAGCCAAGTAACTGATCTCAATGATCTTCAAGCTGTTGGGCTGTTTTAGAATGGTTTAGACTTGGTGAAGTCAGAGAAGCTGGTGAAGAAGCTGATGTTTCACCACCCGAAGAGTTTAAAAGAAGCCTTCGATAAAGCAGAGGGCTATATTGTGGTGGAAGAAGCTATGAATAGCTTGAAACGTTCTTCTTCGGACAAACTGAAAGACAAAGATAAAGCTGAAGGCGATCAGAAGAAGAACGGGGGGAATAATGATCGTTCAGAAAGGAGTTCGAAGAAGTATAACAATAACTGGCATCAATGAGGGAATCGTCCACCTGTTCAAACCCATAAGGTGAAAAAAGTATACAATCAATTGAATACGGATAGGGCTGTTATTTTGGATCATATCAAAGACCAACCCTACTTTGAACCACCTCGTGACAATCTTAAACCTGGATTGGGTAATACTCGCAAGTATTGTGACTATCATCAAGCGTCTGGTCATGACACGAATGATTGTTGCAGTTTAAAGGAATTCATTGAAAAGAAGGTTCAAAGTGGTGCATTGGTTCAGTATGTGGCAGGGAGAGGACACCAAGGAGAACAACAGAGGAATGAAAGGTCTGTTCAGGCTGCTCAACCAGTTCAACCTACACAACCCACTCCGAATCAGCCAGCTAGGCACGTTGTTGATGTTATAACTAGGGGAACAGTAGGAAAGATGACCAGGAAGAAAATATGTGGATATTTGGATTCGGTTATGTCAGTGGCGGGTACACTTCCAAAGATTGACAGACTGTATCCATGAACAGTACTTTTCTTCTCTGATGAGGATTACCCTTTGGAGCCCATTGAACCCCATGAAAGAGCCCTTGTAATTACAACATAAGTGGGTTCAGTGAATATGAAATGAATGATGATAGATAATGGGTCTTCTATGGATATTCTACATGTTCATGCTTATTAGAGGATTCACCTTGATGGGCGAAAGATGGAGATCGGAAAAGAGGCTCCTTTATATGGCTTTAGCAATGATCCAGTTAAGGTGGTGGGTACTATTGAGCTGCCAGTTATCTTCAGAACAACTCCACAACAGGTAGAAATTATATGTAGATTTTATGTTGTGTATGTGGACTCGGCTTACAACGCCATATTGGGAAGACCCACTTTGACTGGTCTTTAGGCGGTAACATCAATTCCTCACTTCAAAATCAAGTTTCTAACAACACATGGAATTGGTGAAGTGGCTGGGGATCTGGATTTGGCTAGACAATGTTACTAGAATGCGGTGATTGCTTTGGGGGTAGGCGTCAGTAAGCAAAAGCAGGCTATGGCTATTGAGATTGAGCCCTTCACCGAAAGTAGTTCAGAACCATTAGACATGCCGGCTGGGGAGACTGATGAGTTCGAGTTGATTCTGGGAAAGAAGGACAAGACGGTGAAGATAGGTTTAGGTCTGCCGGAACCTCTTCAGATGAACCTCATAGAACTACTTCGATGTTATACTGACATCTTTGCTTGGGTTCCAAGTGATATGCCTGGGGTAAATAGAAAGTTTACGGAGCATCGTCTAGAAGTAGACCCATTAAAGAAGCTAGTTCGGCAGAAGAGGTGGATTTTTGCACCAGAACGACAGAAAATCATCGACAAGGAAATCACAAAGCTCCTTGCTGCTGACTTTATCTTCGCGATAGACTATCTGGAGTGGATGGCGAATGTGGTTCTGGTCCAGAAGCAAAATGGAAAGTGGCGAGTTTGCATAGATTACACGGATTTGAATAAGGTATGTCCGAAGGACTTCTATCCTCTGCCTCATATAAATTAGCTCATTGATGCGACTTCGGGGTATGCTTTACTTAGTTTTATGGATGCCTTTTCTGGTTATCACCAAATTTTTATGTGTAAAGAGGATATACCGAAGACGACGTTCATTACGCATCGTTTGGTTATACTTATAAGAAGATGACATTTGGTTTGATAAATACGGGGGCTACCTACCAATGGATGATGAACTTCGTCTTTACGAGGCAGTTGGGTTGGAATATGGAGGTCTATGTTGATGACATGATTGTCAAAAGCATGACTGTACAGGGACATTTGGATGATTTAGAGGAGTGTTTTCAGACGGTACGTCATTACAACCTGAAGCTGAATCCTACCAAATGTACCTTTGGACTTGGTGCTGGTAAATTTTTGGGGTATCTAGTTAGAAAACGAGGTATTGAAGCCAATCCAGAAAAGATCCAGGCTATTTTAAACATGAAGTCTCCTTAATCTTACGAAGATGTTCAACGTCTGACAGGTAGAATTGTAGCTTTGAGGAGATTCATGTCAAAATCAGTAGAAAGGTGTTTACCATTCTTCAACACATTAAAAGGACTGAAGAATGCTAAGACGTTCTAGTGGACTTCAGAATGTGAAGACGCCTTTCATGGAATAAAGAAGTACTTATCTTCGGCTCCTTTATTGGTAAAACCATCTCCTGCTGAACCATTGTATTTGTATTTGGCAGCCAGCTCGTTAGCAGTGGAAGTAGTTTTGGTGCGTGAAGTTGGGGGTAAGCAACACCCGATTTACTATATAAGCCATGTCTTAAGGGATACTGAAACAAGGTATCCTAACCTTGAGAAATTTGCCTTTGCTCTGATTATAGCTAGTCGAAAGCTTCGCCAGTATTTCCAAGGTCGCTTGTTAATAGTATACACGGATCAGCCGTTGAAGAAGGTTCTAGGTAAACCTGAGGTATCGGGGAGACTCACTGCATGGATTATGGAGTTGTCTCAATTTTTCATAGAGTATCATCCTCGGACTGCTATCAAAGGGCAAGGTTTGGTTGATTTCGTGGTTGAATGTTCGTTTTCAGAAGCTGAGGATAGTTTGGGAGAAGTTGAAGGGTCTGATCGAGCGGTTGTAGTACTTTAGTAGAATCAAAGTTTGTGGACGCTGTATGCAGATGGATCTTCTACTTCGGACATCAGTGGAACATGGATTATTTTGACGAGTCCGGAGGGATTCAAAGTGCAACAGGCCATCAGATTCGGATTCAGGACATCAGTGCTAGCAGGATTACTGTAAGACCCCAACTTATTATAAATAAAATTGAATTTTCTCTATTCATTATCTTGAAATAATAAGGAGTTAATTTGATATAATGTTTTGGTTATGGGTGAAATGTGTAACTTTTGCAAAATAAGCAAGTGGTTATAAAATATTAATTTTGTCAGGGATATTCATTTGGTCGTGGAATATTCTTGTTGTCGGGGATTATTCGTACGACGACGCAACCATTTATGGGCCCCATAATGGAAAATGGTCGGATGAAGAAAACGACAAGTTTAATTTTTTATAAATAATAACGTAATTGTTACCGTTAACACTGTTGGATTACCCGGTGGTTAAAATCTGATGTCTGGCGTGGTTGCATAAAGTGGCACGTGGTATAGCACAAGATATTTTGAATTATTAATTCTTACGTGAAGAAGACACTATTCAATAATTATTACGGTAATTCTTTATTCAATATTTTATTTTATTGATTCAATAATTCTTTGCGTTGATATTTTATATTATTGTTGTTTCATAATTGTCATTATCGCATTATTTCCCATTATCGGATCAATAATTCATATTATTTGAATAATATTATTAGATAGCATTATTGGCAATGTCTAAGGAAGTTCTGTCTAGGAAAGGGGTTTGGTCACCTAATTGCGCGCTAATAAGGAGAAATTCTTATCGGAAAGCCCCCTCTTTCCTGGGAAAGACCTGGTTGTCATAATTGTGATTCTGTAATATTATTTGTGAATAATTAATTATTGATTTATATGATAAGAAAATATTTATTTTATGTAGATGGATAGAGAAATAATTATCTTGTATGGATATAAATGAAGGAATTAATGCTGAGGTATTTTATCAGTATTTTGTCGGAATGTAGGTATTAAAAATCGTCTGTATGTGGATTTCGGACATTTTTCATTTGGAATTTGGAAAAACTTAAAGCTACAAAGTTGTAGAGAATTTAATTTGCTATGGAATGGACATAAAATTCGTATTTTTCTGATAAAAGGGCTATTTATTATGAATTATTGAAGTTTTAGAAATTAAATATTTTTATTATGAGTGGGACCCACTTTTGTTTTTGGTGGAAAACATGTGCTGAAAATTTTCTTCAAAGGTGGAGTGCTGGTTAGTTTTGGCATGCGTAGAAAAATAATAATAATAATATTATTTTTTTAATTTAGTCTCCTTTGGCGTTCTAGCATTTTCCTATAAATAGGGTGCTTAGTTAGAATTGAAAATCACACCAGAAACAAGTTTTCTCTCTCTATATATTATCGAACATATTTTGTGAGTATTTAGATACTTTGAGAGTTGCTATTCAGTGCATGTTTCTTTCAGCATCATATCCGATATTCCATTCAGAAATACTGTTCTTTTGAGGTAGGGGATGTTATTTTCTTCGTAAATGATATTATTTCTTTCAATATCATTATGCTAAAATATTGATATAAATTTTATTGTGGAATTTCTACCTTTTTGTGTCGGGGTTACTATTCACGTATACGACACTATTCACAAATACGACACTATTCATCGAAAAATGAAATTTTCTCTTCTTTGTCCCAGATGTTTATTATGGTTACTATCTTTGATTGTATCCATATTTTGATCTTCATTCTTGAATTTTACTCCATTATGATTTATTATGGAGTATTTTTAAACTTGAATTATCTAAAGTACGAATCTTTAATCTTTGTTCTTTTGTCTCACTGTATTCGTTCTTTAAAATATTTTTCATCATCCTCAGTCCTTAATGGTGATACTTGATGAATATCTTTGGCATGTAGTGCAAAGATGAATGATTACCTGATGAATATCTTTGGCCCGTAGTGCAAAGATGAACAGGTGTTGAGATGAACATGACCAACTGGTGATACAAATGAATATCTTTGGCCCGTAGTGCAAAGATGAATATTTGATGCAATTTGTATAGTGATTGATGTTACATGGATAAAATATTGATGATGGACTTTTAAATTCATAGATGATAGTAGATTTCATTCTCTACTTAACTCTTCTAATGAATTGTTATTTTCGCTTGGAATATTGATCTAAAACTGGTTGTCCATTATATTTTATCTAATTTGTTGAAGGCTAATGATAAATTGTTGTTCTTTATCTTAGTCATAATATTCGTTATTGGGCTAGTTGAGCTCACCCTTTTCATTTTTGTTCCATTTTTCTTCTCAGGAAGCGAGAATATAGCGGGAAGTAGTTAGGGTGTGGAATGATGGTTCTAGACAGTTGTTTAGCAGTCCTCGCTATTTTGTAAAATAGTGTATCAATAATTGTAATGAGGACTTTATCTGAGTGTGGATATTGTCTAGAAGACAATATTTGTATTTAAACTCACAGTTTATGTGTTGTCGTATTTTGCACGACAATTATATTAATGAAGTTGTAGTTATTTCTGTACCATGTATTTGGCGACTCAGAATGGGTGATGTATACCTATTTTGGGGGCGTCACAGTTGGTATTAGAGCTTAGGGATATGGTCTCTGGCGGAGATCGGGGAATAGAACTAGGAGGGGAGAGACGAGTAAATCCTTCGCTAGTGTGTCCTACCTAAGCTTATTTGTTGGTCGGTCATAATATAAGGATATTATGCGAGAAACCCAAACGAGGTGATCACGGATAAGTTAATCTTGATCTCTTGCGAAGTTTAGACCTTACTAGATACCGGTTCTACCCATTCTTTTATCTCTCCTATTTGTGCTCAACGTTTAAACTTGACTCCGAAGAAATTAGACTTTGACTTATCTGTGGAAACTCCGTTTAGAGAAACTTTCATTACATCCACTGTTTATAAATCTTGCTGGATCCAAGTTGGCACCATCACATTACCTGTTGATCTTATCTATTTAAAGATACTTGCATTTGATGTGATTTTAGGGATTTATTGGTTAACTACTCATCATGACAAAATTGATTATTTTCGTAAGGTTGTTAGTTTTCATATTCCTAACCAATCTGTTATATGAATTCAAGCAACCAAACCACTAAAGTCAATCACTGTCATATCAAGCCATAAAGCCATTCATTTATTAAAAAATGGATGTCAAGCTTTCTTAGCCCATGTTATGGACTTGAACAAAAATACGTCAGATTCGAATAATATTTCTGTTGTTAGTGAATTTCCTAAAGAACTTACTGGTCTACCCCCACAACGTGTAGTTGAATTCTTTATTGATCTTGAACCGGGTACAAAGCCCATTTCTAAAACCCCATATCGAATGGCTCCTATTGAACTTCAGGAGTTAAAAGTCCAAAAACAGGAATTGTTAGACATTGGTTTCATTCGTCCTAGTACATCTCCTTGGGGTGCTCCTGTTTTATTTATAAAGAAGAAAGATGAGAGTATGCGACTTTGTATTGACTACCAAGAATTGAACCATGTCACCATCAAGAATTGGTATCCCCTACCTCGCATTGATGACATGTTCGACCAGTTGCAAGGAGCACAAATCTTTTCAAAGATCGATCTTCGTTCTGGATATCATCAGCTGAAGATTAAAACTGAGGATATTCTAAAATCTGCCTTCAAAACTAGGTACGGGAATTATGAATTCTTAGTCATGTCTTTTGGATTGACTTATGCTTCTGCTACTTTCATGGATATGATGAACCGTGTATTCATGGAATTTTTGGATCAGTTCATTTTTATCTTTATTGATGACATCCTCATCTATTCCAAAAGACGTGAAGATCATGAGCACCATTTGAAGCTGGTACTTCAAAGGCTTCGTGACAACAAGGTATATGCCAAGCTAAAGTAATGCGAGTTCTGGCTTAAGGAAGTAGCATTCCTTGTGTAAGACCCCGAATTTTATGAAATAAAAGTATTCAATTTTTTTTAATTACTATTCATGAGTTACTATTCATGATTTACTATTCACGAGTTACTATTCACGAGTTACTATTCATGAGTTACTATTCACGAGTTACTATTCATGAGTTACTATTCACGAGTTACTATTCACGAGTACTATTCATGAAGCATGATAATTTTTTTTTCGTAAGAAGGCATTACTCAATAATTGTTACAGTAATTACTGTTCAATATTTTATTTTATTGATTCAATAATTGCTACGTTGATATTTTATATTATTATTGTTTCAATAATTGTCACGGCACAATATTTTCCATTATCGGAGCAATAATTCATATTATCCTAATAATATTAGTGGATGACATTATTGGCAATGCCTAGAAAGTTCTGTCTAAGGAGAGGTTTGGTCACCTAATTAATTGCGCCCGATGAGGAGAAATTCTTATTGAAAGCCCCTCTTTCTGAACCGCACTTTGTTTGTTAATATTGTGATTATGTAATATTATTTGTGAATAATTAATTATTGATTTTATGATGAGAAAAATATTTATTTTATGTGGATATATATAGATGGAGAAAATTTTAAAGTGACAATTGTTGAAAATTAATATTTTATCTTTTTTTGATAAAATAATTCATTTAAATATATTATTTTAATAATATAATAATGGTGATATTTTTACAGTGAATGTGAAATATATGAGTATATGAGGAGGAAGAATATTTTTTTTACAATAAATGTTTAAAACATGTTAAACATGTCGGTGGACCCCATTTCTTGACTGAAATTTGATTATAGATTGTAAAATCGTCTGTTTGTGGATTTTGGTCAATTTCTGTTTGGAATTTGGAAAAACTTTCTTCTGCAAAGTTGTAGAGAATTGAATTTCCTATAAAAACTCGCGAGATTCAAATTTTCTGATAAAATAGATATTTATTATGAATTATTGAAGTTCCAAAGTTCCGAAATAATTGATTTTTGAAAGTTTTAATTAATTTTAATAACAAAAACGTTTTTTTTGTTTTTGTCATTATTAGTGGCTGAATTCAGATGGTCGATGGTCGAGTGGGCATAGGAATTTAATATATATTATATTAATATTTTATTAAATTTTCTGCTTTGGTGTTCTAGCGTTTTCCTATAAATAGGGTGCTTAGGTTAGAATTGAAAATCACACCGAAGCTGAAGTTTCTCTCTCTATATTATCGAGCGTATTCTTGTGAGTATTTTGAGTATACTTTGAGTATTGCTATCGATTGCAAGTTCGATTCAAATTATTATTCCAATCGGAAGTCTTCTCTTTTGAGGTAAGGGATAGTAAGGGATTTTAAGGGTTATTATGTTTTTAGTTTCGAAATTTTTCTGAACCTTCAAAAATTCTGGAAAAATTTGAAATGATATTTTGATGAGTTTTGTAGAGTGTGTCCAAAAATGGCGATTTTTGGATGTATAGATTAGGAGTTATGGATTTTATGAGAAAAGACTATTTTAAAAGTAACTATTTATAACTCCTTGTGATTAACTCCAAAATTGATGAAATTTTTATTGGGGTACATCTATATAATATCAGTATACCATGTAAATTTTAGAATTTTTGGATAAAAGTATAATTTATGATAAATGTTTAAATATTCGGTGGTTTTGGCCATATGAAAAATAGTAAATGAATTTTTAAAATTTTGAGAAAATATATGTTCAATATGGGACTATGTTATGCTAAATCCCAGAAAAAGAAATATTTTGGAACTGATTTGGTATTTTCATGAAAATATTCTAGTTATGAGTAAATGAATTAAATATGTTATGTGAAGTAAGAAAATTGGAAAATATGATTTTATGGCTTGAGAACCATATATAGAGGTATACTCAGATTTTTTGATGAGGGTTTTGGTTATTGGTGATGAAATCTTATGAGTTTGACATTTTATGATGATTAAATGCATTAATTAGTAAAGTGTAAACAATTTAATTAAATTGTTTATAAGTTTTAGAAATGATTAAAATATTATTGTAATATTAATAATATTAGATTATGAGATTTCTAAGTGATTTATAACATTTGGATTAAGGTGTTATAAATATGGATATGGATTTTATTATGAAACTTTATCTTTTCGTAATTAGAGTTACTTATGCACGTACGATACCTGATTTTATGTATTTATACGGGTACTATTCACGATAAATTGGTTTCTTCTCTGACCAAATTATCTTTGATTTATGAATCTTATGAATCTTACTTTTGAAATTAAAACCATATTTTGATTATATTGTTTTTATATAACATTCTTATAACCCTAATGATGATATTTCTCTTTGACTTGAGTGTAAAGATGAGTAGATTATTGGTATGATCGTGACTATAGGTTCTCTTTGGCCAGTAGTGCAAAAGTTGAATTGTTGACTGGTATGATCATGACCATTGAATTTACAATTGAATATTTTTAGCTTAAGTGCAAAGGAGAATTGATCAACATGGTTATAATTATTGTTATATAACTTCTGAAATAATTATGTATTTCTTTGATATATGAATATCTTTGGCTCGTAGTGCAAAGATGACTTGTTGATGAATATCTTAGCTTTGTGGTAGTGCAAAGATGAATTATTGTTGAATATCTTTGGCTTTGTAGTGCAAAGATGACTGTTGTTGAATATCTTTGGCTCGTGGTGCAAAGATGACTTGTTGTTGAATATCTTTGGCATGTAGTGCAAAGATGAGCTGTGATGAATATCTTTGGTAGTGGTGCAAAGATGAATTTATTAGAATGATTATGAGCAGAGAACTGTGATTTGGTATAACCATGATCTTTGATGTTTCGTAAAGACAGTGATGAAATTATCTTCGTCCGGATAAGAAGAGGATTTAGAACTACAATTATGATTATAAGTTATGCATGTGATTGTGGGCGAATTGTTGATTGATGTTACGGATAAAACATTGTTGGTGGACTTTTAACGTGGAGAAGACAATAGACTTTATAGTCTATTTGACTCTTTTAATGGATTGCTCGTTCACAAGCAACTATGGTTGAAAAGTTTTATCATCTACCATATGTTCTAAATCTACGATTCATTCTTGATGAAGACTATTGATAATTTATTTATCTTTAGTCATAATATTCTTTCTTCGAGCTAGTTGTGCTCACCCTTTTGTTTCACAATTCCTTCTCGTAATAAAAGTATAAATTTGGGTCGAGCGGGGGATAGCGAGGAATAGAATGGTGGTCTATAGATGTTGAGGGTGAGGTGAATTTAACTTGGAAGGTGTTTTGCCACTATCATACAAGATGTCTAATGACATACAAACTCGTGTTATCATAAGACATGGTTGTGCTCATCCACTTCTTTGAGTATATTTACAAGCACTACCTATATAATCTTGGTGTTTGTTTGGAATATAATACCCAAATAGAGACAAAGTGGAGATAATGATATGTCAAGAGAAGACTCACCATTGGGAAGAATATGATAGTAATCTTCTCGTTTTTCTTTGGGGTCTATTAAATCAACCAAGGATAATTACGTGGCCATATGATATCTACCATAACCTAAAAGCATGGTCTCCCATGTACGAAGGTTTCCTTGAGCACTTCCCAAAGATTCTAATTTCTAAAAGCAGTTTTGACTATACCTTTATGTAAGGTGTCATTGTGACGTACTACTGGTTGGTATATATTTGTATCCAAACTCACAGCATATGTGTTGTTGTATTTTGCACGACTATTGTTGTAATAAAGTTGTAGTTGTTTTTTGTACCATATATTTGGCGACTCAGAATGGGTTGGATGGAATGGACCTATTTTGGGGTTGTTACACCTTGGGCACGTGGTTTCAAAACATGGAGTATCTGTTGACCCAGCGATGATTGAAGCAATACAAAGTTGGGAGCAACCAAAGTCGGTGACCGAAGTACGTAGCTTTCTGGGCTTAGCTGGTTATTATCGGAGATTCGTGGAAGAATTTTCTTGAATCGTTACTCTGTTAACTCAGCTGACTCGGAAAGATACAAAATTCGTATGGAGCGAGGAATGCGAGAAGAGTTTCTAAGAGCTCAAGAGCAGACTCATTTCGGCACCTATTCTAACAATACCATCTGGTTCGGATGGATTTGTTATCTACAACGATGCTTCAGGCAAAGGGTTAGGATGTGTTCTCATGCAACATGGGAAAGTCATAGCTTATGTCTCGTGACAACTCAAAGAATATGAGAGGAATTATCCTACTCATGATCTGGAGTTGGCAGTAGTCATTTTTACGTTGAAAATCTGGAGACACTACCTGTATGGGGAGAAAGTGGAGATTTATACGGATCATAAAAGCCTCAAATATTTCTTCACCCAAAAGGAACTCAACATGCGACAACGACGTTGGCTCGAGCTGCTGAAAGATTACAATCATAGCATTCAATATCATCATGGAAAAGCAAACGTTGGAGCTAAAGCATTGAGTAGAAGATCGTATGCGGGTACGAGTGCGATGTTGTTAACACAAAGACCCATTTTGTACGACTTAAAAAGGATGGAGATAGAGTTAAAGGCTCCAAGTACCCACGTGATGATATCAAACATATGAGTAGAACCGACTTTAATCGATAAAGTTAAAGCTGCTCAAGCCACAGATCCAAAGATGATACATATGAAGAAGAAAGTACAAGAAGGTGTTATTCCAGGAGCAAGAAACGATGAAGAAGGAATACTTCGAGTAAACTCCAGACTTTGCATTCCTAACGATTCTGACTTGAAGTATAGAATCATGATGGAGGCACACAACACACCATTTGCAATCCATCCTGGGAGTACCAAAATGTATCATGATCTTCGACATACATTTTGGTGGAGCAATATGAAAAAAGAGATCGCAAAGTTTATCTCGAGGTGTTTAACCTGTCAACGTGTAAAGGCGGAGCATCAAGTGCCAAAGGGTCCCTTGCAACCACATAAGATTCCAAAATGGAAGTGGGAACATATTACTATGGATTTTGTTACGGGTCTTCCCAAGGTTTCTCAAGGTATAGATGCGATTTGGGTTATTATTGATAGATTAACCAAGTCTGCTCATTTCTTGCCTATTCGTAAGACTTATTCCCTTGAACGTCTTGCTCGTATGTACGTAAATGAGATTGTGAGATTGTATGGCATGCCAGTATCCATAGTTTCAGATCGTGACCCAAGATTCACTTCACAATTTTGGATTAGTTTATAGAAAGCTATGGGCACGAATTTAAGATTCAGTTCGGCATACCATCCTCAAAAGGACGGGCAATCAGAAAGGACTATTCAAACTCTTAAAAATCTATTAAGAATCTGTGTCCTAGATTTCAAAGGGAGTTGGGATAAGTACTTACCATTGGTGGAATTCTCCTACAACAACAGTTATCAAGCAAGTATAGGCATGGCTCCATTCGAGGCGTTGTATGGATGAAAGTGTCGTTCTCCAGTATGTTGGGACGAGATGGGTGAAGCAACATTGTTGGGACCAGAATTAGTACGCATGACTACAGAAAAGATTCAAATGATCCGACAACGTATAAAGACCTCACAAGATCGACAAAAGTGTTATGCCGATATTCATCGAAAGGATGTGGAATTTAATATTAGAGATCATGTACTGTTACGAATTGCTCCATGGAAGGGAGTTAAAAGATTCTAGAAGAGATGAAAGCTCAATCCACGATTTGTTGGTCCATATGAGATTCTTGACCAAATAGGAAATGTGGCCTATAGACTCGCATTACCTCTAAGCATGTCTCATGTTCATAATGTTTTTCATATATCTATGCTTCGTAAATATGTGAAAGACCCAAACCACATTATTGCGTTAGAACTAGACGAGATAGCCGAAGATTTAACGTACGAGGAGGTACCTGTTAAGATCTTGGATAGGAAAGAGCATGTCCTACGAGCAAAGATTATACCACAAGTCAAGGTTTTGTGGAGGAACCATGCTATGGAGGAAATGACCTGGGAGTTGGAATCGGAAATAAAAGCGAATTACCCTCACCTTTTCGAAACACCAGGTACGTACGTCAATTTCGAGGATGAAATTTCATAAGGGGGAGGTTGTAAGACCCCAATTTAATATAAATAAAATTGAATTTCCTCTATTCATTATCTTAAAATAATAAGGAGTTAATTTGATATAATGCTTTGGTTATGGGTGAAATGTGCAAATTTTGCAAAATAAGTAAGTGGTAATAAAATATTCATTTTGTCGGGGAATATTCATTTGGTCGTGGAATATTCTTGCTGTCGGAGAATATTTGTACGACGGCGTAACCATTTGTGGGCCCCATAACAAAAAATGGTCGGATGAAGAAAATAACAAGTTTAAGTTTTTATAAATAACGGCGTAATTGTTACCGTTAACACTGTTGGATTACTTGGTGGTTAAAATACAGTAATACGCGTGGTTGCACAGTAGCACACAATATTGCACAATATTTTTGAATTATTGTTTCTTACGTAAGAAGACACTACTCAATAATTGTTACAGTAATTACGGTTCAATATTTTATTTTATTGATTCAATAATTGCTGTGTTGATATTCTATATTATTGTTGTTTCAATAATTGTCATTGCACATTATTTCCCATTATCAGATCAATAATTCATATTATTTGAATAATATTATTAGATACCATTATTGGCAATGTCTAAGAAAGTTCTTTCTAGGAAAGGGGTTTGGTCACCTAATTGCGCGCCAGTAAGGAGAAATCCTTATCGGAAAGCCCTGTCTTTCCTGGGAACGACCTGATTGTCATAATTGTGATTCTGTAATATTATTTGTGAATAATTAATTATTGATTTATATGATAAGGAAATATTTATTTTATGTGGATGGATAGGGAAATATTTATCTTGTATGGATATAAATGAAGGAATTAATGCTGAGGTGTTTTATTAGTATTTTGTCGGAATGGAGGTATTAAAAATCGTCCGTATGTGGATTTCAGGCATTTTGTCGTTTGGAATTTGGAAAAACTTAAAGTTACAAAGTTGTAGAGAATTTAATTTCCTATGGAATGGACATAAAATTCGTATTTTTCTGATACAAGGACTATTTATTATGAACTATTGAAGTTTTGAAAATTAAATATTTTTATTATGGGTGGGACTCACTTTTGTTTTTTTTTGAAAACATCTGCTGAAATTCTTGTTCAAAGGTGGAGGCTGGTTAGTCTTGGCTGGCGTAGAAAAAAATAATAATATTATTATTTTATTAATTTAGTCTGCTTTGGCATTCTAGCATTTTCCTATAAATAGGGTGCTTAGTTAGAATTGAAAATCACCCCAGAAACAAGTTTTCTCTCTCTCTATATTATCGAGCGTATTTTGTGAGTATTTAGATACTTTGAGAGTTGCTATTCAGTGCAAGTTTCCTATAGCATAATATCTGATATTCCATTCAGAAATACTGTTCTTTTGAGGTAAGGGATGTTATTTTCTTCGTAAATGATATTATTTCTTTCAATATCATTATGCTGAAATATTGATATAAATTTTATTGTGGAATTTCTACCATTTTGTGTCGGGGTTACTATTCACGCATACAACACTATTCACGTATACGACACTATTCACAAATACGGTACTATTCACCGAAAAATGAAATTTTTTCTTCTTTGTCCCAGATGTCTATTATGGTTACTATCTTTGATTGTATCCATGTTTTGATCTTCATTCTTGAATTTTACTCCATTATCGTTTATTATGGAGTATTTTTAAACTTGAATTATCTAAAGTACGAATCTCTAATCTTTATTCTTTTGTCTCACTGTATTCGTTCTTTAAAATATTTTTCATCATCCTCAGTCCTTAATGGTGATACTTGATGAATATCTTTGGCTTGTAGTGCAAAGATGAATGATTACCTGATGAATATCTTTGGCCCGTAGTGCAAAGATGAACATGTGTTGAGATGAACATGACCAACTGGTGATACAAATAAATATCTTTGGCCCGTAGTGCATGTTAGAGTTTATGCCCTAGAGGCCAATTATTTGATATAATTGCTTAACGTTTTGATATTATATTTGATTGAATAAATGAATGATTTTATTATGGTTTTATTTACTGCGTTATATAATTGTTAACATAATAAAATTCCTTAGAATAGTGATACAAATTATATGGTTTCAAGTATGTGACTTGAACATGAGATTATATAATTACAATTAGTATCATTGTTCTTAAATGTCCCTAGTCGAGTATCATTGTTGATGGGACAACAATGATGCATTGAGACTAGTATGTGGATTGACTGATGACCAAATCTCATTGGTCATAAATATATGAGATATTAAGTCAATGCATAGGTACATGTTAGAGAACGATGTTATTGGACAGACCCACCATGAGAATTCTATGTGGAGCATTATGCGAAGTGTCATTAGCAATTCTCATAGTGACAATGATGTAATGGTCCTCGACCAAATCACTATATTACTACACCTGGAATTTATGTACTTTGATATCATCAAATGTCACCTTTAATAGGTGGTGGACTATAAAGGTGATTATTGGGTACATCATGAATCGTGTGAGGAATATGAGTGATCTAGATGGAATTTAACCCTCCTATTTATTAGGGGTGATATCCATAGGCCTTTTGATTGAGTAGGATTATGAAATGCATGGCCATGCTCAAATAGTGATTTGTTTCATATAGTCTACTCATAGATCAAGAAAACTTCAGATTAAATTATGAAGAGAGTATGACACATTCCATGACTCGAGTTTAATCTAGGATATTAAGGTTAAAAGATTAAATTACATTGAAGCAAAGGGTCATTAAAAGGTTGCATCGAATCATCGATCTTATTATTACTTGGGTAGCGTTGATGCATTACTAGATGCCGCTCACTTTGTTATAATTTTATAATATGATTTTAAAATTATTGCCAACGTAATAATAACCTATAAGTCACACACATGAACGTAATTTAAAGGGAATAAATTTAAATTTTAAGGATTTAAATATATTAATATGATTAATAGTATTTAAATTACAATTTAAATTAAAAAAGAAAGTTTGTATATATGTATATTAATTAAGTAAGACTTAATTAAGTTATATATATATATATATATATATAAAATTGGATTTTATGAAATTAGGTTTTGATTAATTCCATTTAACTACTATATATAGGATATATAGCAGCCTACTTAGGGTTAATTCATAACTTGAAAACCCTAGCCGCTCTTAGAGAGAGACTAGAGAAAAACATACGAGTTTCATAAAGGTTCCTTTGGTGGCTAGTACTTGAAGTCCCTCTTATTGCGAGAATCGTTTGACGGTTAGATGCGGCGTTCGTGTGGATACCATAGAGACGTAGTTTCGTGAGGAATTGCGTTAAGGATTCGACGCATCAATTTGATTCTTGTTTTTCATATTCGTATATAATATCTAAACAATCGAGTTAATTGTTTTTTCGCATGGATCCTGCTTTTTGGGTTTGAAATTGCTTTGAATTTTTATATTTCGCTACGCTTTTATGTGCGAACCCTACAAAGGCAAAGATGAATATTTGATGCAAGATGTATATTGATTGATGTTACAGGATAAAATATTGATGATGGACTTTTAAATTCATAGATGATAGTAGATTTCATTCTCTACTTAACTCGTCTAATGAATTGTTATTTTCGCTGCGAATATTGATCTAAAACTGGTTGTCCATTATATTTTATCTAATTTGTTGAAGGCTAACGATAAATTGTTGTTCTTTATCTTAATCATAATATTCTATACTGGGCTAGTTGAGCTTGCCCTTTTTCTTTTTGTTCCATTTTTCTTCTCAGGAAGCGAGAATATAGCGGGAAGTAGTCGGTGTGATGCCCCCAAAATAGGTATACATCACCTAACCAATTCTGAGTTACCAAATACATGGTACAAAAAACAACTACAACTTTATTACTATAATTATCGTGCAAAATACAACAACACATATACTGTGAGTTTTAATACCAACTGCGACTCATGTCCCAACCATGGACAGCAACTCACAGTGATACCTTACATAAAGGTACAATCAATAACAGTTTTAGAAATTAAAATCTTTGGAAAATGCTCAAGAAAACCTTCATACATGGGAGGCCATGAATCTAAGTTATGATAGAAATCATATGTCTAGAGAATTATCCTTGGTTGATCTAATAGACCCCAAAGAAAAATGAGAAGATTACTATCATGTTCTTTCCAATGGTGAGGCTTCTCTTGACATATAACTATCTCCACCGTCTGCAATTGAACATTATGTTTCAACCAAACTCCAAGATCATATAGGTAGTGCTCGTAGATATACTCAGAAAGTGGACGTGCATAACCCTGTCTTATGATAACACGAGGTCGTATGTCATTAGACATCTTGTATGATAGTGGCAAAACACCCTTCCAAAGTTGGGCTCACCTCACCCTATTTGGTTCACTAAAATTAAATATCAAATGACATATACAATACGACACACTTATCTAAAGTTCTCAATAAAAGTATTTCCATACTATTTAGGGAGAACCTCAACAGCTATAGACCACCGTTCTATTCCCCTGTTATCCCCGCTCGACCTGGCAGCACTCTTATTACCTAAAAGGAATTGTGAAGCAAAAGGGTGAGCACAACTAGCTCAGTAAAGAATATCATGACAAAAGATAATTAAATTATCAATAGCCTTCATCAGTAATAAATCAGAGATTTAGAACATATGGTAGATGATAAGACTTTTCAACCATAGTCACAGCGGAATGAGCAATCCATTAGAAGAGTCAAATAGACCATAATGTGACACCCCCAAAATAGGTATACAACACCCATTCTGAGTCCCCAAATACATGGTACAGAAACAACTACAACTTTATTAATACAATTGTCGTGCAAAATACGACAACACATAAACTGTGAGTTTAAAAACAAATATTATCTTCTAGACAATATCAACACTCAAATAAGTCCTCATTACAATTATTGATACACTATTTTACAAAATAGTGAGGACTACTAAAACGACATTCTAGAACCTTCATTCCATATCCCGACTAGTACCTGCTACATTTTCGCCTCCTGAGAAGAAAAATGGAACAAAAAGGAAAAGGGTGAGCTCAACTAGCCCAGTAAAGAATATTATGACTAAGATAATATAGAACAAATTATCGTTAGTCTTCAACAGGGAAAAATCTGATAAAATACAATAGACAACAAGTTTCAGATCAATATTTGCAGCGAAAATAATAATTCATAGATGAGTTACGTAGAGAATGAAAGCTACTATTATCTATGAATTTAAAAGTCCATCATTAATATTTTATCCCTGTAACATCAATCAATAAACATCTTGAATCAAATATTTATCTTTGCACTACAGGCCAAAGATATTCAACAGTTGGTCATGTTCACCTCAACACCTGTACATCTTTACACTACGTGCCAAAGATATTCATAAGAAAATCAACCATCTTTGCACTACAGGCCAAAGATATTCAGTAATATCATCATTTAGGACTGAGGATGATGAAAAATATTTTTAAAAAAAACGAATCCAGTGAAACAAAAGAACAAATAATAATGATTCATACTTTAAATATCTTAAAACATCAAAGATCATGGTTATACCAAATCACAGTTCCTGTTTATAATCATACTAATAAATTCATCTTTGCACTACGGGCCAAAGATATTCATCAACAGTTCATCTTTGCACTACAGGCCAAAGATATTCAACAACAGGTCATCTTTGTACTACGGGCCAAAGATATTCAACAACAGTTCATCTTTGCACTACAGGCCAAAGATATTCAATAATAGGCCATCTTTGCACTACATGCCAAAAAAAATTCATATCTCAAAGAAATATATAATCATTTCAGAATTTATATAAACAATAATTATAACCATGTTGGTCAATTCACCTTTGCACTTAAGCTAAAAAATATTAAATTATAAATTCAATGGTCATGATCATACCAGTCAACAATTCATCTTTGCACTACTGGCCAAAGAGAACCCATAGTCACGATCACACCAATAATCTACCCATCTGTACACTTAAGTCAAAGAGAAATTTCATCACCGGATTATAAAAATATTATATATGATAATAAAAATAATATGATCAACAACTGCATTTAATTTCAAGAGAAAGATTCATAAAATCAATGATTTTATAACACCTTAATCCAAATGTTATAAATCACTTAATAATCTCATAATCTAATATTATTAATATTACCACAGTATTATAAATAATTTATTTAAATTGTTTACACTTTATAAATTAATGCATTTAATCATCCTAAAATGCCAAACTCATAAAATTTCATCACCAATAACCAAAACCCTCATAAAAAATCTGCATATACCTTATATAGGATTTCCAAGCCATAAAATCCTATTTTCCAATTTTGTTACTTCACATAACATATTTAATTCATTTACTCATAACTAGTCCATTTTCATGAAAAATACCAAATCAGTACAAAAAAATTTTCTTTTTTGGGATTTAGCAGAATATAGTCCCATATTGAACATATATTTTTCTCAGAATTTTCAAAATTCATTTACTATTTTTCATATGGCCAAAATTGCCGAATATTTAGACATTTATCATAAATTGTACTTTTATCTAAAAATTTTGAAATTTACAGGGTATAATGATATTATATAGATGTACTCCCAATAAAAATTTTATCAATTTTGGAGTTAACCACAGGGAGTTATAAGGGTGTACTTTTAAAATAGTCTTTTCTCATAAAATCCATAACTCCTAATCTATACATCCAAAAATTGCCATTTTCGGACACAATCAAGAAAACTCATCAAATTATCATTTTAAATTTTTCTAGAATTTTTGAAGGTCCGAAAAAAGTACGAAACTGAAAAATATAATAACCCTTAAAAATCCCTTACCTCAAAAGAGCAGTATTTCTGACTAGAATATCGGACGAAAAGCTGAAGGAAACTTGCACTGAAAAGCAACTCTCAAATTATCTAAATACTCACAAAAATACGCTCGATAATATAGAGAAAGAAAACTTTTGTTTCTGGTGTGATTTTCATTTCTAACATAAGCACCTATTTATAGGAAAATGCTAGAACGCCAAAGGAGACTAAATTAATAAAATAATATTATTAATTTTCTTTATTCCTACGTATGCTCACCAACCAAGACCAGCCTCTAGCATGCCATACTTGAACAAATTTGGCAGCCCACATGTTTAAAACAATAGTGGGTCCCACACATAATTTTAATAAAAATTATTTTATTTTCCAAAACTTCAATAATTCATAGAAAATAGTCCGTTTATCAGAAAAATACGAATTTTATGTCCATTCTACACGAAATCGAATTCTCTACAACTTTGTAGCTTTAAGTTTTTCCAAATTCTAAACAGAAAATATCCGAAATCCACAAACGGATGATTTTTAGCACCTTTTAAAATTCATAACAAATCATGCGTTAATTTTTAATGGTTCAAAATTTGTGGACATATACTCAAATTATATATGTATAATATATCCAAAAATCACAACGATCCAACGGTCAGATCAAAATTTTAACTCACACAATACAGCTTTAAGAACACCGATTTGATCTTTAATGCCTCCATTTTGACAAAATACTAATAAAACACCTCAACATTAATTCCTTCATTTATAACCACATAAATAAATACATAATTTATATCCACATCAAATAAATATTTCCTTATCATATAAATCAATAATTAATTATTCACAAATAATATTACAGAATCACAATAATGACAACCAGGTGGTTCCCAGGAAAGAGGGGGTTTTCCGATAAGGATTTCTCCTTACTGGCGTGCAATTAGGTGACCAAACCTCTCCTTGACAGAACTTTCTAGACATTGCCAAGAATGCTATCTAATAATATTATTCAAATAATTATGAATTATTGATCTGATAATTGAAAATACTGTGCAGTGATAATTATTGAAACAACAATAATATAAAATATCAATGTAGCAATTATTGAATCAATAAAATAAAATATTGAACAGTAATTACGTAATAATTATTGAGTAAATACCTTCCCTACGTAAGAATCAATAATTCAAAAATACTTTGTGCAATCTGGTGTATGCTCTTGTACAACAACGCCAGACATTCGTATTTTAACCACCAGGTATTTCAACAGTGTTAACGGTAACAACTACGCCATTATGTATAAAAAATCAAACTTGTCATTTTTTTTATCAGACAATTATTCTGTTATGGGGCCCATAAATGGTTGCGCCGTCATACGAATATTCCCCGAAAACAAGAATATTCCACGACCAAACGAATATTCCCCGACAAAAATGAGTATTTTATAACCACTTGCGTATTTTGTAAACTTTACATATACCACCCTTAACTTTAACTTTTTATCAATTTAACCATTAACTAAATAATAATTATAAGAAAAATTGAATACTTTTATTTCATAAAATTTGGGGTCTTACAGTCGGGGTGTGGAATGATGGTTCTAGACAGTTGTTTAGCAGTCCTCACTATTTTGTAAAATAGTGTATCAATAATTGTAATGAGGACTTTATCTGAGTGTAGATATTGTCTAGAAGACAATATTTGTATTTAAACTCACAGTTTATGTGTTGTCGTATTTTGCACGACAATTGTATTAATGAAGTTGTAGTTATTTCTGTACAATGTATTTGGCGACTCAGAATGGGTGATGTATAACTATTTTGGGGGCGTCACAATTATGACTGGCGAAGAGTCTTGAAGTGCAGAGGATAATCATCTACAGTGACTCTCAGTTGGTAGTTAAACAGATTTCAGGGGAATATGAAGCTCGAGGTTCACGTATGATCAAGTACCTAACAGAATTGAAGGATCGACTTTAGTATTTCCTCTCCTATGAATTTCAGGGGGTTGATCGCAATGACAACTCCATTGCCGATGCGTTGTCAAAATTGGCTACCATTGAAGCAAGCTCTTTTGATGGCTTGGTGTATTTGGAAATTTTGAAACAACCAAGTATATAGCATGAAGTGATATTGTGCATAGAACGTTCAAATTGCTGGCTCCATATTTGGAATATCTGGCAGATGGCGTCCTTCCTTTGGATCAGATGCTGGCTAAGAAAGTTAAGTACAAAAGTGCCAATTTTGTTCTTATTGATGGGGATCTTTATTGAAGGACCTTTTCCTCTCCGTTGTTGAAGTATTTAGTTCCTTCTGAAGCTTATTATGTTCTTCGAGAAGTTCATGAAGGAATTTGTGGCGATCACATGGCTGCAAAGTCGTTAGCCTACAAAGTACTTCGGCAGGGGTATTATTGGCCCATAATCTTTAAGGAGGCTACTGAGTATATGAAGAAGTGTCAAAAATGCCAGCTGAATAGTCCTATCCCACATCATCCACCAGAAGAGTTATACTCGATTTTATCTCCTATACCTTTTCTTTATGCTGGGGTAGATATCTCGGGCCCATTCTTAAAAAGCTAAAGGTCGTCGGTCATTTTATTATAAGTAGCAATTGATTATATGACCAAATGGGTTGAATCGAAGCCACTTAGATTGATAACAGAGCAGTAGTGCTTAAAGTTTTTAAAGGAATCTATAATGTTTCATTTCGGCATTCCGAAGGTGGTGATATCAGATAACGGACGCCAGTTTGTGGGATCAAAGTTTGAAGCATTTTTTAAGGAACTGGGGGTTCAGCACAAAAAGACTTCAGTAGCTCATCCACAGTCTAATGGACAGGTTGAAGTAACTAATAGGACGCTTCTAAATGGGATCAAGCGTAGATTGAATGAGGCTAAAGGAAGATGGCCAGAAGAGCTGCTCAGTGTGTTATGGGTTTATCAGACTACTACGAGGACTACAATGGGATATTCACCTTTCAGGTTAGCTTATGGTACTGATGCCTTAGTCCCTGTAGAGATTGGGTCTACAAGTCTTCGGGTTAGTCAGTTTAAAGAGATATACAACGATGAAGGGCTGAAGGTCAACATGAACTTACTGGAAGAAGTCAGGGAGACAGCTTTAATCAAATTGGTAGCCTATCAGCGTCGTGTAGCTAAGAACTATAAGAAAGGAGTAAAGCTTTGAAGGTTTGAAGTGGGAGATTTCATTCTCAGGGAAGTCGAAGCTTCTATGCCTCAGAATTTGGGAAAGTTAATGCTGAACTGGGAAGGTCCTTATGAAGTTGTTGAAGTACCGAAGCCAGGGACCTATCGATTAAGGGCATTAGATGGATCAGAGATAAAGAATACTTGGCATGCTGGAAGGCTTCAGAAGTATTTTCAGTAGAAACAGTGTCACTGTACATAAGCTTGTAATCATGTTAATCTTCATCAATAAAAGATTCCTTTTCTCCAATTTGTGTTCTGTTCAATGATATTTTGTTCAAAGGTGTAAGGAGGTTCGGGTGGACTTGTTTACCATTCGATGGTAAACCAATTGTTATAGGAGTTTTCGTGGTGTAAGGAGGTTCGGGTGGACTTGCCTCGCCATTCAATGATGAATTCGACTATACAATGGTGAATTAATTGTTATGAATCCTTTAAGGTGTAAGGAGGTTCGGGTGGACTGGCCTCGCCATTCAATGGTGAATTCAACCATTCAATGGTGAATTAATTATTATGGAGTTTTTTATTGGTGTTCGGAGGTTAGGGTGGAACTATTCATCTTAAAGATGACAAATTAAGCTTTTGCAGATTTGTCTCACACTTTGGTAATGAATAAGTATTTTATTACTTTATTACCTGATTTTCTTTAAGTGTTGAGTTCGGGTTGCGTTATTGTTTAATCTTATCTGTCATATAGTTCACTTGATTATTAACTAATAGTTTAAGTTAAGTTTAAAAAGAGCTTGTACATTTTTCAAGATTGATTGATGGTGAATTATTGACAAGAAATGATCACAAAGGAGTAATAAGGAACGAATTGATATTTCATTAATATTAAATTGTTTACAAGCAGATAGAAGTTTTTACAGGAATGTCTAAGGCTAAAAAGAAAAGAAGAGACATCTTCAAGCATCGTCTTCGCCTTCCGAGGAGTCAAAGAGAGATGGATCTACCTTGGCTTCGACAAGTTTTGCCTTGCCTTTACTTCGGTATTTCTCATACCCTTCAGAGAACATCCAAACGATTTCCTCATTTAGCTCAACTAATTTTTGGTAATCTCTTTGGATATCCTTGCGAAGATCTTCGGTCAAGGGTGGACCTAGATCTCTAAGGGCTCGAAGCTCTCGAAGTTCCTCTTCCGGTTTTTGACGCTCTTTCAAGTGTCGTAAATCCTTAGCTTCAACCTCGTTGACTTGAAGTGTGACGCCCCCAAAATAGGTCCACACGACCCATTCTGAGTCGCCAGATATCATACTATAAAAATCATTTACAACCTTCATTTATACAACTGTTGAACTGTCGTGTAGAATACGACCACAGTTAAACTGTGAGTTTTAATACAAATGTATGTAACTCTCATGGTTCCTCGACCACAACCTTACAATGGTACTTTACATGAAAGTACAGTCAAAAACTATTTTAGAAATTAAAATCTTTGGAAAGTGCTCAAGGAGACCTTCGTACATGGGAGGCCATGCGTCAAGGTTATGATAGATATCATATGTCCACAGAATTATCCTTGGTTGACCCAATAGACCCTAAAGAAAAATGAGAAGATTACTATCATGTTCTTTCCAATGGTGAGTCTTTTCTTGATATATAACTATCTCCACTGTCTGCAATTGAAAATTATATTTCAACCAAACTCCAAGATCATATATAGGTAGTGCTCTTAGATATACTCAAAGAAGTGGATGTGCACAACCACATCTTATGATAACACGAGGTTGTATGTTATTAGACATCTTATATGATAGTGGCAAAACACCCTTCCAAAGTTGGGTTCACCTCACCTATTCGGTTCACCAAAATTAAATATTAAATGACGTATACAATACGACACACTTATCTAAAGTTCTCAATAAAATTATTTCCATACTATTTAAGGAGAACCTCAATGACTATAGACCACCGCTTCTATTCTCCTCATTACCCCCCGCCGAACCCATACACACTCTTATTACACGAAAGGAATTGTGAAGCAAAAGGGTGAGCACAACTAGCCCAGTAAAGAATAACACGACTAAAGATAATTTACATCATCAATAGCCTTCATCAGTAATAAATTAGAGATTTAGAACATATGGTAGATGATAAAACTTTTCAACCATAGTTGCAGTGGAACAATCAATCCATTAGAAGAGTCAAATAGACCATCAGATCTATTATCTTCTCTATGTTAAAAGTCCACCAATAATGTTTTATCCTTGTAACATCAATCAACAATTCCTGTCCACAATCATATGAATAACTCATAATCATAATTATGATTCTAAATTCCTCTTCGCACCAAGGATGAAGATAATTTTCATCACCTATCTTCACCTGAAACATCAAAAATCATGGTTATACAAATCACAATTCCTACTCATAATCATACTAATAAATTCATCTTTGCACTATGGCCAAAGATATTCATTAACAATTCATCTTTGCACTATAGGCCAAAGACATACAACTGTATTTTAGAAGAGTCAAGTAGAGCATGATATCTACTATCTTTTACGAATTAAAAGTGTATAATCAATATTTTATCGTTGAGACTCGACAATAAATAATCCACATCATCGAATCATCCTCGACTTTCTGCCAGGATATTCATGTAATCATCAATGGTCTTGATTATACCGAATAATCCCTGGTTATAATATACCAATGATTGTCCATCAATGCACTACGGGCCAATGAGGACTTTTACCACATCATCTATAACATTACGGGTCATGATTATACCGAATGATCCCTGGTCATAATCATACCAATAAACAGTTCATCTATGCACATAAGCCAAAGATACTCATCAATCAATAGTCCATCTTTGCACGTAAGTCAAAGATATACAACTATAAAACCAATAATCAACAGTACATCTTTGCACGTAAGCCAAAGATATACAACTGTAAAACCAATAATCAACAGTCAATCTTTGCACGTAAGCCAAAGATGACTTTCATCATAATATAAGCATGAGGATGATGACAATGATATAATCATTAATTAAATGAAATCAAGGATAAATATTAAAGACTTTAAATTTATCTAGTGTTTAAAAATATTCAAATTGTCAATACGATCTTCGCTTTGTGGAGTAAAATTCAAGAATAATATTCATGTACCAAAATAATTTGACGTAAAAGAAATATATTTTTCTGCAAATAGTACCCTATGAATAACACTTCGGGAATAGTACCTCAGGAATAGTACCCCGGCATAAAAAGTACCCCAAATACCCAAGTGAATAATATTCGGGTGAATAGTAATTTGGGTGAATAGTAAACCATAAATAGTAACTCGTGAATAGTACTTTGACACGAAAAGTGCCCTGAATACCCAAGTGAATAATACAAGAGTGAATAGTAATCGGGTGAATAGTAAGCCGCAAATAGTAACTCGTGAATAGTACTCTGGCACGAAAAGTGTCCCGAATACCCGAGTGAATAATACTATAGTGAATAGTAATCGGGTGAATAGTAACTCGTAACAGAAAAATACCAAAGAAAACGATATTTCTTGACGAGTACAAAAGAAATGATATCCCAGATTAGTATAATAGAATATACAAAACTGCAAATGGATTTTCACCCGCCATGCGGTAATCCACGTAGACAGATCATTTCCACAATTTAATAAAGAATGAATACGAAGGATCATTCATCATGCATCTGCCAGTAATCCACATGTATAAAAGTTATTCCAATGTAATAATAAAGAATGGAATAAAAGAAGAATTCATCATGCATGCGATAGAATCGCATGCATGAGGTTATTCCCAACGTAATAATAAAGAATGGAACCATGTTATGCGTAATCCTTACAGACATGTGATATTCCAAATGTAATAATAAAGAATGGAACCGGGTCATGCGTAATCCGCACGCATGTGATATTCCAAATGTAATAATAAAGAATGGAATAACAATATAATTCACCAGGCATGCGATAGACAACACAGACAGGTTATTCAAACAGAATAATAAAGAATGGAATAACAGAAGAATTTGACCATGTATGCGGTACTTCGCATAGACAGGTTATTCCAACATAATAATAAAGAATGAAATAACAACCCTTATGAGTATTGAAAGAAAATAACTCTCTTCATGAATACGAAAGAATAATACCCCTTACTATAATAATAATATCCCTTACCTTAGAAGAAAACTGGATACTAGAATAGTGAGGTAGCAGACTTCTCTTCTTCTTTCTCTCTATAATTTCTCTCTATAATAATTGCTCTATAGCTTTAGTGAATTGGTGAGAAATGAAAGAAGAATGAGCTTCTATTTATAGAAAAATATAGTTTCAATAATTGCACGTTTTGAGGCTAGAAATATTACTGTATAATACATTCCTCTTTTTCTTCATTTTTAATTTAGTCCTGCAAGTATTATCAAACTTGCACCACCTCCCCTAATAGTAAATCATGTGAATCAATAGTAAATCACGTGACTCAATAGTTCTAAACATGTGAAAAAAATTAATTATAGTATAGTACCTTCAACTATACCTCCATTTTTAACTTAGTCATGCAAATATTATCAATCTTGCACCAACTCCCCTAATAGTAAATGAATGTGAATCAATAGTACACACATGTGAATAAATACTTATAATCATGTGAATCAATAGCAATTAATTGCTCATTTATCTGGTTAATTACCCGATTGGTCAATATAACCTCCAGACATCAATTATTATCGAAATAGATGTCGATTTTTCACTAACACTAATAATTGCAACACAATAGAACTATTAATTATATCTTTAATCAACACGAACTTATTCATCATTAATATTATAATTCACAATATTTAACAATCAGGCCGTTCCCAGGAAAGAGGTGGCTTTCCGATAAGGATTTCTCCCTATTGGCGCGCAATTAGATTATCTAACCTCTCCTTGACAGAAATTCTAGACATTGTCAATATTGCAAATAATAATATGAATAACTTTGTCGTCTCAATTATTGATTTAATAATATAACACATTATACAGATGATACTGCTACAATAATTGAATCAATAATATGAGAGATATGATGCAGCAATTACTGTAGCAATAATTGAGTATAACTGAGTGACTTCTTACGTAAGCATCAATAATCAATACTGTGTGCTACTATGCAACCACGCGTATTACTATACTTTTACTACCGAGTAGTTCAACAGTTTTAACGGTAACACTTTCACCGTTATTTTTATAAAAAGATAATTCTGTCATTTTCTAACTACGTCAATACTTCTGTTGTGGGGTCCACCAATGGTTATATCGTCGTACGAATATTCTCCGAAAAAAAGAATATTCCCCGACCAATCGAATATTTTATAACAATTTGCTTACTTTGCAAAATTTTTAAATATCACTCTTAACTTTAACCCTTTCTCAATTTAACCATTTACTAAATAACATAATAATTATAAGAAAATTGAATACTTTCATTTCATAAAATTCAAGGTCTTACATGAAGCGCCAGGCTTCGGTTGGCTTTGACGAGAGGCTCGCTTTTCTAAACGAGTACTTCATTTCTATGAATCAGGTCTACGTTCATATTGACCGTGATTCGGTGAGTAGCCTCGACTTTCTCCAATTTTTCTTTAATATTATGGTGATCTTTGCGAAGGCACTCGTTATTGAAGAGAGAAATACCGAGGTTACTTCTCTTCTTATTTAACGCCAACTTCAGAATTGCATTCTCTCATCGAGCAACGTCTTCTTTGGCTTCAGATTATTTGTACTTGGGACAAAGACTTCCGAAGATCGCATTTGCCTACACATACAGAGTTAATTAATTAATATCAGGGGGATATACATAAGTTCAAATCAACAGGTTATCAACAACTCACCTTAGCCTGGTACTTCATTCCTTTGTCGATTAGATCCATGATCGAACTGTTGCCAAACTGATGATCATTGGTGTCGCGAACAAACGAATCATAGAGGTGGAAAGGAAAATGTTCATTGAGTTCAGGCCAAAGAGAAAGGGATGCTATAACTTCAGGCCTGATCTCGGAAGAGGATGGTCGTGGGGGAGAAGGTATAGGTTATTCGGGTGGAGGTGGAGTTTGAGTAATTGTCTGGTTATTTAGAGGTGGAGCAGCAGCTGTTGTAGATTCAGGATGCGGTATAGATTGACTTTCAGAGGGTTTTTTTCTCTTGCGAGTGAGTGAAGGAGTGGGTTCGGGCTCCTCCTCAGAAACAACAATCTCAACAAGAATGATTGGAGGAAGATTGGCTTCGGAAGAGGGTATTCGGAGGTCTTCGTGTTAGGTTTGTAATATTCAAGAACGCAATCAAATTGCATAAATAAGCGGAAACGTATAAAAATCTGAGTTTAAAATTTTTACAAACCATATACCCGGATCACCCTTTATGCACAATTATTAATTAAATGAAAAAGATGAATAAGAAACATACCCTTGAAGATCCGAGCTTCCTCAGGTACAAGTTAACCTCCAATCCTTTTCGCGTTCAACTTGAATCCACCGGGTTTGGTTCCTTCCTTTGATCAATGTTAGCCACCCAAGTGTTTGGCCTCTAGAGGTGATCCACCAAGGAAGAAGAAGGATTCAAGAAGATGGGTGGTTGGCTAAACCCTAGTTTTTCTATCTCTATAGAAAAGGAGCGTACTCTCCAACAATTGGAATAACGTATATCTGATATCTGATATAAGACTCTCCTTATAAAGATATCAAGTAACCCTATTAAAATAAGGTATTTTTAATTAAACTCTTTTAATTAAATGGGCTCCCTAATCTTATTAGGGATAATTAATTAAACTCCTTTAATTAATTTTCCCTCCTAATCCTATTAGGAATAAATGAGAGTACTTATATTAAATTAATTCCTAAACTCTTTTAGAAATTAAAATAATAATAATTGTAATAATATTAATAAGACTCCTCTTATTAATTTATATTTACTATTTCTAAAATATTAAATAATAAATATTAAGCTATTTAATTTATTCTATCACCATAGATTAAATTAAATATACTTAACATATTATTACGATTATGCCATTAACTTCTTAAATAATTATTCTTCCTTTTATGGTGTGACCCTTTAGGTTCTCCATATTAAACCTAGGTTGTGAATAAATCAATTAGAACAATTCTAATCTTATTTAAATAAATAAATTAAACAATTAATTTATTTAAATAAATAATATTTATTCTATAATGTGGATAAGCCTCCCTAGCGATCAACGACTTTTCGGATAATATAGATTTCAACATTAATCATAAAAGAACCTTTGAGTAAATAGTTACCAGTACAATTCAATCCTTCCACCATATAATGTCCCAATTAAATATAAGACATGGAATTTCACAAGTCTTATTTTATTTAATTATATGTATTTCGACTCTTAAATGCACAACACCAAATAATGCAAATTAGAAACTCCTTTCTAATTTCATTCGCCTTAACCAAGGACTACTGGGTTGTCATTTATCGAATTACATAGACATTTCTCTTCTTTTAATAAGTGGTAGATTCTTTATTGATCATACATTATCTCCATGTACAACTTATTATACCCAAGCATACCCTTTGATATACCCTAAGGGTCTTAAGAAATAAGTCAAAGTATAACTCATCATACACAAGATACTATGATGATCTCAAGTCCAAGGATCACTTGTATTACTATCACTACAGAATTCCTATTGACGAGTAAGTAAAACTCCATTAGGTATTCCTTAGTGAGCCACGCTCGATGAACTTATTCTCCAATAAGCACCTACATACTTTCTTTAGTGTCTCCACACAAATGATCATGAGATCAATCATCCTCATCCAATGAAAGCAAACAACGATGTACCAATCTATCCGGATTCACTAATCCCCAATTTAGTAATCCAACGATTGGGAACTATTTTAGTTTTAAGCTTTCAAAGAATTTAGATCTCATTAGAATGATCATCATCATTATTCTAAAAGCATTGCTTAAAACTATGGGTTTATCACATATTATAAAAACAAAGACATCATGTAGATAATTAAAAGCCTTTCATAAATTAATACTTTTTATTAATAAATGAATAAGATTGTTACAAAGTATATGCTTTATCATCAAACATGATTGGCTTGTGTGCATACTACTTTCAATCTCCCACTTGCACTAAAGCCAATCGTCATGGTATCTCATACTCTTCTTCTCTAAGTGACGATTATCCTGCTTTGTTGGATAAGCTTTAGTTAATGGATATGTAATGTTGTTCATGAGAGTCCACTATCTCTATAGTGATTTCCCATCTTTCAATGATTCTAATAATCAAATGAAAGTGCCACAACACATGTTTAGATCCAAGATGAGACTTAGGAACTATTCCTAGTTACAGAATGAACTTTTAATCCAAACAATCAACTTGCGACTTCATTTATAGCTATATACTTTGTCTTTATCACTAAACCAAAGAACTCTTTCTTTGTTTGGAACCTTTCCAATTCAACTCGCACCACTTGCTCAAGATAACGCTTTACCTTAAAGTGGATTTTTCTCATCATCTTGGTTTGTCTCGAAAAACTTGAGTCTCATTAAGCCCTCTAGTTTTAATTTAGACCCACCATGAATATGATCACATCCTTAGTGCTTGGTAAGCACTTTAAGATGTTTTTCAACGACTCATAGTGAACTTCTCCATAATATGATCGATCAACATCGGTCTCGTACATTTCATTGCATACACATGATTGTCACTCATGCGACCTCTCTTTTCGTGAGTCTGTGGGGACTATTAAAAGAGATACACTCCATAGCTCATCGACATGAGACATCTCTTGGAGTTTGCCATGCTAAACGACTTTAGCATCAAATGAATATACGTTCCTTGGGTTAAGTCGAGCATCCTCTTGTATCTATCTATATAGATTTTATCCCCAATTAAGATACTCTTCCCAAACCATTCATGGAGGAATGTTTAGACAACTTTATCTTTACTGATTGTAGCATTGGCATGTTATTCCTTATCCGTAGTATATCAATATATAATACTAGAAATGTCATAACGCTCCCATCGACCCTTTGTACACACACTAGAACTCTTACCTCATCGTATGTAACTCGGATCATCATCTTCTATGATCGTACCTCATCATCATCATCCATGATGAATCCATACCTCCTAGGTATCTTCAAGACTATTTCAGATCTGATTGATCCAACAGGTACAATAATAGGTCTATCTACGTGTTCCTCTTATTTGACTTATAGTGTTTTGTGGTTCTTGAACTCTTCAGATCTATTATCCTCCCACTAGCCCCTTCAATGATAAACACCTTTATCTTAGAAGGAAGCGTGTTTCGCAATAAACACCTTTTGCTAAGTAGGATTATAGAACATTTACCCTAAACTTACTTTAGGATGTCCCACAAATCTGTATTTGTCAAATCTTGTCCCAAGCTTATCCTTTGAAACCGTTTCACATAAGTTGGACAACCCCTTATCTTAACATACTTAAGATTAGGAATCGTCCCTGTCCATAACTTTTATAGAGTCTTGGGGCGGGATTTTTGAGGTTACCTTTTCAGAGATATCACGACCATTTCTAGGACATGATCCTGAAGGATACTAGAATGTCAGTAAAATCATTATGGACCGTACCATGTCCAACAAGGTACAATTTTTCCTTTCAGATACATCAATCAATTATTACATATCAGGAGGCTTCCATTATGAGAAAACCATTTGAGATGATCTAGAAACTTATTGCTCAAGTATTTATTCCTTGATCTAATCAAAGAATCTTAATACTTTGTCAATTTGTTTCACTTTTGAATTCTTTGAACCTTTCAAATAATTCACACTTGTATTTCAAAGAAATACACACATTCAACTCTTTGAATGACCATCTCCTTTTCTTATACTAGTTTGTTCAATTTGCAAAATTATTTTCACAGTAAGTCAGTATATAAAATCCATTAAGTAATATTCGGTTTCATACAAAACATTATTATTATTATAAATAGAACAACAATTGTTCTTAAATATAATACCAAAGATTTCATTGTCCAACAATAAAATGGAAATAATGTTTCTAACAAGTACTGGAATACAATAACAACTTATTGACTTAATAGATTTGCCCGTAGGTGTAACGACCCCAAAATAGGTCCATTCCATCCAACCCATTCTGAGTCGCCAAATACATGGTACAGAAAAACAACTACAACTTTATTACAACAATTGTCGTGCAAAATACAACAACACATATGCTCTGAGTTTGGATACAAATATATACCAACTGTAGCACGTTACAATGACACCTTACATAAAGGTATAGTCAAAAACTGTTTTAGAAATTAGAATCTTTGGGAAGTGCTTGAAGAAACCTTCGTACATGGGAGGCCATGCTTTGAGGTTATGGTAGATATCATATGGCCACAGAATTATCCTTGGTTGACCCAATAGACCCCAAAGAAAAACGAGAAGATTACTATCGTATTCTTCCCAATGGTGAGTCTTCTCTTGACATATCATTATCTCCACCGTCTCTAATTGGGTATTATACTCCAAACAAACACCAAGATTATATAGGTAGTGCTTGTAAATATACTCAAAGAAGTGGATGAGCACAACCATGTCTTATGATAACACGAGTTTGTATGTCATTAGACATCTTGTATGATAGTGACAAAACACCCTTCCAAAGTTGGGTTCACCTCACCCTATTTAATTCACCAAAATAACTATTAAATGATGTATAAAATACAACACACTAAAGCCCTCAATAAAATTATTTTCATACTCTTTAGGGAGAACCTCAACAACTATAGACCACCGCTCTATTCCCTTGTTATCCCCGGGCCAACCCGACTACACTTTTATTACACCGAAAAGGAATTGTGAAACAAAAAGGGTGAGCACAACTAGCTCAAGAAAAGAATATTATGACTAAAGATAAATAAATTATCAATAGTCTTCATCAAGAATAAATCGTAGATTTAGAACATATGGTAGATGATAAAACTTTTCAACCATAGTTGCGTGAATGAATGAATCCATTAGAAGAGTCAAATAGACCATAAAATCTATTATCTTCTCCATGTTAAAAGTCCACCAACAATGTTTTATCCTCAGTAACATCAATCAACAATTCCTTTTCCACAATCACGTGTATAACTCATAATCGTAATTGTAGTTCTAAATTCCTTTCTCATCCAAACAAAGATAATTTTCATCACTTGTCTTTACCTGAAACATCAAAGATCATGGTTATACCAAATCACAGTTCCTATTCATAATCATACTAATAAATTCATCTTTGCACCACGGGCCAAAGATATTCATCAACAGTTCATCTTTACACTACAGGCTAAAGATATTCAACAACGGGTCATCTTTGCTTTACAAGCCAAAGATATTCATCAATAATTCATCTTTGCACTACAATCTAAAGATATTCAACAACGGGTCATCTTTGCATTACAAGCCAAAGATATTCATCAATAATTCATCTTTGCACTACAGGCTAAAGATATTCAACAACAGTCATCTTTGCACTACGAGCCAAAGATATTCATATATCAAAGAAATACATAATCATCTCAGAAGTTATATAACAATAATTATAACCATGTTGATCAATTCACCTTTGCACTTAAGCTAAAAATATTCAATTGTAAATTCAATGGTCATGATCATACCAAATCCAACAATTCAACTTTTGCACTACTGGCCAAAGAGAACCTATGGTCACGATCATACCAATAATCTACCCATCTTTACACTCAAGTCAAAGAGAAATATCATCATTAGGGTTATAAGAATGTTATATAAAAACAATATAATCAAAACATGGTTTTAATTTCAAGAGTAAGATTCATAAATCAATGATAATTTGGTCGAGAAGAAACCAATTTGTCGTGAATAAGTACTCCGTATTAAATACATAGTACCGTATATACGCATAAAGAACTCTCGACACGAAAAAGATAAAGTTTCATAATAAAATTCATATCCATATTTATAACACCTTAATCCAAATGTTATAAATCACTTAGAAATCTCATAATCTAATATTATTAATATTATAATAATATTTTAATCATTTTTAAACTTATAAACAATTTAATTAAATTGTTTACACTTTACTAATTAATGCATTTAATCATCATAAAATGCCAAACTCATAAGATTTCATCACCAATAACCAAAACCCTCATCAAAAATCAGATATACCTCATATATGATTCTCAAGCCATTAAATCATATTTTCCAATTTTCTTACTTCACATAACATATTTAATTCATTTACTCATAACTAGAATATTTTCATGAAAAATACCAAATCAGTTCCAAAAATATTTCTTTTCTGGGATTTAGCATAACATAGTTCCATATTGAACATATATTTTTCTCTAAATTTTAAAAATTCATTTACTATTTTTCAAATGGCCAAAACCATCGAATATTTAAACATTTATCATAAATTATACTTTTATCCAAAAATTCTGAAATTTACACGGTATATTGATATTATATAGATGTACTCCCAATAAAAATTTCATCAATTTTGGAGTTAACCGCAAGGAGTTATAAATAGTTACTTTTAAAATAGTCTTTTCTCATAAAATTCATAACTCCTAATCTATACATCCAAAAATACCTCAAAATAATCATAGTGGTGTAAAATTCAAGAATGATCAAAACATGGATACAATCAAAGCTAGTATCCAGAATAGATATTTTGGACAAAAAGAAGAAATTTTATTTTTTCTATGAATAGTCTCGTATACGTGAATAGTAACTCCGACACCAAAAGATAGAAATTCCACAAAAAAACATCTTCACGCTTCATGAATAGTACTCGTGAATAGTAACTCGTGAATAGTAACTCATGAATAGTAACTCGTGAATAGTAACTCATGAATAGTAACCCCACATGAAAAAGTTCCAAATTTGATAAAAACTTCAGATCGACATTTCAAAGATAATGATATCAAGAAATAATATCATTACTGAAAAAATAATATCCCTTACTATCCCTTACCTCAAAGAATCAAGATTTGGAAGGAAAGGTCAAGTGATCTTTGAATGAAACTTATCTTGAAACAAAGAACTCACCAAGTATCTAAATACTCACAAAATACACTCGATAATCTAGAGAGAAAAGAGAAAAACTTATGAATTACGGTGTGATTTTTCAATTCTAACTTAGCCCTCTATTTATAGGAAAATGTTAGCACAAAGCAAGATTTGACCAACCTTACCGATGGCTTTACTTCGCTACTATTACACCCACCAAAAATCAGCCATCTTCCCAACAACAACCAAAAGTGGGGCCCACCCATTTCTAGAATTTTCCACCAAAATCATTTATAAACCTAATTTTCTAATCATTCACCTCTTAAAATTCATAATAAATTATACGCTCATTTTTAACGGTTCAAAATTTGTGGACATATACTCAACTTATATATGTATAACATATCCAAAATTACAACGATCCAACTATTCGGATCAAAATTTATAACTCACGCAATATAGTTGAAGAACACTGATTTTTTCGGACTATTAGTCCTTCGGACCAGTTTCATTCAAAATTTCACCACGAAATATCTACAAAAAATTTTTGGGTGATTCAAATTTCTACAGTTAGCTTACTTCTAGGGCTTTCTTTTGATATATGGCTCATCTCTTAACTCATTATGCACAAAGAGTTATGGATTTTACAAAATCAAGTAATAAACTAATTTTTCTGAAAATCCCATATTTTGTTCTCCATTTCGACAAATACTGATAAAACACCTCATCTTTAATTCCTTCACTTATAAATACATAAATAAATCCATCATTTATATCCACATCAAATAAATATTTTCTTATCATATAAATTAATAACTAATTATTCACAAATAATATTACAGAAATCACAATAATGACAACCTTATAGCCTCAGAAAGAGGGCTTTCCAATAAGAATTTCTCCTTCTTTGGCAATTAATTAGGTGACCAAACCTCTCCTTGATGTAACTTTCTAGACATTGCCAATAATGCTATCTAATAATATTATTCAAATAATATGAATTATTGATCCGATAATGGGAAATACTTTGTGCAAAGATAATTAATGAACAACATATAATAAAATATCAACACACGTAATTATTGAATCAATAAAATAAAATATTGAACAAGAATTATCTTGTAATAATTATTGAGTAGTGCCTTCTCACGTAAGAATCAATAATTGAAAAAATATCGCTGTAATACCGTAAGCATCTCTTGTGCAACAACGCCGTATTACTTTACTTTACCAACCGTATTCCAACAAAGTTATTAATTCTGAACGATTACGCCGTTATTTATAAAAACTTAATTTTGTCGCTTTTCTTCATCCAAGCGCTTATTCTCATTATGGGGCCCAAATATGGTCACTTGCGTCAATGCGAATATTCCCTCAAAGAAAGAATATTCCACGACCAAACGAATATTCCCGACAACAATGAATATTTTATAACCACTTGTGTATTTTGAAAAAATTCATATATCACCCTTAACTTTAACTTTTATCAATTTAACCATTTACTGAATAGTAATTATAAGAAAAATTGAATACTTTTATTTCATAAAATTTGGGGTCTTACAATCTCCCCTCCTTATGAAATTTCGTCCCCGAAATTTACGTACCTGGTATTTCAAAGAGTTGAGAATACCTTGCTTTCATTTCAGATTTCATCTTTCCTGTCATCATGATTTCTCCATTGCTCATCTCCTGTATTTCAGATATCATTCTAGAATACAACTTCAAAACAAGGGTTAATTGAACAAATTAACATATCACATAATATCCCGATATTATGACTGACCAACAATTAAGCTTAGGTAGGACACACTAGCCAAGGATTTACTCATCTCTCCCCTCCTAGTTCTATTCTCCGATCTCCGTCAAAGATCATATCCCTAAGCTCTGATACCAAATGTAACTCTGGACACCAACTTGTGTCAGCACCTCACATTGATACCTATCAGTTTGCCACCGCAGAATCCAGGCCCCTACGAGAGTCCGGCTTTGCATCCCCATCAACAGAAGTCACCAAATGAGAGGCTCGGGCTCTTTTACTTATAGCTCGATAACAAATGTAACGACCCCAAAATAGGTCCATTCCATCCAACCCATTCTCGAGTCGCCAAATACATGGTACGTAAAAACAACTACAACTTTATTACAACAATTGTCGTGCAAAATACAACAACACATATGCTCGAGTTTGGATACAAATATATACCAATCAGAGTATCGTTACAATGACACCTTACATAAAGGTATAGTCAAAACCTGCTTTAAAAATTAGAATCTTTGGGAAGTGCTCAAGAAACCTTCGTATATGGGAGGCCATGCTTTGAGGTTATGGTAGATATCATATGCCCACGTAATTATCCTTGGTTGACCCAATAGACCCCAAAGAAAAAAACGAGAAGATTACTATCGTATTCTTCCCAATGGTGAGTCTTCTCTTGACATATCATTATCTCCACCGCCTCTAATTGGGTATTATACTCCAAACAAACACCAAGATTATATAGGTAGTGCTTGTAAATATACTCAAAGAAGTGGATGAGCACAACCATGTCTTATGATAACACGAGTTTGTATGTCATTAGACATCTTGTATGATAGTGACAAAACACCCTTCCAAAGTTGGGTTCGCCTCACCCTATTTAATTCACCAAAAATAAAATAACTATTAAATGATGTATAAAATACAACACACTAAAGCCCTCAATAAAATTATTTTCATACTCTTTAGGGAGAACCTCAACAACTATAGACCACCGCTCTATTCCTTGTTATCCCCGCTCAACCCAAATACACTTTTTATTACACGAAAGGAATTGTGAAACAAAAGGGTGAGCACAACTAGCTCAAAAAGAATATTATGACTAAAGATAAATAAATTATCAATAGTCTTCATCAAGAATAAATCGTAGATTTAGAACATATGGTAGATGATAAAACTTTTCAACCATAGTTGCAAATGAATGAGCAATCCATTAGAAGAGTCAAATAGACCATAAAATCTATTATCTTCTCCATGTTAAAAGTCCACCAACAATGTTTTATCCTCGTAACATCAATCAACAATTCTCATCCACAATCACGTGTATAACTCATAATCGTAATTGTAGTTTCTAAATTCCTTTCCTCATCCAAAACAAAGATAATTTTCATCACTTGTCTTTACCTCAAACATCAAAGATCATGGTTATACCAAATCACAGCCTATTCATAATCATACTAATAAATTCATCTTTTGCACCACGGGCCAAAGATATTCATCAACAGCTTCATCTTTACACTACAAAGCAAAGATATTCAACAACGGGTCATCTTTTGCTTTACAAGCCAAAGATATTCATCAATAATTCATCTTTCATTCTGACAATCTAAAGATATTCAACAACAATCGGTCATCTTTGCATTACAAGCCAAAGATATTCATCAATAATTCATCTTTGCACTACTAAAAGCAAAGATATTCAACAACAATCATCTTTGCACTACTGAGCGAAGCCAAAGATATTCATATATCAAAGAAATACATAATCATCTCAGAAGTTATATAACAATAATTATAACCATGTTGATCAATTCACCTTTGCACTTAAGCTAAAAATATTCAATTGTAAATTCAATGGTCATGATCATACCAGTCAACAATTCAACTTTTGCACTCTCGGCCAAAGAGAACCTATGGTCACGATCATACCAATAATCTACCCATCTTTACACTCAAGTCAAAGAGAAATATCATCATTAGGGTTATAAGAATGTTATATAAAAACAATATAATCAAAACATGGTTTTAATTTCAAGAGTAAGATTCATAAATCAATGATAATTTGGTCGAGAGAAACCAATTTGTCGTGAATAGTACCCGTGTTATTCGTAGATATAGTACCGTATCGTGCGTAATAAGAACCTCGATTACGAAAAAGATAAAGTTTCATAATAAAATTCATATCCATATTTATAACACCTTAATCCAAATGTTATAAATCACTTAGAAATCTCATAATCTAATATTATTAATATTATAATAATATTTTAATCATTTTTAAACTTATAAACAATTTAATTAAATTGTTTACACTTTACTAATTAATGCATTTAATCATCATAAAATGCCAAACTCATAAGATTTCATCACCAATAACCAAAACCCTCATCAAAAATCTGCATATACCTCATATATGATTCTCAAGCCATTAAATCATATTTTCCAATTTTCTTACTTCACATAACATATTTAATTCATTTACTCATAACTAGAATATTTTCATGAAAAATACCAAATCGGTTCCAAAAATATTTCTTTTCCGGATTTAGCATAACATAGTTCCATATTGAACATATATTTTTCTCTAAATTTTAAAAATTCATTTACTATTTTTCAAATGGCCAAACCATCGAATATTTAAACATTTATCATAAATTATACTTTTATCCAAAAATTCTGAAATTTACACGGTATATTGATATTATATAGATGTACTCCCAATAAAAATTTCATCAATTTTGGAGTTAACCGCAAGGAGTTATAAATAGTTACTTTTAAAATAGTCTTTTCTCATAAAATTCATAACTCCTAATCTATACATCCAAAATACCTCAAAATAATCATAGTGGTGTAAAATTCAAGAATGATCAAAACATGGATACAATCAAAGCTAGTATCCGAATAGATATTTTGGAAAAAAGAAGAAATTTTATTTTTTCATTGAATAGTCAGACAGTATACGTGAATAATAACTCAACACCAAAAGATAGAAATTCCACAAAAACATCTTCACGCTTCATGAATAGTACTCGTGAATAGTAACTCGTGAATAGTAACTCATGAATAGTAACTCGTGAATAGTAACTCATGAATAGTAACCCGACATGAAAAAGTTCCAAATTTGATAAAAACTTCAGATCAACATTTCAAAGATAATGATATTGAAGAAATAATATCATTACTTAAAAAATAATATCCCTTACTATCCCTTACCTCAAAGAATTAGTACTTCGAAAGAAAAGGCTCAAGTGATCTTTGAATGAAACTTGTCTTGAACAAAAGAACTCACCAAGTATCTAAATACTCACAAAATACACTCGATAATCTAGAGAGAAAAGAGAAAACTTATGAATTACGGTGTGATTTTCAATTCTAACTTAGCCCTCTATTTATAGGAAAATGTTAGCACTTGTCAAGCGAGACTTGACACCACTACCGATGGCTTTTACCGCGCTACTATTACACCCACCAAAAATCAGCCATCTTCCCCAACAACCAAAAGTGGGGCCCACCCATTTCTAGAATTTTCCACCAAAATCATTTATAAACCTAATTTTCTAATCATTCACCTCTTAAAATTCATAATAAATTATACGCTCATTTTTAACGGTTCAAAATTTGTGGACATATACTCAACTTATATATGTATAACATATCCAAAATTACAACGATCCAACTAGTCGGATCAAAATTTATAACTCACACAATATAGTTGAAGAACACCGATTTTTTTCGGACTATTAGTCCTTCTGACCAGATTTCATTCAAAATTTCACCACGAAATATATCTACAAAGAATTTTTGGGTGATTCAAATTTCTACAGATTAGCTTACTTCTAGGGCTTTCTTTTGATATATGGCTCATCTCTTAACTCATTATGCACAAAGAGTTATGGATTTTACAAAATCAAGTAATAAACTAATTTTTCTGAAAATCCCATATTTTGTTCTCCATTTCGACAAATACTGATAAAACACCTCATCTTTAATTCCTTCACTTATAAATACATAAATAAATCCATCATTTATATCCACATCAAATAAATATTTTCTTATCATATAAATTAATAACTAATTATTCACAAATAATATTACAGAATCACAATAATGACAACCGGGCGCCTCTCAGGAAAGAGGGCTTTCCAATAAGAATTTCTCCTTCATCAAGCCGCAATTAGGTGACCAAACCTCTCCTTGATGTAACTTTCTAGACATTGCCAATAATGCTATCTAATAATATTATTCAAATAATATGAATTATTGATCTGATAATGGGAAATACTGTGCAGTGATAATTAATGAACAACAATAATAAAATATCAACACAAAGAATTATTGAATCAATAAAATAAAATATTGAACAAGAATTATCGTAACAATTATTGAGTAGTGCCTTCTCACGTAAGAATCAATAATTGAAAAAATATCGTCTTGCAACTGCAGTGTACTCTTTGTGCAACAACGCCAGACACTTTACTTTACCAACCGGTATTCCAACAAAGTGTTAATTGATAACGATTACGCCAAGTTATTTATAAAAAACTTAATTTTGTCGTTTTCTTCATCCGACGCTATTACATTATGGGGCCCAAATATGGTCAAGCGCTGGCAGTATAATAATATTCCCCGAAAGAAAGAATATTCCACGACCAAACGAATATTCTCGACAACAATGAATATTTTATAACCACTTGTGTATTTTGAAAAAATTCATATATCACCCTTAACTTTAACTTTTATCAATTTAACCATTTACTTGAATAGTAATTATAAGAAAAATTGAATACATTTATTTCATAAAATTCGGGGTCTTACAATCTCCCCTCCTTATGAAATTTCGTCCCCGAAATTTACGTGCACTGGTATTTCAAAGAGTTGAGAATACCTTGCTTTCATTTCATTTCATCTTTCCGTCATCATGATTTCTCCATTGCTCATCTCCCCGTATTTTATATCATTCTAGAATACAACTTCAAAACAAGGGTTAATTGAACAAATTAACATATCACATAATATCCCGATATTATGACTGACCAACAATTAAGCTTAGGTAGGACACACTAGCCAAGGATTTACTCATCTCTCCCCTCCTAGTTCTATTCTCCGATCTCCGTCAAAGATCATATCCCTAAGCTCTGATACCAAATGTAACTCTGGACACCAACTTGTGTCAAGACTCACATTGATACCTATCGGTTTGCCACCGCAGAATCTGGCGTCCCCTACGGAGAGAGTCCGCTTCTGCATTGTGCATCCCCATCAACAGAAGTCACCAAATGAGAGGCTCCTTGAGCTCTTTACTTATAGCTCTGATAACAAATGTAACGACCCCAAAATAGGTCCATTCCATCCAACCCATTCTGAGTCGCCAAATACATGGTACAGAAAAACAACTACAACTTTATTACAACAATTGTCGTGCAAAATACAACAACACATATGCTCTGAGTTTGGATACAAATATATACCAACCAGAAAGACGTTACAATGACACCTTACATAAAGGTATAGTCAAAAACTGTTTTAAAAATTAGAATCTTTGGGAAGTGCTCAAGGAAACCTTCGTACATGGGAGGCCATGCTTTGAGGTTATGGTAGATATCATATGGCCACAGAATTATCCTTGGTTGACCCAATAGACCCCAAAGAAAAACGAGAAGATTACTATCGTATTCTTCCCAATGGTGAGTCTTCTCTTGATATATCATTATCTCCACCGCCTCTAATTGGGTATTATACTCCAAACAAACACCAAGATTATATAGGTAGTGCTTGTAAATATACTCAAAGAAGTGGATGAGCACAACCATGTCTTATGATAACACGAGTTTGTATGTCATTAGACATCTTGTATGATAGTGACAAAACACCCTTCCAAAGTTGGGTTCGCTTTCACCCTATTTAATTCACCAAAATAACTATTAAATGATGTATAAAATACAACACACTAAAGCCCTCAATAAAATTATTTTCATACTCTTTTAGGGAGAACCTCAACAACTATAGAACCACCGCTTCTATTCCCTTGTTATCCCCGCCAACCCAAATACACTTTTATTACCCGAAAGGAATTGTGAAACAAAAGGGTGAGCACAACTAGCTCAAGAAAGAATATTATGACTAAAGATAAATAAATTATCAATAGTCTTCATCAAGAATAAATCGTAGATTTAGAACATATATAGTAGATGATAAAACTTTTCAACCATAGTTGCAAATGAATGAAGCAATCCATTAGAAGAGTCAAATAGACCATAAAATCTATTATCTTCTCCATGTTAAAAGTCCACCAACAATGTTTTATCCTCGTAACATCAATCAACAATTCCTTTCCCACAATCACGTGTATAACTCATAATCGTAATTGTAGTTCTAAATTCCTTTCCTCATCCAAAACAAAGATAATTTTCATCACTTGTCTTTACCTCAAACATCAAAGATCATGGTTATACCAAATCACGCCTCCTATTCATAATCATACTAATAAATTCATCTTTGCACCACGGGCCAAAGATATTCATCAACAGCTTCATCTTTACACTCTACAAAGCAAAGATATTCAACAACAAAGTCATCTTTGCTTTACAAGCCAAAGATATTCATCAATAATCATCTTTTACTACAATCTAAAGATATTCAACAACGGGTCATCTTTGCATTACAAGCCAAAGATATTCATCAATAATTCATCTTTTGCACTACAAAGCAAAGATATTCAACAACGATCATCTTTGCACTACGAGCCAAAGATATTCATATATCAAAGAAATACATAATCATCTCGTGAAGTTATATAACAATAATTATAACCATGTTGATCAATTCACCTTTGCACTTAAGCTAAAAATATTCAATTGTAAATTCAATGGTCATGATCATACCAAATAACAATTCAACTTTTGCACTCATCGGCCAAAGAGAACCTATGGTCACGATCATACCAATAATCTACCCATCTTTACACTCAAGTCAAAGAGAAATATCATCATTAGGGTTATAAGAATGTTATATAAAAACAATATAATCAAAACATGGTTTTAATTTCAAGAGTAAGATTCATAAATCAATGATAATTTGGTCGAGAAGAAACCAATTTGTCGTGAATAGTACCGTGTGATTCGTACATAATAGTATCGTATAATGCGTAAAGTAACTCTCGACACGAAAAGATAAAGTTTCATAATAAAATTCATATCCATATTTATAACACCTTAATCCAAATGTTATAAATCACTTAGAAATCTCATAATCTAATATTATTAATATTATAATAATATTTTAATCATTTTTAAACTTATAAACAATTTAATTAAATTGTTTACACTTTACTAATTAATGCATTTAATCATCATAAAATGCCAAACTCATAAGATTTCATCACCAATAACCAAAACCCTCATCAAAAATCTGCATATACCTCATATATGATTCTCAAGCCATTAAATTATATTTTCCAATTTTCTTACTTCACATAACATATTTAATTCATTTACTCATAACTAGAATATTTTCATGAAAAATACCAAATCAGTTCCAAAAATATTTCTTTTCTGGGATTTAGCATAACATAGTTCCATATTGAACATATATTTTTCTCTAAATTTTAAAAATTCATTTACTATTTTTCAAATGGCCAAAACCATAGAATATTTAAACATTTATCATAAATTATACTTTTATCCAAAAATTCAAAATTTACACAAATATTGATATTATATAGATGTACTCCCAATAAAAATTTCATCAATTTTGGAGTTAACTTAAGGAGTTATAAATAGTTACTTTTAAAATAGTCTTTTCTCATAAAATCCATAACTCCTAATCTATACATCCAAAAATACCTCAAAATAATCATAGTGGTGTAAAATTCAAGAATGATCAAAACATGGATACAATCAAAGCTAGTATCCGAATAGATATTTTGGACAAAAGAAAAATTTTATTTTTCTATGAATAGTGTCAGATATCGTGAATAGTCTTATATCGTGAATAGTAACTCAGACACCAAAAGATAGAAATTCCACAAAAAAACATCTTCACGCTTCATGAATAGTACTAATAATAGTAACTTCGTGAATAGTAACTCGTGAATAGTAACTCGTGAATAGTAACTCATGAATAGTAACCCCGACATGAAAAAGTTCCAAATTTGATAAAAACTTCGGATCAATATTTCAAAGATAATGATATTGAAGAAATAATATCATTACTGAAAAAAATAATATCCCTTACTATCCCTTACCCTCAAAGAATCAAGATTTCTTGGAAGGAAAGGTCGGAAGTGATCTTTGAATGAAACTTGTCTTTGACAAAGAACTCACCAAGTATCTAAATACTCACAAAATACACTCGATAATCTAGAGAGAAAAGAGAAAACTTATGAATTACGGTGTGATTTTCAATTCTAACTTAGCCCTCTATTTATAGGAAAATGTTAGCACGCCAAAAGGCAGACTTGACTGCTACACGATGGCTTTACTCATTACTATTACACCCACCAAAAATCAGCCATCTTCCCCAACAACCAAAAGTGGGGCCCACCCATTTCTAGAATTTTCCACCAAAATCATTTATAAACATAATTTTCAATCATTCACCTCTTAAAATTCATAATAAATTATACGCTCATTTTTAACGGTTCAAAATTTGTGGACATATACTCAACTTATATATGTATAACATATCCAAAATTACAACGATCCAACAGTCGATCAAAATTTATAACTCACGCAATATAGTTGAAGAACACCGATTTTTTTTTCGGACTATTAGTCCTTCGGACCAGTTTCATTCAAAATTTCACCACGAAATATCTACAATAAATTTTTGGGTGATTCAAATTTCTACAGTTAGCTTACTTCTAGGGCTTTCTTTTGATATATGGCTCATCTCTTAACTCAATATACACAAAGAGTTATGGATTTTACAAAATCAAGTAATAAACTAATTTTTCTGAAAATCCCATATTTTGTTCTCCATTTCACAAAATCTTGATAAAACACCTCATCTTTAATTCCTTCACTTATAAATACATAAATAAATCCATCATTTATATCCACATCAAATAAATATTTTCTTATCATATAAATCAATAACTAATTATTCACAAATAATATTACGTAATCACAATAATGACAACCAGCAGCGGTTCCGGAAAGAGGGGGCTATCCAATAAGAATTTCTCTTTCTTCTGGCGCAATTAGGTGACCAAACCTCTCCTTGATGAACTTTCTAGACATTGCCAATAATGCTATCTAATAATATTATTCAAATAATATGAATTATTGATCCGATAATGGGAAATACTGCAAAAGGATAATTAATGAACAACAATAATAAAATATCAACACAAAGAATTATTGAATCAATAAAATAAAATATTGAATAATAATTATCAGTAACAATTATTGAGTAGTGCCTTCTCACGTAAGAATCAATAATTAAAAAAATATCGCGGTAATACCGTGTGCTCTTTGTGCAACAACGCCAGTATTACTTTTTACTTTACCAACCGGGTATTCCAACAAGTGTTAATTGTGATAACGATTACGCCGTTATTTATAAAAACTTAATTTTGTCGTTTTCTTCATCCGATAGTTATTCTCACATGGGGCCCAAATATGGGCTGCATTGGCAAATTTAATATTCCCAAAGAAAGAATATTATTCCACGACAAACGAATATTTCCAACAACAATGAATATTTTATAACCACTTGTGTATTTTGAAAAAATTCATATATCACCCTTAACTTTAACTTTTATCAATTTAACCATTTACCGAATAGTAATTATAAGAAAAATTGAATACTTTTATTTCATAAAATTCGGGGTCTTACTGATGAGGGATTGCTAAACTATAAGTTTCTATGGCTAATCTGACAACCTTTGCTTCATTTCCCACACATGGATTACTTATATTTGTTTAGCTTTCTACTTCTTTGGTCCTTCATAAATCTATATTTATGATAACTAAAGTCGGTATCCAATACCCAAGTAGAACCTTGACTTAAAGAAAAATTTATTTCAATCATGAACAAAATCAGCGTATTATGGCGAAACTTCACTAAGCTTCTTTGGTTAGCCTCTGCAAGATGCTTCTCGCAGCTTCTTTCCGGTGTCGAGGCTTATTGCGAGTGGAAGCAAGCTCCTTTGCTATCCGTGTATCGCTTTTGTTCTTATTATCCTTTGTTTATGCCTTTCTATTTACCTTCTTTGAATCGTTCTTCTTTTCGGAAGATCCTTTGGTCCCTACCGGTAAGACTTGATCTTTCTTGGTTGAAAGTGACTCTCAACATTTTTCAATATGTTAAGCAAATCGGTGAGGTGATATCTAGCTTGTTCATATGAAAAATTCACAACAATTGTGAAAGAAGTCCGGGAGTGATTGCAAGATCAAATCTTGGCTCAACTCTCGATCCATGACAAAACCAGTTGTCCTAATTGATCAATCAAATTGATTATGTTAAGAACTTTTTTATGCATCACTATAGTGCCATTGGCCATTCTAGATCGGAAGAGCTCCTTAGATATCTCGATATCTATCGGTCCTACTTTCTTCACCATCAACTACTTGATATGCGGGAATATAGTAGGAGCATCCATAGTTTCATCTTTGACGCTGAAGCTCATTACTCGTGGATGCGAGCATGATGCGTTGAGCCAATAATGAATTATCTTGCCACTTTCTAAAAGTAGCAATCTCTTCCTCGAGGCATTATGCTGCAACCATTGCGAGGATAAAGCGTATTAAGGACATAAGATCGCTTTTTGCTATGAGAACTATTCTCAAATTCCTTAACCAATCCGCTTAATTCTTGGTGCAGTTAATTTAGCATCTAATATGCTTCGCAGATGATAGTAATTTTAGACATTGTAAAATTACGTAAATGAATTTGTAATTAACAACATTTTAACATACATTCTTTTATTAATTACCAAAATAAATTAGGTCTTGTTTTAAATTGGTATCTCCCACTATTTTCTTCAAACTATATTACCTCACTTATATAGTTCGGCAAAAATCTAATTAAAGATTTTCTAGTGAGAATAAGGATCCCATTTCAAATGTATATAGCCTTGTGGTGACACAACAAACTATATATAAATAAATAGGTAGACAACTTTTGTCAATTACATCAACTATGCAACTCCTTTTCTTTTGCCTCTTAGATTATTTTGATCAAGTGGTGACACATCCGAATCAAAATTATCCAAGTTAAGTCCGACCTAGCACTCCATATATTCAAAAAAGAAAAATATCACCCTTGTGGTGACACAACAAAACAATATTGTTCAATTTTCTTTATAAGCATCAAGTGTGATAAATTAACATCTTAAATACATAATACTTGCCTTGTGGTGACACAACAAACTCATATTAAATATTTAATAGTCTATTAATTTTATCATGCTAGAAGGCGACGTTCGATATTCCAAATATCTTTGAACGCTTAGGACTTAATATAAAAAATTGAGGGGTTTGTTATTAATTTGTCTCATCTTGTTTAGCGGCATTTATTATATATATAAAATACGTACGTCGTATTAATGAACATGCGAAGCATGTTTGCATAATATATAATATATATTGTATAAGCATGCACATATAGAATATTATATTCTACCCGGATTGATTATGGACTTTTATTCTAGTTTGGTTCACTAGAGCCACCAAGTGAACCAAAAAGTCAAACCTTAGGGGTGCAAGAAATAATATTTAAATATAACTATTACATTTAAACCCGGGCTCCATTACAAACGGGTCTTCAAGCGCTCCTTGCTCCTTGATCTCCAATTCTTCAAAATTAATTCTAACTATTCCTATTACAAAAACTATTTAAAATAAATAGAAACCTTGATCAGCAGTCAAGGGGAAGTACATAAGAGGGAGTTAGAATTTACATTAAGAAAAAAATTAGAGAAGACAAGGTACGCAGACCCCATTTAATAAAACCCATACATTCATGCATCCAACTAAAATAAAATCCAATCACATTGGTCAATAGTCCATAATCAATCCCATTTATTATCATACACATCATCATATGCATCAATAAATAACATTCATCTCATGAATAATAAACATTTAATATATATATTGATATCATTTAATGGGCAAATTTAGTTAGTATAAAATCTAATTTTGAATCAAAATAAACTCCTTTATTTTAATCCAAATTTAAATCAAAATAAAACTATTTTATTTTAATTTATCCTATTTTGAATAAAATAAACTATTTTATTTTAATCAAAACTTTTAATCAAAATAAACTCCTTTATTTTAATTAATTATGGAATCCAATTCCATATATAAAAAAAACTTTTATTAAAGGAAACACGAATTCTTTTTCTATTCACAAATAAACTCCTTTATTTTGAATAATATGAAATCTTATTTCATATCTAAATAAACTTCTTTATTTAAGGAAATACGAATTCTATTTCCTATTCACAAATAAACTCTTTTATTTTGAATAATATGAAATCTTATTTCATATCTAAATAAACTCTTTTATTTAAGGAAAAATAAAATCCAATTTTAACTCCAATTAGTTATCATGGAATCCAATTCCAACTCTAATTAGTTAGCATGAAATTTAATTTTAAAATTAAAATAAACATTTTATTTTTAGATTAAAATAAACTTTTATTTTAATTATAAAATTATTAAAATATTATATATATATATATAATATTATTGTAATATAATATATATTATATATATAATATTTTACGGTAATCAAAGAAAACGTGATGCCCATCATTTTTTTTATTGTTTTCCGTGATTTCCTGTTGCTTCAAAAATTAAGCTCATATGATTTCCTGTATCCTTTTACGTGAATCACTTTTCACGTGGGTCATTCCTTTTGTACAGGAAGGAAACTTAATATATATAAGAATCACATTCATGTTAAGGACCATGACATGAATAGTTTCTTTTAATGGGCCACGTGGGACAATAATATATATATATATATATATATATATATATATAATACAAATCGTGACCACCACGCAGCATGATATCTAAATACAAAAAAAAAGAAATACCATTTCCAACACAATTTCGAAAATCAATTACCGTTTTTTTTTTAAAATAAATTTTATACAATAAAATTATGCCCAATTAAATTATTCTAAACACATATCAATATACATATCAAATAAAATAATTAATAATTTGCATAAAGGTTTGGCTCGATGCCACTTTTAGGGTTTGTAATATTCAAGAACTTGATCAAATTGCATAAATAAGCGGAAACATGTAAAAATCGAGTTTAAAATTTTTACAAACCATATACCCTTGATCACCCTTTATGCACAATTATTAATTAAACAAAAAGATGAATAAGAAACATACCCTTGAAGATCCGAAAACTTCCTCGTACAAGTTCACCTCCAATCCTTTTCGCGTTCAACTTGAATCCACCGGGTTTGGTTCCTTCCTTTGATCAATGTTAGCCACCCAAGTGTTTGGCTTCTAGAGGTGATCCACCAAGGAAGAAGAAGGATTCAAGAAGATGGGTGGTTGGCTAAACCCTAGTTTTTCTATATCTATAGAAAAGGAGCGTACTCTCCAACAATTGGAATAACGTATATCTGATATCTGATATAAGGCTCTCCTTATAAAGATATCAAGTAACCCTATTAAAATAAGGTATTTTAATTAAACTCTTTTAATTAAATGGGCTCCCTAATCTTATTAGGGATAATTAATTAAACTCCTTTAATTAATTTTCCTCCTAATCCTATTAGGAATAAATGAGAGTACTTATATTAAATTAATTCCTAAACTCTTTTAGAAATTAAAATAATAATAATTGTAATAATATTAATAAGACTCCTCTTATTAATTTATATTTAATATTTCTAAAATATTAAATAATAAATATTAAGCTATTTAATTTATTTTATCACCATAGATTAAATTAAATATACTTAACATATTATTACGATTATGCTATTAACTTCTTAAATAATTATTCTTCCTTTTATGGTGTGACCCTTTTAGGTTCTACATATTAAACCGGTTGTGAATAAATCAATTAGAACAATTCTAATCTTATTTAAATAAATAAATTAAATAATTAATTTATTTAAATAAATAATATTTATTCTACAATAGGGATAAGCCTCCCCAGCGATCAACGACTTTCCGTGATAATATAGATTTCAACATTAATCATAAAAGAACCTTTGAGTAAATAGTTCTTTATGACAATTCAATCCTTCCACCATACAATGTCCCCAATTAAATATAAGACATGGAATTTCATCAAGTCTTATTTTATTTAATTATATGTATTTCGACTCTTAAATGCACAACACTAAATAATGCAAATTAGAAACTCCTTTCTAATTTCATTCTCGCTTTGCCAAGGACTACCGGGTTGTCATTTATCGAATCACATAGACATTTCTTCTTTTAATAAGTGGTAGATTCTTTATCGATCATACATTATCTCCATGTACAACTTATTATACCCAAACATACCCTTTGATATACCCTAAGGGTCTTAAAGAATAAGTCAAAGTATAACTCATCATACACAAGATACTATGATGATCTCAAGTCCAAGGATCACTTGTCTTTACTATCACTACAGAATTCCTATTGACAGAAGCAAGTAAAACTCCATTAGGTATTCCTTAGTGAGCCACGCTCAATGAACTTATTCTCCAATAAGCACCTATATACTTTCTTTAGTGTCTCCACACAAATGATCATGAGATCAATCATCCTCATCCAATGAAGCAAGCAACGTATGTACCAATCTATCCTGGATTCACTAATCCCCAATTTAGTAATCCAACGATTGGGAACTATTTTAGTTTTAAGCTTTCAAAGAATTTAGATCTCATTAGAATGATCATCATCATTATTCTAAAAGCATTGCTTAAAACTATGGGTTTATCACATATTATAAAAATAAAGATCATGTAGATAATTAAAAGCCTTTAATAAATTAATACTTTTTATTAATAAATGAATAAGATTGTTACAAAAGTATATGCTTTATCATCAAACATGATTGGATTGTGTGCATACTACTTTCAATCTCCCACTTGCACTAAAGCCAATCGTTATGGTATCTCATACTCTTCTTCTCTAAGTGACGATTATCCTGTTTGTTGGATAAGCTTTAGTTAATGGATATGTAATGTTGTTCATGAGAGTCCACTATCTCTATAGTGATTTCCCATCTTTCAATGATTCTAATAATCAAATGAAAGTGCCACAACACATGTTTAAATCCAAGATGAGACTTAGGAACTATTCCTAGTTACGTAATGAACTTTTAATCCAAACAATCAACTTGCAACTTTCATTTATAGCTATATACTTTATCTTTATCACTAAACCAAAGAACTCTTTCATTGTTTGGAACCTTTCCAATTCAACGCACCAATTTATTCAAGATAACGCTTTACCTTAAAGTGGATTTTTCTCATCATCTTGGTTTGTCTCGAAAAACTTGAGTCCATTAAGCCCTCTAGTTTTAATTTAGACCCACCATGAATATGATCACATTCTTAGTGCTTGCTAAGCACTTTAAGATGTTTTCACCGACTCATAGTGAACTTCTCCATAATATGACCGATCAACATCGTGTCTAGTACATTTCATTCCATACATGATTATCACTCATGCGACCTCTCTTTTTCGTGAGTCCGTGGGGACTATTAAGAGATATACACTCCATAACTCATCGACATACGAGACATCTCTTGAGTTTGCCATGCTAAACGACTTTAGCATCAAATGAATATACGCTCCTTGGGTTAAGTCGAGCATCCTCTTGTATCTATCTATATAGATTTTATCCCCAATTAAGATACTCTTCCCAAACCATTCATGGAGGAATGTTTAGACAACTTTATCTTTCTTGATTGTAGCATTGGCATGTTATTCCTTATCCGTAGTATATCAATATATAATACTAGAAATGTCATAACGCCTCCCATCGACCCTTTTGTACACACTAGAACTCTTACCTCATCAGTATGTAACTCGGATCATCATCTTCTATGATGCGTACCTCATCATCATCATCCATGATGAATCCATACCTCTAGGTATCTTCAAGACTATTTCAGATTTACGATTCTCAACAAGGTACAATAGGTCTATCTACGAGTTCCTCTTATTTGACTTATAGTGTTTTGTGGTTCTTGAACTCTTCAGATCTATTATCCTCCCACTAGCCCCTTCAATGATAAACACCTTTATCTTAGAAGGAAGCGTGTTTCGAATAAACATCTTTTACTAAGTAGGATTATAGAACATTTACCCTAAACTTACTTTAGGATGTCCCACAAATCAGATTTGTCAAATCTTATCCCAAGCTTATCCTTTGAAACCGCTTTCACATAAGTTGGACAACCCTTATCTTAACATACTTAAGATTAGGAATCCTCCCCGTCCATAACTTTTATAGAGTCTTAAATGGATTTTTAGGTTACCTTTTTACAGTAGATATGTCTGACATTTCTAGGACATGATCCTGTAAGGATACTAGAATGTCGGTAAAATCATTATGGACCGTACCATGTCCAACAAGGTACAATTTTTCCTTTCAGATACATCAATCAATTATTACGTATCAGGAGGCGTCCATTATGAGAAAACCATTTGAGATGATCTCAAAACTTATTGCTCAAGTATTTATTCCTTGATCTAATCAAAGAATCTTAATACTTTGTCAATTTGTTTCACTTTTGAATTATTTGAACCTTTCAAATAATTCACACTTGTATTTCAGCAAATACACACATTCAACTCTTTGAATGACCATCTCCTTTTCTTATACTAGTTTGTTCAATTTGCAAAATTATTTTCGCGTAAGTCAAGTATTAGGAATAAATGAGATTACTTATATTAAATTAATTCCTAAACTCTTTTAGAAATTAAAATAATAATAATTGTAATAATATTAATAAGACTCCTCTTATTAATTTATATTTAATATTTCTAAAATATTAAATAATAAATATTAAGCTATTTAATTTATTCTATCACCTTAGATTAAATTAAATATACTTAACATATTATTACGATTATGCCATTAACTTCTTAAATAATTATTCTTCCTTTTATGGTGTGACCCTTTAGGTTCTCCATATTAAACCTATTTGTGAATAAATCAATTAGAACAATTCTAATCTTATTTAAATAAATAAATTAAACAATTAATTTATTTAAATAAATAATATTTATTCTACAATAGGGATAAGCCTCCCCTAGCGATCAACGACTTTCCGGATAATATAGATTTCAACATTAATCATAAAAGAACCTTTGAGTAAATAGTTACTGCGACAATTCAATCCTTCCACCATACAATGTCCCAATTAAATATAAGACATGGAATTTCTCGTCAAGTCTTATTTTATTTAATTATATGTATTTCGACTCTTAAATGCACAACACTAAATAATGCAAATTAGAAACTCCTTTCTAATTTCATTTTATATTAACCAAGGACTACCGGGTTGTCATTTATCAAATCACATAGGACATTTCTCTTCTTTTAATAGAAGTGGTAGATTCTTTATTGATCATACATTATCTCCATGTACAACTTATTATACCCAAGCATACCCTTTGATATACCCTAAGGGTCTTAAGGAATAAGTCAAAGTATAACTCATCATACACAAGATACTATGATGATCTCAAGTCCAAGGATCACTTGTATTACTATCACTACAGGAATTCCTATTGACAGGCAAGTAAAACTCCATTAGGTATTCCTTAGTGAGCCACGTTCAGTGAACTTATTCTCCCATAAGCACCTACATACTTGCTTTAGTGTCTCCACACAAATGATCATGAGATCAATCATCCTCATCCAATGAGCAAGCAACGTATGTACCAATCTATCCGGATTCACTAATCCCCAATTTAGTAATCCAACAATTGGGAACTATTTTAGTTTTAAGCTTTCAAAGAATTTAGATCTCATTAGAATGATCATCATCATTATTCTAAAAGCATTGCTTAAAACTATGGGTTTATCACATATTATAAAACAGCATCATGTAGATAATTAAAAGCCTTTAATAAATTAATACTTTTTATTAATAAATGAATAAGATTGTTACAAAGTATATGCTTTATCATCAAACATGATTGGCTTGTGTGCATACTACTTTCACTTCGGTGGAGAGAGGGGTAATCTTGGTTCTCCTTTTCTTGGTACGAAGAACTCGGGTTCGTTCGTCTAGAGGCATATCAAGAAGACTCTTATTTAAAGTTTGTGGAGGAGCAGGCTTAGTTTTTCGGGCAATTTGCTTCTTTCAACGACGTTGGTTAGATTCTTCATTTGGGAGGGCTTAAGTGGTTTGAGTTTATGTTGCTTGGGGTTCAACAGTTTGGGTTTTGGGAGTAAATTCGGATGATTTAATAGATAAGAATGCCTCAAGATCTCTTCAGTCTGAGGAGGTTGGCTTAATTAGAGATACTACAAAGAAGAAGAACTATCATTCAGAGCAGTGTATCGAAAGAAATTAAGCAAATTACACAAGTAAGGAGGTTCAGGACTTATATTTGTGGTCATACAACCAGGCCTGCTTGGTTAGAAGTCCGAAGCTCCATTCTTTCCTCGGGAAATTCTCCATAAGGGTTATCATCTCGCTTATACGTTCTTCAGAGATGTCACCACAGTCTACAGATATCTTTTCAGCAGTGGTCCAATTTGGAAGTGAAGAAATTTTGGGTCCCTTAACAAAGAGCCACTCCTTGTGCCATCCTTTGTTGCTCGAGGGAGTGTTGATTAAGGATCGCCTCATGAAGTTCTCTCCGGGCTTCGGGGAATTCTTACTCAAAGCTTTAAATCCCTTTTCACGGGACCTGCCGGCAGTATAGACGGTGAAGAAAAAATTAAGGGTAGGTGTAACTCCTACCTCATGACAGAAGGCGATGAACGCCAGAATATGAATGTAAGAGTTAGGGACGAGTTGGGCGAATCCGACCCCAATAAACCCCAGGAGGGTAACAAGAAAGGTGTGAAGGGGGAATTGAACCCCTTTCTCTAGGAGGGTGAATGGAATAGCAGTTCAACCCTCCGGTCTTTGGTACATCTTTTTGGTGGAGGAGGGATGTCGTAAATAATGAGTTTCTGGGATTTGATATCGATGTCTGATGTTACGGATATTTGTAGCATCCCCAAATTCGGGTCCCAAATTACCACGGATCTGATATACTAATTCTATAACTATTGCGAAAGATATAAACATAAATTGTTTATAATTAAACTTTATACATTACCCCAAGGTCGAAAACCTTCACATAATACCTGAATCAATATCCTAACTATCATACAATATTATTATCATACAATACTGTTACAATTTGGCTGCATACGTAAACTAAATCTAGATCTGTCTTTAACTTTTCCTTGTATCCGACGCATTCAACTTAATCTGCAATGTTTATCATGATATAGCAAGGGTGAGCATAAGTTTGCCCAGCAAGTATATGTTTATTTAAGGATATATCATGATGGAAAGAATTTGAATAATAGCTGGCTAACATTCAAATTATATAATTGTGAACTAGCATGAACAAACTTTCATATTTGAAATTTACACCAACATAAACATAGCAATTATATCTGGACCGAATGGTAATGAAGGTGATCAGCCTTTCATACCTGATGAATACATGCAATATGCACAAAGTGCGAATAAATAATTCATAGATATGGTAATCAGTAATGATTAACCACAAGCATATTTGAATGAAACAACTCGAGGTCGAGTCAAGAAAAACTTGTCTATTTGGTTGATTACTGTTATGTAATTTATTAAGCTTTGTCAGAAGACCTAATATATAAATAATATCGATATACAAATTAGAATAATATCATTACAGTATTTAAAATAACCTAAACACATTAACACATAATCCAATCAGTCTATATAGCACATAAGACCTAGTATCCAGTCAAACTATTTAAGTCTAACTTGAGTCCGATAAAATTTTAACATCTCGACGGTCTAGTCAGAAAAATCTCGAGTCTAATATTACTAAGACTCTGTCTAAACTGGTTCACAGATATTTTAGATAATTTATTATCAGTCAAAATATTTTTCATAAGCTCATAATAATTTTTAGATAATTATTATCATTTATCATGATTTTTCAATCATTAATATCGTATTTATACAATTTAAATACCATATAATTCCTTTATCATTAATATTTATTTAATATTAAATATTAATGAAAATCATAACATAACATTATAATATATTTATAATATCACAAAGTATTTTAATACATTAAAATCATATTTATATGATTTTTAAATGATTAAATCCATTATCCTAGTAATTGCTATTAATATTAAAATATTAATATTTCCATGGCAAAATATCAAAAGTTATATTTTATAACTTAAAATATTTTTATAACACTTAAACCATTTTTATATGATTTTTAAATCATTAATTCTATTTTTCATAATTTATTTAATATATTTATTAAATAAATTAATCACCATTAATATTAATTTATTAATGAAATTCATCACAAAATATTAAAAGTTATTAAAAATAACTTTTAATATTTTCTTATACTCTAATATATTTTAAATGATTTTCATGCATTAAAATTATTTTTAAATAATTTATTTAATATTATAATTAAATAAATTAATTACCCTTAATATTCCAAAATATTAAATATTAATGAAATATATTCAAAATAATTAAAAACTCATTTTTAGGCTTTAAAATAATTTTAATAATTTAATATGAATTTTTAAAATTAAAACCATTTAATACCAATTATTTAATAAAATAATAATTTTGTAATTAATCATAAGCATTAATGGACCTATATAGCGACAAAAACTGATTATATAGTTCTTGAGCTATTCTTCATCAAACCTAGATCTTCATAAACTGCATTTCTGAATTATACTACTTTGAATCGATTATAATCTTTGATCTTAATGATTCGGTCATTTAGTCAAATGCGATGATGTTGTAGTATTTATGTACTACTACACATACAAACAAACATCATGGCTAAACAACATCAGATCAGTTAGTTATTAGCCCTCAAAAAGTCTGACAACGCTGTTCTTCATTTTTGGGTTTTCCAGAAAATGAAGAACAGTCGATGGTGCTATGTTTAGATCCTTATATCTTGAGCTCTAAGTCTGATTTGTGTGATCTAAAGATTCACATTTATAGTACATATGTCAGGATACAATAACATATCAACAGATCGGTCTAACAACGACACATTTAAGAAATCAAGGCCGGTCAAAGTCTGACAAAAAAAATGGTTCTTGAATATCTGGGTTTCCCAGAAACCTTCATCCGACAAGTTGGTCAACGGCTGTTTGACCACGATTAATTGTCATTCCAGTAATGGTCTGAGTAATCTAAAAGCATGATTGTGTAGGCTACACGTCAGAAAAAAACCTTAAAGCAACAACATGGTCTAAAACATAAACACACGCAAGATCAAGACCACAGAAACGATCGTTTTGATTTATGGGTTTCGGGTTACCCGAAAACCGAGATTTCGTCAGTCGGTCAGCGCAATTTATTACTTATAACTTTCAATATATACTTGATCTGGGCTTGATGCAAGTTTCAGATCCAAGCCCTTATAACATAGAATATATCTATAACATAAAATACAACTAAAACTTAACACAGAAAGATCTAGAGGCTCTGACTTATGACTGTCAGGCCACTTTTCCAATTTTTTCCAGATTTCTAAAAACTTCAAAATCGTGCATCTAGATGTTATAGATCCTTGATCTAAAAACTTGGATCACTAAAGGACACCCTCTAACATATATCTAACCAATCACTGACAATATTAACACAAAATTTTAAGGATTTTGAAATTTAAAGTTTATACCTCATTTATGCTTTAATCTTGAATCTGATCATCATGATCTGATCTTGACTAGCTATAGATCAATCTAAGAACTGAATCACTAAATAATTTTGTGGGTGTAGAGAGAGGATGGCATGGTTGAGTGTTTGTGGACAAATGAAGCTAGATAATGAATTTCTCTCTCTTGAATTATTTATATAATTGGATGCAATACATATGGCTGTGATATATGGCTGATCTCTGGATTTTTAAGGCACATGGGCTGATCTAGGTTGGCCACCAACTCCCATTTTAGCAAGATATACAAGCAACCTCCAATAATGCAACAAGGGCATTTTAGATTTTTAGCTTCCATTATTAAGGGCATTTTAGTAACTTGTGCAAACCCTTAGGGTTTGACCCGTAGGGTTTAACTCTTAGGGTTAAAACTTAAGGTTTTACAAATTAATTCTATGATTTCCAAATTAGGGTTTTAAAAATGGAAAATTAAGCGTTCTAATTTATAATTAGTATTTTCTAATTATATAAAAGTTTACTACTCACTATCAAGCTTGCTAATTAGGATTAATGATTCCTAATTAAAATTGCTAATTTAGCAGTTAGGTCCATAATTATACATTAGGGTTTCTAACGAACAATAAGGGTTTCAAACTTTAAAATTAAGATTTCTAATTTACAAATTAGGGTTATCCCTAATTAGATTTGTAATTAATACACAAAAGCTTTATACATAGCATTTAAATTCCCAAAATAGGGGTTTTCCATTCCGAATTAGGGTTTTAGATTCCCAGAACTGAAATTAGGGTTTCTAGAGCCAATTTTAGGGTTTCTTATCAATCGCTAGGGTTTTCTAACTGAACGTCGATGTTCATAAAATATACTTAGGGTTTGACACTGACATAATTTATCTGGTCAACCCTTGACCCTGAACCACATTTTGATCACATATACAACTATATACACAGAACATATACACTTATACCCTTAATCATGATTAATTCACCACAAAAATTTTTAAATTCATAAAAATCCTTCAAAAATGCCAAATCCATTCACTTATTTTCTGTCTAGGTTTATTATTCAACCTTTAATCCATCTTTTAAGATTTAATTAATTTTCTAAATTCTCGGGTCGTCACAATATCTTTTACAAAGAGGATGGAAGGAGTATTGGCATGGGGAAACTGTTTTTCGTTTTTAAAGAACTTAGCAGGGTCAGGAACAGGCTTTAAGGGTGGAGATTTCTTTCTCTGTGTAGCAGCTGATTTGGGGTTTGATCCCGAAGCCGCTTTGGTGAAGGGGGAAGGGGGAATGGTGGTCAGAGGAGTAACAGAAAGAGGAACTTCATTGCCAAATTCTTGGGTTGCCATTGTTGAATTTTTACAGAGAGAAGAAGAATCGAGAAGAAGACAAGATCTTAAGAAGACTACGGATTCAAATAAGCTAGTAAAGCTTTCAAAATTGGGGGAAAAGGGTTTTTATAGGGGCGGTCTTTTTAGCTATTCACAAAACTCGAGGGTGGCTCATTTAATGCAAGCAATGATGACGAATTTGAAGGGTTATTAACCAGAATAGGCTTTCAGATTGGGCTTCCAGTTTTGATTTGTCTTGTTGATTTAATTTCTTACCAGTTGGGCCTCGATTGGATTTACTTTGGGCCATTTATGCTCTTCTATTAAACAGCTTGTTTAATAAAAGACCTGGGGGCAACGTTGGGCTATGATATTTTATGCATAATGGGCCGAACCATTGGACCAAGATGTTGGGCTATTTCTGTTGGGGTCCTAAAAGTCTTGGGCCGGATTATTGGGCCGAACTATTGGGTTATTAATATCTTTATTTGGACTTTGACCGATGATGATGACAAAGATAATGGTTGACTATTATCCTGCAATGCATTAATGAGGATTGGACAGAATCGTCCGGCGGTGGAAAATGGTGATGGGATCAGCATGTAAGCTACTTGCAGTGGGATGGTGTCAGGCGGGTCGGTGTCACGTAAAATCGGAGTTGGAGTATATGAGGATCGGATACTACACAAAAGAGGTAACTGATATTTTCTTTTATCAAAATAGTAGACTATATTCCTCCATTGTTATCCTTGTATCTTCTTGTACTGACTCTCACGCCGGAGTTATCCCCCGACGGTCCAAGCCGTCAAGCTTCTGGTATTGACCTGTTGAATTGTGCAGGATTAGATGCGCTTTTAAGTGGTTAAGGCGCGTGGAAAGATCTTGGCGTTAACAAATCCCAATACATATCGTATATGTATCATACATATCAGACAATTACATGCAGAATAGACATGACAGTGATCGCATAATAATCTCTTGGATGCATGCAATCTATTGTCAATTGAAACGCTCATGTGGTACCTAAGAAAGAAAACCACTTGGAGCTAGTAGGTCTTACAAATATTTTACCAAAATATATTGGAATTTCTTTAAACTATGAAGGGTGCTTTGATTTATAAAGTTTATATTTATTTATTTTTAATTAGCAAGGAATTAGTCTAACTAGTAACTACAAAGGGCTGAATACATTTTTGTTACATTAAGTTCCACCCTTCTTACAACCCGGCCCCTAAACTAATTGGGCTTACACATCCGTTACATCAACTACTTAATTTCACACAATGTCCCCCCTAATTTAATTTCTGATTGAAATTGGTCACAAAACCCGACCCGAACGACAATGTGGTTGGAGCATAATGGGTTTATATTGTTCGACCATAGCCAAATACAATTGACTTATTTATTTTTTACTTTTTAAAAAACATACTTAATATCGTATATTACAAAAAATATAAAATATAAAATTATACCAACTAATGTTTAACAAAAAATAACAAATTAAGAAAAAAAACCCAAATAATACTAATTGATACCATATATAAATCAAAATAAATGATCACATTTAAATTTTAAACTTTTATAAATTAAAAAGAATATATAACAAAAGGAGTATTTATTTAAATTATAATTTTGAAATGTGAGGGAATATATAACACTTTTATTCCACCTACTATCATCACTTACACCGCCACGCCAACTACCACAACCACCATATTCATCAACACCACCACCTCTAACACCATTGCCGCCACCATTTCACCCATACCTCAACTCATCACTACTATAAAAATTCCAAATATGATATTTCTCTGTAGAATGCACCACTATCCACCACCACCACAAAAACTTAACGTCGCCCACCACCACCGCAAAACACTACATCTAACCACAAATTCGAACCAAAGCCGGTCCTAGGTTTTTTAAGGCCCATGGCAAATTTCTCAAGCGTGCCCCTTTATACAAATTAAATAAAAAAATAACTAAATTATCAACTAATTAATTTTATTAAAATTATAAGAATTTACAAATGATATGAAAGAACACTTTAGGGCCTCGTTAAAACCTTCATTGAGAAAAACCCAATGGGACAAAACCTCAAACGAAGGAAAAAGAGCATCCCTGATTGTAAACATTGCATTAAAAAAAGAAAAGTACACATTTGAATCTACATGTTTCCTCCCGAATCTCTATAAACATTTTTTAATTTGATAAATCTTCTTTTCATCCACCATAATTAATCGAAACAAAGAATCATTTATATGTTGATTTTACTTTCTTCAGATAATATTTGAATTATGATTTACAATTTGATTCAGAAGATAAGTAGTACAATAGTTCAAATCCATGTTGAATTCATAAATTGTTCTTCTTGATTTTCAGAAAGTTGATTCTTTTTCAAGTTGAAGAACTTGAATTCATCACATTCATTAAACATTTTGACTAGTTTATACAGAGTACTGTATATCATCATCAGAGTTATACATCGTCAATAAATTTTCTCAAGTGTACCCTTTATACAAATTAAACAAATAAATAAATAAATTATTAACTAATTAATTTTATTAAAATTATAAGAATTTACAAAAGATAAGGAAGAACACTTTAAAATGTCATCAAAGCATCACAAGTACCTATAAAATAAAAATAACAATGAAATTTAAACCAAAAATATCATTTAAAATGTCTTCTTGTTGCACTTTTAGATGCAAAATCATCAATTATACTATCATATTTAATGTTTTCTAACATATTATTTTCAATGCATAATATCGCTAATCTTTTTATTATTTTATTTTTTTATATACATAAATATATAAGCTTATAAAAAAATTTGGGCCCCCTCGACTGTGGGCCCTGGGCGGTAGCCCTTGCCCCGGACCAGCTCTGATTCGAATAAATAACACCCACCAAAAGTATAGGTTGGGATGAAAACTGATACATCTGAAGAAAGAAAGAAAACACTTGAAACATTTTTATTGTTTAATCGAAACTTTTCACGATTTAAATAGAGTTTCTGCTATTGTGGGGGTTTGCCAATAGGAATATTCATTGATGAGAGGTATGATATAAGTACACCAACCGGGAATTTTAGGAAAAAGATTTTTTAGATCTCTTTTCTTTTTTTATTTTACAATTCCCTACCCTAATTTTTTTTGTTATTACTCTAGATTGTATATAGTGAGTTGTATATTTATATTTTCTAATTTTAATTTTTTGTGCGGCACATACGTTTCCTTGGGCTACGTAAAAAAAATGGTTCAACCATGGTGGTCGGATAGGAGCTGACTAGTTGGTGGGGGTGTAGCGGGATCGTGGCGTGGCAGCGTTTCTTCCTTCTTTATGCAGCTGATTGCGTTTCTAATTGAGAGGATCTTCGTTGCTTCCATTGTTGATGATGGTGGACGAGGAGAGAGTAGATATGGGAAGAATAAGATTTGAAAATGATGGTGAGAGCACTATAAGAAAAAAGCTTAAGTTCGACAGAATATTCCCTTGGAAAAAAGCCCATTCAATCGGAAATAGATTATTTCCGACGGAAACTTCCGTAGGAAATTCGGTCGTGTATATATGCGTCGAAGATAAGATCCGTCAAAAATTTCATCGAATCTATCTTATCTTTGACAAACTTATCACCGACGGAATTTCGTCTAAAATAAGTTATTTACGACTGAATAAATAGGATAAAACTTTTCGTCGAGTATAGTGAGTTTTATACACATGAATTGAGTGCGTTTGAGCTTAATCTTTTGGATGTTTTTAAGTTTTTATGTCTATTCATGCATGTTTTATGTTGTTTTGTAGGAATTGGGACAAAAGTTACTTGGATCGACGTTTGGGGTGGCTAGATTCGCGTTTTCGGCTTGCCATTTACATAGCATCCACCACTTCAAAGACAATATCAGCATTGCTCCGGACCTTATTTCGAAACACTCAAAGAATAAAAGTTGTAGATCTATGTCTCCTCTTTGCGGAACATCTTGAATCATCGAAATTGGAGTTCGGACGAAGAAGTTATGGCCATTTTCCCAAAGGACGCCGGAGCAGAAAATTTCCAAAATGAGGCCAAATACCAGGCACCCAAACAAGGTTTATGCCCAAATTTGAAGGCGCTAGAATGCAATGATGTTGCGATGTAGTCGTGCCCAAATATTTGGCAAGTCTTTGGGAAGGATTGGTCAAGCTTGGACACATTTTGGGGTGAATTTTGACACTTTTCTGACTCCAAATTGGATTGAGTTTGTTCCTAAGCTAAAAATTAGATTTGTAACCTATAAATACATTATGTAAGGCATAAAATAAAGGGAGATTACATAGATTAGCTTAGATAAAATACTCCATTAGATTAGAACATAAATCCTAGTTTATATTGGATTGTTGGAGATTGAAGCAACTTGAGGATCATTGAAGATTCAAAGCATGAGCGGAAGAGGAGTCTCAAGACTACTGGCAACAGATTCTATTATCTTCTCTTCTCTTACTTTTATCTTTTAATGTTTATTCAGTTGTGGATTCTTGATTTTAATTCAATGACAATGAACTAACTCTTTTATTAAGACTACCAATTGAACCTTTTATGTCTATGAATTAATTATATGATTTATTCCAATTATTTATGTCAAGGTGAATTGTTTATTATGTCTTGTATTTATTGATTAATTATTTGGCCAGTAATTACCGTGTTACTCTAGAAGGATTCGAAAGAGGAGATCTAGGGTTAGAACTGGACATGATAACATGTATGCTTAATTATTTGCATGAGACGAATTAGGGTCGTGAATTGAATAGGAATATTTGTTCAATGCATGTAACAACTTGGGAATTTGAACTTAGTGGGTTTAATTTAATTATTTTGCATAGGAATATCGCAAGATTAATTGAATTGAATAAAAGTTAACTGTTCACTTGGGAAATGACTTTTAACACTTAGAATTTTTGTTAACAATTAAGTAGGCATAATAATTAGATTAATTGAATAATTGGTTTATAGTTCATAATTGGGGATATTTTAGTCTTAACCTTTATTTATTTGAATTTATTTATAAAGTAATTTAGTTTAATTAGTTAATTTAGTTTGCTTAATTTAAAAAATAATAAATTGCAGCTGTTTAAATAAAATTAGTTTGGTTAAGAACTAGTACTTGGTGAATTTTATTAAATAATTTCTCGTGGGAACGATACTCTACTTTCACTTTATTACTTGTTGACCGTGTATACTTGTACATATGTTTTGATTGTGAAATCGATCAACAAGTTTTTGGCGTCGTTGTCGGGGAATTAGTTTAATAATTTTGCCAATATTAATTTTTATCAAATTAGTTTTAATTTAAATGTTTTTTTTTATTATTTTCTTTAATTCTCTTTCTATTTTTCTTTCTTTCTTTTCAGGTGCCATGGCGAAATTTAATTATCAATGGCCGTATACGAGAATGACTCAGCCAAGGGGAGCGGAGATTGATGGACTCGCGACAGTACTTTCTGCATTATCAGCACAAATTGAGACACTTTCGAAGAGGTTAGACACTTTTGTAACACAACGTCGTCAAAGTGTGGTGGTTACTTGTGATTATTGTGCATGAAATCATATGAGTCATCAATGCGCCATCAGTTTTGAGCCAGTACATTATGGTGGTGATTACCCCAACAATTATGTCTATCCCAACAACTATCATTAGGATTGGGGGTATCACCCAGATTTTTCATGGAGCCATACTCATCAAGATCAATTTTATGCTCCAAGTCCAATATACCCACCAGATTTCTCTTGTCCACCTCCACTACAACAGGAAAAACATTCAAATTTGGAGGAAATTTTGTCCAAGTTCATAGCTTCATGTGAGGAGAGGAGGATTAATCAAGAGATATTGAGTCAAAATTTTACGAACCAAATGGAACAACTAATCAATGCCTTGAACATTTGTTCTCAATACACTTGGCTCTATGACATGGATTCTGAGACTGATGGTGAGCCCGAACCAAATCTGCAACTAGATGTGCCAAATGATATAGATGTTGAAAGAGAGGAAAGACTTGGGGACCAAGAAAAGGAGATCAGTGAAGATCTAACTTTTAACACCAACGAAGATGAGCCAATTTTGATAGTGTCCCATATACCTTCTTCACCACAGTTTAAGGATCCGGGCAGTTTTTCAAGACCTTGCCCAATTGGCAGTCATGTCGTAGGCAAAGCTCTTTGTGACATAAGAGCTAATACAACTGTGGATTCATGGTGGGTTAAAAAAGAGAAGATAGAGGAAGATCCCATTGTGTTTACTAAGCTTCAATGCCCCAATCTGATCATAGACATAATGGAGAAAACACCTAGTTGTTGGACGTTCTTAATAGGGAACCTATCTACAAAGAGCATGCTAGGTGACTTTAATTCAAGGGCTTTTGCTAATGTGAACCTCCCAAAAGAGACATTTCTACTGATGGATGGAGGATTCCTCAATTTTCGAAGGGGAATTGGATAGAGAATTGAAGAAGTCAGGCCGAGACTATAAAACAAGCGCTTATTGCGAGGTAACCCAAGTTTAATTTTTTTTTTTTAGTTTTTATTAGGTTTTATATTAGTAGTTTTGAATTTGCATTTATTTAGAATTTAATAAAATTGTTTCTATCATGGTTTACAGGTTATTCAAGTCAAATTCAAGTGTGGTGCCCAATTTGTTCCATGTTCTTAGCCTATTCTCCAAACTTAGTGGACAAGGAGGAAGATTGTTATATTTTCAGGGAAGTCCTCTGCTCTACTTTTTTCTATTTCAGCCATTGAGGACAATGTCTAGTTTAAGTTTGGGGGCATTTTAGTGTCGTACTGCATATAGTTAGTTATCTGCATGGTAGTTCATTTTTTTTATGTGTTAGCATTATTTTTTTTAGGTTGCATATAATACATGGTAGTTATTTGCATATTCATATATGTGTTGCATTAGTATGTGTTCATGTAGTATAATTGCATATATTTTTTTTTGCATGAATCTGTGTGATCGGTTGGTGTGGTCTTAGCTCGGCCTATGATAAGATTGGTTTTGCATGTTAACTTGAACAGTGTTGATAATTGATGATGAGATCTAATTTTAATCATGATAATAATCTAAGCCTATCTTAAACTTATGTAACTGGTTAGCACTTAAAGTTTAACTGTTTTAATCCACTTGGTTCAAGGGTTTCATAATTTTTTTCTGAGGGAAAATCTTGGTTAAAATTTAAGGAAATTAGTGAACTGACGGTAAAGGTTGGAATGACGTAAAAGCTTGAGTTTGGGGGAATCTATGGGGTATATATATACAAAATAAAATGAAAAAAAATGAAAAAAAGAAATGATGAAAAAAAAAATAGAAAATCCAGAAAAAGAAAAAAAATGAATAAACACCGTGGCATGCTTGTCTAGTTTTGTGGCCTTTGCTACTTGATTAAGTAAACCCGAGGGGATTGTCTTTACACCTAGCGTCCTAAGGTCTTAATGGCTTGGGAGTCGTTGGTCGAAATCTCGTTAAGGTAGCACTGAAAAGCCTAAGGGAATAAGACATTGCAAAGCCATGAGAAAAATAAAAAAATGAATAAAACACGAGAAAGAGCAAAAATGCCCTCGTGGTTGAATAAAAGTGTAAATAAATCTTGTATTTACCCTTAAACTTGGTAATTGCTTAGTTTTAACTGGAGTTGTCATGTAATACCCAAAAAAAAATATTTAAATCCATATTTTAATTGAGCTTTTCTTATGTTTGGGTCAAATTATATTTAATTTGTATGAACTATAATAAGTATGTGATTACATTAATTTGGGCTTTTATACTAATTGGGTCTATTTTGTATTTGGGTAATATTAAAATCCTATGAAAATTAGGAGAATTAATAAAATTTGTTAATAAATAAACTCATAGCTAGACCTAATCTTATTTCATTATCAAATTGAGAAAAAGAGATGAAAAGAGAAGGAGTTTGCATTGACTGAGAACAGTGGGAATAACAAGAAGTTTGTTCGCGAGAGAAATAGGAGGAAAAGTTGAGCAAAAACAATTCATTCTCTGATATATCTCCATTTCGTTCCAAAATAATTCCTAATTTTCTAACTTTCTCTTTCAATTGCCGAAAGCATAGACTCCCCAAACTTTGTTAGAATTTTCTTGGGTTCGGTTATAAGCATGGAATTCATTAAGGAAATGAGGCTATAAGACTGAATCGGGAGTAGAGGCCAAGAAACCTTGGCTATAAAAGCCTAGCTAGCCTAACACTTCTTTCCCTTTCTGCTTGAAACCGACCCCTCTGCTCTGTACCTCCAATCTCGGCCAAAGACAATTCACCCAAAGTAGATCCCACCGAATTCAATTAGCATACAAAGAGTTTAATTGGTCAAGCTTGCAAGGATTAAAGTTCGGACGGAAGGAATTTAATGAGTTATATTCGGATTATAATTTTGGGTATGGCGTTGCTTAATTCAGGTACGGATTCCGTACTCCACTCCTTTGATTATTGTTGTGTTCTTTGTATCTCATGATATCTCGTCATTCGTTTTATTTTCTTATTATCTTATTGGCACGCTTAAATAGAAATTTGATACTTTGATACTTTGGCTTGATTCAGTAATTTATAAACTTATTTTTATTATTATGTTGTTTAATTAGTTCGAACAGAAGGAATTTAACGAGTCATTTTTGGAATATAAATTTTGGAGTATTAATAATTGATAAAAGGCGATGATTAAAGGCATATTAAATAGATTATGAATTACTTTGGAATTATAAGTTTGGATTGTCTTTAATTTGAGGTGAATATGTATAGGTTGCGAATAACGTTTCGTATTTGATATCGTTGGCAATTGAGGGTAAGATTTTGTGGAGTGTGCTATAAATGGTTTGGAAATATCAGGTACAGATTCCGTACTCTTTTAGCGATACTTTTGTTAAATTTGAATTGTTCATTTTGTTCCTCGTTTCGAATTTCTGTTATTATTTCACATAATTGTTTCTTGTGAAATTGATATATTTGTTTCATTTTGGAGTTGACACATTGGACTCGTACTTGTACTCTTTGAATCAGGTTATCATGTATAGTATTTATTTTGATAATTGTAGAGCGGTACATGTTGCTACCTTCTTTTTGAGACATTATGACTATAATTTGATTAGGTTCAACATGCACATATAGAACCCTTTTTATTGGTATTATGTCGCATGTGTTGTGACATGGTATTTTGTTAGAATAAACCGTAGGGTATACCTGAACTATAACCACCTGATGGGGTACCACAGGCATGTCGTCTTGGCACGAGAGGCATGACACTCTCCGTGGCGGTGTGATTTGTCCACGGCGTCTCCGTTTGGGCTCCGAAGGAAGTGGGCCATTTGGTGTTTTGTTGTGGGAGGCGTATGGGTTAACCCTAGTTTTACTTTACTCATGGATTGGTGATGGTGTGCCAACACACACTATCCGATTTGCATACATTTGGATTTGCGGTCCAATGTGTGATTTGCCTGTGTGGCATTATTTTGACTTGCCTGTGTGGCATGGTTTTGACTTGCCTGTGTGGCATTGTTTTTACTTGCCTGTGTGGCATTGTTTTGACTTGTCTGTGTGGCAAGATATATTTCTGAGCTCAATCGGTATGAAATAACCCCATTCATTTGTTTCAGCCTATTATTTCATTGTGTTAGTTTTGTTCGTTTCGTTTTAGTTCGTTTCGTCTCTTTTCAATTAATTGGGTTAGTTATCTCAGTTCATTATTTTCTTTACTCTTCTGTTTGTTTCGTTAATTCTATTGGTTCAGATATATTCTATTCAAATCTTTGGGGATTTTATTTTTTTCGTCAGAGGCAATATTTTGTCTTTGTTGATTTCATATTTCAGTTGTATATCTTTTGTATCTTTATATCCGTACTGGGCAATTGGCTCATACTGTGTTTTTTTTCCAGCAGGTTTGCAGGGGTGACTCATAGTGTGATGAGAGAGTTGCCTTTGAGCATCTAGGTTGTTTCGAATTTTAAGTTTAGATTATTTTGACTCTATTTGGAGAATTGTATTTACTACGCTATTAATGGATCACCGCTATTAATATTTTGAGGTTATTAGTGCTCTGTTTTCTTATTTTGAGGTTTGTTGTGCTTTGCACGTGACCTCCCTTTCCTTTTCGGGAAGGGGGTGTTACATGTCATGTTTACAAAAGTAATTGAATTGGAACTGAAATTTTCCTTCTAAGAAGTTTGTTATGTGATTATCTTGAACTATGGTTGGTTAGAATGGTTAACACGCACACACACACAACATGGGTGATGACTGGTTTGGATTGACTAATTGGTTAGAGTTATGGATTTTGACTTGATTGAATATATTGTTTGAGTATCAATGGTATCTTTGAGGTCTGTTGCTATATATCATACTGATTTATTACTGGGTTCATAGGTATATTAGGAAGTAGATCATGCATATGCATTCATGTAGTTGAGTTCGGTTGTTTATTTTTAGTTCTTTTGTATTTTTGCTTGAGGACAAGCAAAGGTTTAAGTTTGGGGGTATTTGATGAGTGAGTTTTATACATATGAATTGAGTGCGTTTGAGCTTAATCTTTTGGATGTTTTTAAGTGTTTGTGTCTATTCATGTATGTTCTACGTTCTTTTTTAGGAATTGGGACAAAAGTTACTTGGATCGACGTTTGGGGTGGCTAGATTCGCGTTTTTGGCTTGCCATTTACATAGCATCCCCTTCAAAGCCAATTTCAGCATTGCTCCGGACCTTATTTCGAAAAACTCAAAGAATAAAAGTTGTAGATCTTCGTCTCCTCTTTCCGGAACATCTTGAATTATTGAAATTGGAGTTCGGACGAAGAAGTTATGGTCATTTTCTCGAAGGACGTCGGAGCAAAAAATTTCCAGAAATGAGGCCAGCGCCGGGGCGCCCAAACAAGGCCTATGCCCAGCGTCGGGGAGCTAGAATGCAATGTTGCAGCGCCATGCCCAGCGTCGGGGCGCTGGTGAAGGGATTGGTCAAGCTTGGACGCGTTTTGGGGTGAATTTTGACACTTTTCTGTCTCCAAATTGGATTGGGTTTGTTCCTAAGATAAAAATTGGACTTGTAACCTATAAATACATGATGTAAGGCATAAAATAAAGGGAGATTACATAAATTAGCTTAGATAAAATACTCCATTAGATTAGAACATAAATCCTAGTTTATATTGGATTGTTGGAGATTGAAGCAACTTGAGGATCATTGAAGATTCAAAGCATGAGCGGAAGAGGAGTCTCAAGACTACTGGCAACAGATTCTATTATCTTCTCTTCTCTTACTTTTATCTTTTAATGTTTATTCAGTTGTGGATTCTTGATTTTAATTCAATGACAATGAACTAACTCTTTTATTAAGACTACCAATTGAACCTTTTATGTCAATGAATTAATTATTTGATTTATTCCAATTATTTATGTCAAGGTGAATTGTTTATTATGTCTTGTGTTTATTGATTAATTTTTGGCCAGTAATTACCGTGTTACTCTAGAAGGATTCGGGAGAGGAGATCTAGGGTTAGAACTTGACATGATAACATGTATGCTTAATTATTTGCATGAGACGAATAATTAGGGTCATGAATTGAATAGGAATATTTGTTCATTGCATGTAACAACTTGGGAATTGGAACTTAATGGGTTTAATTTAATTATTTTGCATAGGAATATCGCAAGATTAATTGAATTGAATAAAAGTTAACTGATCACTTGGGAAATGGTTTTTAACACTTAGAATTCCTGTTAACAATTCAGTAAGCATAATAATTAGATTAATTGAATAATTGGTTTATAGTTCATAATTGGGGATATTTTAGTCTTAACCTTTATTTATTTGAATTCATTTATAAAGTAATTTAGTTTGCTTAATTTTAAAAATCATAAATTGCAACTGTTTAAATAAAATTAGTTTGGTTAAGAACTAGTACTTGGTGAATTTTATTAAATAATTCCTTGTGGGAACGATACTCTACTTTCACTTTATTACTTGTTGACCATGTATACTTGCACGTATGTTTTGATTTTGAAATCGATCAACAAGTATAATATTTCTTATTTTCGATGGATCTATTCCCTCGAAAATAAGTTATTTTTGACTGAATATTAAAATAAACCGGTATTTATTTAAAATGGCAAATTTTTTATTTCGACGAAATTTGCGTCGAAGATAACCTATTTTCGACAGATATATTCCAACATAATTAACTTATTTCTGACTAAAAATTAAAATATAACAGCATTTAGTAAAAATTGGGTGATTATTAAATCCGACGGAATATCCGTCGGAAATAACTGTATTTTTTTAAATACAGATTTGAAAAGTTCAGTTTCCAGGTGTTTAAACCCATTTAAGTACCTGTACTTGGTCACAACCCAATATACAGTAATATAACCTGTATCTCACATTCAAATATTCAACGTAAGGCTAAAACGTAATATCCACCAAAACGTAATATCCAACTCATTATCATTCACATACATTCACATTCACATTCAAATATCCACTAAAACATAATCTTCAACTTATTATCATCAACACTACTGAGCTAACCAATTACAAATATAAGTTAATGTTCCATAAATGATAAACAATATAATTTACAATACTTATACAAACGCAATTAGACACTACAATATATACAAATGTTCTACAATAACATGAATACAAATGAACTATAAACTAGTAAAAGTATCATCATCGGGTGGAGGTGAACGACGCTTTGGTGTCTGAAAATCGGCGTCGTAAATGCGCTTTCGTCATTATCATAGTCTGCTCGCCATATCGCCACCCACCTGTTGATAGAATCAAAAATATAAATCATTAGTCCAGATATATATATATATATATATATATATATATATATATGAGAATTAACAAGCTAGCCTTAATTGAAAAAACTTAAACTATAAGAATACACGAGTAAGCGAGGCGGAAAAAGCCTCCTCCAAGAGGGTAATCACCATCTGGAGCATCTCGCTGCTCAAGCTTGAATCGCTCCCTGGTAATCTCGTACTCTCTGTGGAGGCCCTTGCTATAATATCCTGAGCAATCTGGTGAAGACGAGAACTGGAAGGCAATCTGCTGACGCCAGAAAAAGGCCGGATCGATCTGAAACCTATCCAAACTTGGCGGTCCTATCGGTGAGAAGATATTGTCATCCAAGCTAGCGCCCGTATGAGATGGTCCGACATGTGCTCTCGAACGCTGGCGCTGGCTGGAGCCTATAAACAGATACAAATTTGATTACTAATAATAATTTATATAATGTGATAAATTCGTATAATTTCGTGAAACATAAAAAAATATTACCTCCAGGAAGTGTATATGAGGGTATCCTCGGTAGACCCAACACTCGATATCTGCTGGTACTGCTAGTAGGGGGATCTTGAGACTCGACCCATAGTCTCAGCTCCTCATCCCGATCTAATACAATATCAGAAAGAGGGGTGGCGAAATCTAATGGCTCAGAACCTCTCCTAATAGCCTCCAACTCAGCTATACGCTCGTCTCGAAGCCTCTGAAATTGGTCCTATAATGTATTTTTTATGAGGGTGTTAATTATATCATTTTATTTACGATTGAATATTACTAAAAGCTAAATAGTGAGATGAGTTTTACCTGTATAGCTAAAGCTGCCTGAGATAAATCACGCTCGGCCTTAGGCGTGTGGGCTCGATCCCAAAACTCTAAAATGGTAGGATCTCGGCCCAAGGTCCTCCCCAATGCCTAATAAAAACATTCATAAATCAGGTATTAAGTATTTATGTGAGAATTTGATAACTAAATATAACGCACTTACTGTCTTCACCTCCTCGAAAGACTAAGAACTAATGGTGTGTACTATCCGGAGCTAACCACGTTTCTTCTTCGCCTGCTCAGACTTTTTCTTGAAGTCATCAGCCTCCCAGTGCGCACACATAGCCTCCCAGGCTAAATTAGAGACTATGCGGGGCTGATGATCTCTGATAGTGGTCCTGGGCTGGTCCTCAACTTCTCGGGCTGCCCTCTGTCGCATCTCATACAGCCAGCCAAAGTAATTCGCAGTGACATGATGCTCAATCACATCATCTTTAGCTGCCTGAGAGATGCTCGGGTCAAATCTATAATAAACCTATAACAAAAGTTAATTTAAAATTAGGAACAATTGATTTCGTCATCCTAAATACAATTATGTAGTAATTAATATAATATGCTTAACTTACGTTGAACTCCCATAATACGGTCTTCATAAAAGTGGCATCGTATCGCGCATACTGACTGAACCTCATGCACCATCTCAGGAGATGCGTCAAACAGATCACGTGTAGGGTGTGCTTAGCCACCGGGTTTAGTATACTACAGAAAAAGTATAACAATATGTGTTATGTGAATTGTGTTTTGTAATAAGTGATAGAAATATTACCAATATATTAATACTTACTGTTGGGAAGCGACATCCACCGGTACTATAAGTGGCACTGCCGGCGGACAACCAAAGATATCGAGGTTCGTCCCTCGGTGTCGTTGACGAGGTGCATCTGTAATAATTATATTTAACTAAGTCAATAAACATTGTAACTAATGCATCTTGAGATATATTTTAATCCTAGTTAATTAACATAACTTACTAGTGCCTGAAGAAGAGCCTCCATCGTGGCTACCGTCTCCAGTACCGGATCGCCCACCACCTCGGTGACCTCCACCGCTATGTCTAGCCATGAATATCCTACTGCAATAACCAAATTGGTAGATTATGAATATGTAAGGTTTAACAATATATGGTATATACTAATATGAATGTTCATTTTCCATTACGCACGTCATCAAACCCGTCAGAATCAACGTGTATATCATTCTCGGATTCGGTATCTTCCTCATCCTCAGTTTCGAGATCAATTTTGTCATCGTTATCATCCTCAACGACTAAATAATCATTCATGCGTATGTTTGCCTCAATATCCGCATCATCAGGTACGTCAATGACATCAGTACTCACCACATCTTCAGCATGGAACACTACGACTAAAGGGTTGCTAACATCTTCTTGCAACGCCTCATCCATACCAAACATGTTATCAGCATTAAATGAACGTGTTTTAGTAGTGACTACTGTGTACCAGGGGCTTCGAGTATTTACAACTTTAGGAGCGTAATACACTTGAGTAGCTTGACTTACTAACACGAACACGTCATCAGACTTTAACACCGACTTGATATCCATAGTTGTTATTCTATTACGATCAACTTTAACCACCTTGTCACTATCAAACCAGCTACACTTAAATGTAACTACCTTTTTGCCCCCGAGATAATTAACCACAACCACATCCTATAAACGGCCATAGTAATTGGAGCCAGAATCTTGGTAGTAGCTTCCTAACACCACAACCCCAGAATTAACTGATGTGACTTCATTTAAGTCATCGACTTTAAATCTTTACCCATTCACGATGCAACCAGGAAAAGAACTAACAACTTTGTAAAGTACCGTATGTTGAGCCGACATCCCTTGTTCGATGCCAACTCATATGTTAAGCCGTATGAGACGACATGAATAGCCGCTGAAGTCTCGGCACAAGTGGAAAGTACCGTAAGATTTTCCTGGGAATATGTTTCTCCTTCCCCCACATTTTGTAACCTTGTAGTGCGGTAAGCTGCATATATCACACTGTCCCTTATCTCTGTCATCCCCATAGTATAACATGCAATCCTGTTCACAAGCATCGATTTTCTGATACCCCATATTTAACCCCTTGACCATCTTTTTCACTTCGTAATAATTCGGAGGAAGTGTATGATCCTTGGGTAAGAATCATCCAATTATAGCAAAGCAAATCGTTGAAACCTCTCTCACTACTGATCGTGCTCATTATTGAAGTGTAAGAGCTTCGTCACTGCAGAAAGCTTGGTGTCCGTATCATTTCCCGGATACAATGTGACCCCAGCTTCAGATAGCAACTTGTAAAAGGCAGCAGCTGTATCATTTGGCACTTGCTTCACACTACTTGAAGAAGGTTCATTTTTAGCCCAGTCAATATTAGTAGGGCCATAAGCATCGACCAACATCTCCACTGGATCATAATTTTTGACGTATGATTCCCGTGGAATTGGTTGTTCCACAATATTTTTAATCACTTCTGATTCCCCGTGATGAGTCCATACGAAGTACCCATCCACAAATCCACGAGAAAATAAGTTGAATTTAATCTCGTCGACTTTCTTCTAAATGAGGTTTTTAAACTTGACACGCGAACATCGTATCTTCCCGTTCGGATCATCCGTATTTTCTAGTGCTTTGTTCAAGAAATCTGACACCCCAACACGATAAGCTGAGACTAATCCCCTCCCATCACTGGGTGTCCTACGGTACATCCAACTCCGGTCGGCTGACATTTTTAACTACACAGAAGTACGCATTCATTTAATTTGGATATTCATGCATGAATTAGATTTACCTAGTATCTCCACTCTACAGGACAGGGTAAGGCTTCTATCCCGTTATTAGATGCGTCTCGTCACTAGTGGAAACACATTGAGTACGTTTCATGAGTTTCAATAAAATTTTGACAGCACCTCCCCATGGTCTCCAAGCACACGAAATAGATTAAAATAACTTAATCTAAGTATGCACTCGGAGAACATATAGAGATAACAGTCGAAAAATCCTCAAAATAACAAAAACGTATCGTTTTGTATTTGCATCAGCCTAAGTGAGAGACATAACATCCAATAATAGTCCCAAATTGGGGACTGTTCAACATTCACCCCTACTAAGTGAATGTCAAATGGGTTTCTAAGTTTCAAAGTATAGTACATATATTATTGAGTGTATTGAAGATTAAAGGGAGAGTATTATTAAGTTTATTGAAAATTGTGGCAAACTAAGCAAATGCTACTTAGTTTATTTTGCCAATGATGATAAACTAAGTAAGTGGTACTTAGTTTATGAGAATTTTTATTTGGAATATATAGAGACTACTTGAGTTGGCAACTGAGAAAAAAAAGGGGTCGTAGTTCCTGTTTGTGTCCTATACTCGAATAATAAAGTTAATTCAATTATTGCAACCATTCCTCACTATTCCATCATAACAGATGATGTGATGCCCCCAAAATAGGTATACATCACCCATCTTGAGTCGCCAAATACATGATACAAAATTCAAATACAACTTAATTATACAACAGTCGTGTGAAATACGACAAAACATAATCTAAAAGTTTTAATAAGAATATTGTCATCTAGATAATATCCGCACTCAATGGAGTCCTCATTAAATTTATTATCACACTATTTAATAGAATAGTTGTGACGCCCCCAAAATAGGTATACAACACCCGTTCTGAGTTGCCAAAATACATGGTACAGAAACAACTACAACTTTATTAATACAATTGTCGTGCAAAATACGACAACACATAAACTGTGAGTTTAAGTACAAATATTGTCAGCTAGACAATATCCACACTCAAATAAGTCCTCATTATAATTATTAATACATTATTTTATAAAAATGGTGAGGACTACTAAAACAACTCTCTATAACCATCATTCCACACCCCGATTAGAACTCGCTACATTCTCGCCTCTCCTGAGAAGAAAAATGGAACAAAAAGGAAAAGGGTGAGCTCAACTAGTCCAGTAAAGAATATTATGACTAAGATAATATAGAACAAATTATCGTTAGTCTTCAAGAGGAAAAAATCTGATAAAATACAATAGACAACAAGTTTCAGATCAATATTTACAGCAGAAATAATAATTCATAGATGAGTTACGTAGAGAATGAAATCTACTTTCTTCTATGAATTTAAAAGTTTATCATCAATATTTTATCCCTGTAACATCAATCAATATACATCTTGAATCAAATATTCATCTTTGCACTACAAGCCAAAAATATTCATCAGCTGGTCATGTTCATCTCAACACTGTACATCTTTTTGCTCTTTCGGGCCAAAGATATTCATAAGAAAATCAACCATCTTTTGCACTACGGGCGCCAAGATATTCGATAATATCATCATTTAGGATGAGGATGATGAAACATATTTTAAAGAAAACGAATCTAGTGAAACAAAAGAACAAATATTAAGGATTCGTACTTTAAACAATCCGAGTTCAAAAATACTTCATAAATAATCATAGTGAAGTAAAATTAAAGAATGATCAAAACATGGATACAATCAAAGCTAGTATCCATAATAGATATCTTGGACAAAAACTAAAAATTTAATTTTTCTGTGAATAGTGTCGTATTCGTGAATAGTGTCGTATACGTAAATAGTAATCCTGACACTAGAAGACAAGAATTTCACAAGAAAAATCTTTCCAATATTCCATCATAATGATATTGAAGGAAATAATATCATTTATAAAAAAAATAATACCCCTTACCTCGAAAAGAATAGTACTTCTGGCTGGAATATCAGATATAACGTTGAAAGAACTTGCACTGTATAGCAACACTCAAAGTATCAAAATACTCACAAGAATACGCTCAATAATATAGAGAGAGAAAAGTTCAGTTTTTGGTGTGATTTTCAGTTCTAACCTAAGCACCCTATTTATAGAAAAATGCTTAGAACACCAAAGCATAAAATTTAATAAATTAATAATATTTTCAAAACTTATTCCTACGCACACCTTACCAGCTAATTTCAACCATTTAACACATGCCCACAAATGAAAAAAAAAAGTTTTTCTTTTAAAAAAAATTTAAAACTTCAAAAATCAATTATTCCAGAACTTCAATACCTCATAATAAATAGCCCTTTTATCAGAAAAATTCACAACTTATGTCCATTCTATAGGAAATTTAATTATCTACAACTTTGTAGGAGAAAGTTTTTTCAAATTCCAAGCCGAAGTTGACCGAAATCCATAAACGGACGATTTTATAGGCTATAATCAAATTTTAGTCAAGAAATGGGGTCCACGAACATGAAAAACATGTTTTAATTATTTTTAGTAAAAAAAATACTCCTCCTCCTCATATACTCATATATCCCACATTCATTGTAAAAATATCACCATTATTATATTATTAAAATATAATAATATATTTAAATGAATTATTTATCAGAAAAGATAAAATATCAATTTTTCAACAATTGTCACTTTAAAATTTTCTCCATCTATATCCACATAAAATGAATATTTTCCTTATCATATAGATCAATAATTAATTATTCACAAATAATATTACATAATCACAATCTTGGCAACCGTAGTTCAAGGGTGAAAGAGGGGCTTTTCAATAAGGATTTCTCCTCTTCTTGGTAGCCTTGATTAGGTGACCAAACCTCTCCTTACACAAAACTTTCTAGACATTGCAAATAATGCTATCTAATAATATTATTCAAATAATATGAATTATTGCTCCGATAATGGGAAAATACTGTGTAGTGACAATTATTAAAATAACAATAATATAAAATATCGGTATTAGCAATTATTGAATCAATAAAATAAAATATTGAGCAATAATTATCGTAACCATTATTGAGTAGTGCCTTCTTACGTAAGAATCGATAATTGGTGCAATCTGGTATCTTCTTGTGTTTTTAACCATCCGAATTATTCCAACAATATTAATTGGTAACAACTACGTCATTATTTATAAACAACTTATACTTGTCGTTTTCTTCATCCAATCGCTTTCAGTTATGGGGCCCACAAAAGGTCAGCATCGTCGTCGAATATTCCCCAGCAATAAATAATATTCCACGACCAAACTAATATTCCCAAATGATAATGAACATTTTATAACCACTTGCTTATTTGAAATATTTAGCACTTTACCCATAACTAACCACATTAATCAAATCAACCCTTACTATTTCAAAATAATAAATAGAAAATTCAATTTCATTAATAATAAGTTGGGGTCTTACAATAGTGAGGACTACTAATGCTATCATCTCGGACCGATCACTCCCTTCCCAGACTAGTCCGGCTACATTCTCATTTCACGAAGAATCAGTGAAAGAAAGGGTGAGCTCAACTAGCTCGATAAAATATTATGACTAAGATAATGCGAAATAAATTATCATTAGTCTTCAAAAATGTTAAACCGATAAAATACTGATAGACATCAAGTTTAAGCTGCGATGAATAAGCAATCCATTAGAAGAGTCAGTAGAGCATGATATCTACTATCTTACATGATTTAAAATATTTTCATCAATTTTTATCATTTGAGACTCGACAATAAATAAACCACATCATCGAGTCATCCACACTACTACTGGGCGAGGATATTCATTATATCATCGATGGTCATGACTATCTACCGAATAATCCTGCTTATAATCATACCAAAAAGCGTCCATCAATACACTACACAGACTCTTGAGGACTTTTACCACATCATTTATAACATTACAGGTCATGATTATACCGAATAATTCTGGTCATATAATCATACCAAGTTCATCTATACTGCGTAAAGCGAAAGATGACTTTCATCACAATATAAGCATGAGGATGATGACAATGACATAATAATTCAATAAAACAAGTTCAAGAATAAATTTTAAAGATTTATAAGTTAATTTATCTTGAAATCAATTACGTCCAAATTATCGACATGATCTTTGCTTTGTGGAGCAAGATTCAAGAATGCTCGGAAGAATATTTTCATGAAAGATCTTTGGATGAAGCGCAAATATCCGGGATATTCTATTAATTTCATGGAGTATAGAAGCGAAAACTTTAACCAAATGAGTATCATAGAATATATGAAGCTATGAATGGATTTTCACCCGCCGTGCGGTAATCCGTGAAACGAACATTTCCACAATTTAATAAGGAATGAATACGAAGGATTATTCACCATGCATGTGATAATCCACATGACGAGAGTTATTCAACGAATAATAAAAAAATGGAACCGGTCATGCGTAATTACTTGCAGACGGGATATTCGAATAGAATAATAAAGAATGGAATAATAGAAGAATTCACCATGCATGTGATAGAATAGAAACGCACGAGACGAGTTATTCCAATGAATAATAATAAAGAATGGAACCAGGTCTAGCGTAATCCGCACAGACATGATATTCCAACAGAATAATAAAGAATGGAATAACAAAGAATTCACCATGCATGCGATAGACCGTATAGAAAGGTTATTCCAACAGAATAATAAAGAATGGAACCAAGTCTAGCGTAATTCACACAGACATGATATTCCAACAGAATAATAAAGAATGGAATAACATAAGAATTTCACCATGTATGCGGTACTTCACAAAGACAGGTTATTCCAACATAATAATAAAGAATGGAATAACAGAAGAATTTCACCATATATGCGATACTTGGCATAAATAGGTTATTCCAACATAATAATAAAGAATGGAATAACAGAAGCTTTTTTCATGAATATGAAAGAAATAATACCCCTTACCTTAGAAGAAATTGAATCTTTGGAGTAGAGAGGTAGCGGACTTCTCTTCTTCTTTCTCTCTATAATTTCTCTCTATAATAATTGCTCTAAAGCTTTAGTGAATTGGTGAGAAATGAAGGAAGAATGAGCTTATTTATAGGAAAATATAGTTTCGATAATTGCACGTTTTGGGGCTCGAAATATTACGATCTGATACCTCCACTTTTCTTTCACTTTTAATTTAGTCCTATAAGTATTATCAAACTTGCACCACCTCCCCTAATAGTAAATACTGTGAATCAATAGTTCAATTATGTGAATCGATAGTTATAATCATATGAAAATACGAATTACATGATATAGTACCTCCATCTATACCTCCATTTTAACTTAGTCATGCAAGTATTATCAATCTTTTTGACTCCCCTAATAGTACATGAATGTGATTCAATAGTACACATGTGAACAAATAGTTATATAAACATGTGAATTAGTAGCAATTAATTGCTCATTTATCCGATTAATTACCCGATTTATCAATATAACCCCCAGAAATCAATTATCATCGGAATAGATGTCGATTTCCACTAACACTAATAATCCCAACCTGATGGAACTATCAAATTCATCTTTAATCAACATGAACTTATTCATCATTAATATTATAACTCACAATATTTAACAAATCGGGTCGTTCCCGGAAAGAGGGGCTTTTCGATAAGGATTTCTCCTTATTGGCATTGATTAGATGACCAAACCTCTCCTCGATGTGAACTTCAGACATTGTAAATATTACAATTTAATAATATAAATAACTTTGTCGTCTCAATTATTGATTTAATAATATAACATATTATGCGAGATGATCTTGTGACAATAATTGAATCGATAATATGAGAGATATGATCGGCAAATTATTGTAGCAATAATTGAGTATAACGAGTGACTTCTCACGTAAGCATCAATAACCATCTGGTGTGTTCTTATGCAACCATGCGTATTCTTTGTACTTTTACTACCGGGTAGTTCAATGTTTTAATGGTAACACTTAGTAGTTATTTTTATAAAAGATAATTACATCATTTTTTATTATTACGATACTTAGTTGTGGGGTCCACCAAATGATTGTGTAAATATCGTACGAATATTCCTGTTAAAACGAATATTCCCAGACCAATCGAATATTATATAAACCACTTGCTTACTATGCAAAATTTGTAAATATTATCCACAACTATAACATTATATTATATCCACACCATAATATTCAAAAATATATTTCGAGAGAAATTAATCTTTATTCATAAAAGTTGGGGTCTTACAACCTCCCCATCTTATGAATTTTCGTCCTCAAAATTAGGGTACGTATCTAGTATATCGAAGAGGTGAGGATATCTTGACTTCATCTCAGATTCTAATTCCCAAGTTATTTCTTCCACATCGTGGTTTCTCTACAAAACTTTGACTTGAGGTATAACTTTGGAGCGTAGAATATGATCCTTCTTATCCAAGATTTTAACAGGTAACTCTTCATACGTTAAATCTTCCTCTATCTCGTCTGGTTCTAATTCAATAATGTGGTTTGGGTCTTTCACATATTTACGTAACATAGATATGTGGAAAACGTTATGAACATGAGACATACTTGGCGGTAAGGCGAGTCTATAGGCCATAGTTCTTACTCATTCGAGGATTATAAATGGGTCAATGAATCGAGGATTGAGCTTTCCTCTCTTTCCAAATCTCATAACTCCTTTCCATGGAGTAACACATAACAACACATGATCTCCAATATTAAATTCCACGTCTTTTCGATGAAAATCAGCATAACTCTTTTGTCGATCTTGTGAGGTTTTTATACGTTGTCGGATCTTTTGAATCTTTTTTGTAGTCATACGTACCAACTCCGGTCCCAACAACGTTGTTTCACCCACCTCATCCCGCATCTTTGAAACGACACTTTCTTCCATCTGATGCCTCAAATGGAGCCATGTCGATACTTGCTTTCGATAAGCTTGTTGTTGTAGGAAAACTCCACCAATGGTAAGAACTTGTCCCAAATTCCCTTGAAGTCAAGGACATAGAGTCTTAATAAATCTTCAAGAGTTTGAATAGTCCTTTCCGACTACCCATCCGTTTGAGGATGATATGCCAAACTAAATTGTAAATCCGTGCCCATAGCTTTTTGCAAACTAACCCAAAATCTTGAAGTGAATCTTGGGTCTCGATCAGAAAATATGGATACTGGCATACCATGTAATCTTACAATCTTGTTTATATACATACTAGCAAGACATTCAAGTATATAAGTTTCTCGTATCGGTAAGAAATGAGCAAACTTGGTCAATCTATCAACAATGACCCAAATCGCATCTATGCCTTGAGAAACCTTGGGAAGACTAGTAACGAAATCCATGGTAATGTGGTCCCACTTCCATTTAGGAATTTTAAGTGGTTGCAATGGACCTTTTGGCACTTGTGCTGCTCACGCCTTGACTTCGTTGACAAGTTAGACACCTTGAGATAAAAACCGATATCTCTCTCTTCATATTGCTCCACCAAAATGTATGTCAAAGATCATGATACATTTGGTACTCCCGAGATGGATTTCAAGCGGTGTGTTGTGCCTCTCCATCATGATTTTATATTTCAAGTCGAATTCGTTAGGAACACAAAAGTGCGGAGTTGACTTGAAGTATTCCTTCTTCATCGATTCTTGCTTCCGGAATAGCACCTTCTTGCACTTTCTTCTTCATACGCATCAGCTCCAGGTCTGTAGTTTGAGAAACTTTAACTTTATCGATTAAAATCGGTTCTACTCGTATATTCGCCATCATCACATGGGTCCAGGTCTTTAACTCTATCTCCATCCTTTGTAAGTCATACAAAATGGGCCTTTGCGTTGACAATATCGCTTTTCGTGCCGCGTATGATCTTACACTTTCGATAAATCGGCTACTACGTTAAACTTTTTTCGAGGATGGTATTGGATGGTATGATCATAATCTTTCAATAGCTCAAGCCATCGTCGTTTTGTCGCATGTTGAGTTCCTTTTGAGTGAAGAAATATTTGAGGCTTTTATGATCCGTATAAATCTCCACCTTCTCTCCATACGGTAATGCCTCCAAATCTTAAGCGCTTAAATATTGCTACTACCAACTCTAGATCATGAGTAGGATAATTCCTCTCATATTCTTTGAGTTGTCGTGAGAGGCATAAACTATGACTTTCCCATGTTGCATGAGAACACATCCTAACCCTTTGCACGAAGCATCATTGTAAATGACAAATCCTCTCGAGGCAGGATGGTATTGCGAGCAGTGTTGAAATGAGTCTCCTCTTGAGTTCTTGAAAACTCTTTTCACATTCCTCTCTCCAACCAAATTTTGTATCTTTTCGAGTCGGTGAGAGTTAATGGAGTAGCGATTAGAAAACCCTTCTACGAATCTCCGATAATAACCGGCTAAGCCGAGAAAGCTACGTGCTTGATCATTTGACTTAGGTTGCTCCCGACTTTGAATTGCTTGATCTTTGCGGGTCAGCGGATATTCCATGATTTGATATTACGTGCCCGAGGAATCTGACTTCCTCGACCGAACTCAACATTTCTTCAACTTGGCATAAAGATTATTTTCACGAAGCTTTTGAAGTATCGACCTCAAGTGTTGCTCATGGTCTTCACGGGTTTTGGAGTATATGAGGATGTCATCAATAAAGACGACCAAAAGTGATCCAAATATTCCTTGAATACTCGGTTCATCATGTCCATGAAAGCGGCGGGGAGCATTAGTCGATCCAAAAGACATGACTAGGAATTCATAATTCTGTCTTAGGGATTCTGAAAGCGATCTTTGGAATGTCATCGGTTTTAATCTTCAAGCGATGATATCCGAGAATGAATCGATCTTTGAAAAGAATTTGGCTCCTTGCAACTGGTCAAACAGGTCATCAATGCGAGGCAACGGGTACCTATTTTTGATGGTGACATGATTCAACTCCTGATAATCAATATAAAGTCACATACTTCCATCTTTCTTCTTCACGAATAGAATAGGAGCACCCCCAAGGAGACTTACTAGGACGAATGAAACCGATGTCTAACAATTCCTGTAGTTGAGTTTTTAACTCCTAAAATTCAATAGGAGCCATTCAATATGGGGCTTTGGAAATGGGTTTTGTACCAGATTCAAGGTCGATACAAAATTCAATTTCACGCTCTGGGGGTTTGCCAGGAAGTTCTTCAGGGAATACGTCAGGAAATTTATTAACAATAGAAATATCATTCAAATCTGACGTATCTTTATTTAAATCCGTGACATGGACTAAGAAAGTTTGACATCTGTTTTTCAATAAACGAATAGCTTTATGACTTGATATGACAGTGATTGATTTTAGTGGTTTGGTTGCTTGAATTCGCATAATAGGTTGGTTAGGAATATGAAAGCTAACAACTTTACGAAAATAATCAATTTTAGCATGATGAGTAGTTAACCAATCAACCCCTAAAATCACATCAAATGCAAGTATTTTCAAAGAAATAAGATCGACAGGTAACGTGCGGTTATCGATTTGAATCAAACAAGACTTATAAACCGTGGATGTAATGAAGGTTTCTCCCAACAGAGTTTCAACAGATAAGTCAAAGTCTAATTTCTCTGGAGTCAAATTTAAACGTTGAGCGCAAGTAGGAGAAATAAAGGAATGGGTAGAACCGATATCAAATAAAGTATAAACTTCACTAGAGTTTATGATTAGCTTACACGTTATCACCTCGTTCGAATTCCTCACTTTTTGGGAGGTTACGACAAACGCTCTCCCTTGAACTATCGGCTATGTCTTGTCTGGGACACCCTTTAATGCCTCCATCCCAGCTGGACTTGACTTTGGTGCACGACAAAATCAGGCTAGGTGACCTTCTTTTCCACAATTATAACACGCTTTGGACTGCATCGTGCAGTTTGGACTTATGTGTCCTTCCCCTCCACATTTGTAACATACGACCAGTGGTCGTTCTCCTTCCTTAACAACAGGTGCTGGTGCTAACGTCTTTCCATCTTTGTTGAATCTCCTCTTCTTAAAATGTCCACTCTTATTAACATGGCCATGATTACCACCGAAGTGATTATCATTTCTGGCATGTTGATTCCCTCCACGTTTTTTGTCACCGCTTCGATGACTGCTACCACTGGTATTATCGACTTGTCGGTTGCTCTCTCTTGGTTGGGTTGACTCATTATCGTGCTCCAATAACTGAGCCCTATTCACAACATCTGAATACAAACACAGTTTGTGAGAAATTTGGTATTGACGTATCTTGGGTTTCAAACCTCTTAGAAACATCCGCGTCATTCTCTCCTCATTATCAACCAAGTGGGACGCAAACCAAGATAACTCGACAAACTTAGCTTCGTATTGCGCCACGGTCGTATTGTTTTGCTCAAGCTTGATGAACTCTACCTCCTTCATGTGACAAATACTTTCAGGAAAGTACTTGTCATTGAACAGCTCTTGGAAATTCTCCCAAAACATTTTGAGTGCGGCAGGTTGAGTACGCTTTATAGATTCCCACCAGTAATCTACCTCTGCTCGCAATATGAAGGTTACAAAGGGAACCTTTTGCTCCTCGGAGCATCCCAAGACATCAAATATCTTGTTGATCTGCTTTATCCACGTCTCCGCCTTAAGTAGTTTTGACTCTACAAAAAACTCCGGTGATCCCAGCTCCTTGAACTGCTTAGCGGTGACCGTCCGAGAGTTGTCAGTGTTTCCACCTATATTTTGGACAGGAGCCGCTTTCGCGAGATGTTGCATGAATTGCATAAAGCCTCTGAACATCCCATCGGTCACCATTTCATCGGTGTTATTGTTTACATGAGGATTATTGTCTTCCTGTTGCATATAATCCTGCGCATTAATCTGTGGTGACTCAATGATCTCATGTGCTTCATTGTTTATCTCAACATTTTCGGATGTCATTTTCAAATACTGCCACAAAACAAGGGTTAATTAACAAATCACATATTATCCCTATACTCTGACCGACCAATTAAATACCAAATAAACATAGGTAGGTCATACTAGCGAAGGAATTCTCCATCTCTCCCCTCCTAGTTCTTGTCTCACATCTCAGCCAAGGATCATATCCCTAAGCTTTGATACCAACTGTGATGCCCCCAAAATAGGTATACATCACCCATCTTGAGTCGCCAAATACATGGTACAAAATTCAAATTCAACTTAATTACACAACAGTCGTGTGAAATATGACAAAACATAATCTAAGAGTTTTAATAAGAATATTGTCATCTAGACAATATTCACACTCAATGGAGTCCTCATTACATTTATTGTCACACTATTTAACAAGAATGGTAGGGACTACTAATGCTATCATCTCGGACCATCACTCCGTTCCCAGACTAGTCCGACTCGTTCTCATTTCACGAAGAGAACAATGAAAAAAGGGTGAGCTTAACTAGCCCGATGAAATATTATGATACTAAGATAATGCGAATAAATTATCATTAGTCTTCAACAATGTTAAACGATAAAATACAATAAACATCAAGTTTAAGCTGCGGTGAATAAAGCAATCCATTAGAAGAGTCAAGTAGAGCATGATATCTACTATCTTCTACATGATTTAAAATGTTTTCATCAATTTTTATCATTTGAGACTCGACAATAAATAAACCACATCATCGAGTCATCCACGCACTACTGGGCTAAGGATAATCATTATATCATCAATGGTCATGATTATCTTAAGAATAATCCACAGTCATAATCATACCAAAATTGTCATTCAATGCACTACTGAGCTACTTAGGACTTTTACCACATCATTTATAACATTACGAGTCATGATTATACTTAAATAATCCTGGTCATAATCATACCAAGTCCATCTATGCACGTAAGCCAAAAGATTACTTTCATCACAATATAAGCATGAGGATGATGACAATGACATAATAATTCAATAAAATAAGTTCAAGAATAAATTTTAAAGATTTATAAGTTAATTTATCTTGAAATCAATTACGTCAAATTATCGACATGATAATGCTTTGTGGAGTAAAATTCAAGAATGCTCGGAGAATATTTCCATGAAAAGATCTTTGGATGAAGCGCGAAATATCCGGATATTCTATTAATTTCATGGAGTATAGAAGCCAAAACTTTAACCAAATGAGTATCATAGAATATATGAAACTACAAATGGATTTTCACCATGCATGCGGTAATCCACGTAAACGCAGATCATTTCCACAATTTAATAAGGAATGAATCGAAGGACCATTCACCATGCATGTGATAATCCGGATAGGCGAGTTATTCTAATAGAATAATAAAGAATGGAATCGAATTAATGCGTAATCCGCGCGGACGAGGATATTCAACAGAATAATAAAGAATGGAATAACGAAATAATTCACCATGCATGCGATAGGCCATGCAGACAGTTATTCCAACAAAATAATAAAAAGAATGGAACCCGAGTCTAAGCGTAATGCGCTTGCAGACGAGATATTCAACGAATAATAAAGAATGGAATAACAAAAAATTAACCATGTAAATGCGATAGACCGCCTGCAGACGGGTTATTTCAATGAATAATAATAAAGAATGGAACCCGAGTCTAAGCGTAATCCTTGACGAACGGGATATTTCAACGAGAATAATAAAAAATGGAATAACGAAGAATTTCACCATGTATGATGTACTTAGCATGACGGCAGTTATTCCAACATAATAATAAAGAATGGAATAATAGAAGAATTTCACCATGTATGCGGTACTTGCCATTATAGGCAGTTATTCCAACATAATAATAAAGAATGGAATAACGAAGCTCTCTTCTGAATACGTGAATCTGAAATAAATAATACCCTTTATCTTAGAAAAAATCTGGATCTGGAGTAGAGAGGTAGCAGACATCTCTTCTTCTTTCTCTCTATAATTTCTCTCTTTAATAATTGCTCTAAAGCTTTAGTCAATTGGTGAGAAATGAAGGAAGAATGAGCTTCTATTTATAGGAAAATATAGTTTCGATAATTGCACGTTTTGGGGCTCAAAATATTACTGATCTGATACCTCCACTTTTCTTTCATTTTTAATTTAGTCCTATAAGTATTATCAAACTTGCACCACCTCCCCTAATAGTAAATAATGTGAATCTATAGTTCAATAATGTGAATCAATAGTTATAATCATGTGAAAATACGAATGACAGTATAGTACCTCCATCTATACCTCCATTTTTAACTTAATCATGCAAGTATAATCAATCTTGCACCAACTCCCCTAATAGTACATGAATGTGATTCAATAGTACACACATGTGAACAAATAGTTATATAAACATGTGAATTAGTAGCAATTAATTGCTCATTTATCCGATTAATTACCCGATTTATCAATATAACCCCCAGACATCAATTATCATCGGAATAGATGTCGATTTCCACTAACACTAATAATCCCAACACAATGGAACTATCAAATTCATCTTTAATCAACACAAACTTATTCATCATTAATAATATAACTCATAATATTTAACAACCAGGTCGTTCCTAGGAAAGAGGTGGCTTTCCGATAAGGATTTCTCCTTATTGGCGCGCAATTAGATGACCAAACCTCTCCTTGACAGAATTTCTAGACATTGTAAATATTGTAATTTAATAATATAAATAACTTTGTCGTCTCAATTATTGATTTAATAATATAACATATTATGCAGATGATACTGTGACAATAATTGAATCAATAATATGAGAGATATGGTGCAGCAATTACTGTAGCAATAATTGAGTATAACTAAGTGACTTCTCACGTAAGCATCAATAACCAATAATGTGTGCTACTATGCAACCATGCGTATTACTATACTTTTACTACCGGGTAGTTCAACAGTTTTAACTGAAAGTAGTATGCACACAAGCCAATCATGTTTGATGATAAAGCATATACTTTGTAACAATCTTATTCATTTATTAATAAAAGGTATTAATTTATTAAAGGCTTTTAATTATCTACATGATCTTTGTTTTATAATATGTGATAAACCCATAGTTTTAAGCAATGCTTTTAGAATAATGATGATGATCATTCTAATGAGATCTAAATTCTTAGAAAGCTTAAAACTAAAATAGTTCCCAATCATTGGATTACTAAATTGGGGATTAGTGAATCCTGGATAGATTGGTACATACGTTGTTCTTGCATTGGATGAGGATGATTGATCTCATGATCATTTGTGTGGAGACACTAAAAGCAAGTATGTAGGTGCTTATTAGAGAATAAGTTCATTTGAGCGTGACTCGCTAAGGAATACCTAATGGAGTTTTATTTGCCTGTCAATAGGAATTCCTGTAGTGATAGTAGTACAAGTAATCCTTGGACTTGAGATCATCATAGTATCTTATGTATGATGAGTTATACTTTGACTTATTCCTTAAGACCCTTAGGGTATATCAAAGGGTATGCTTGGGTATAATAAGTTGTACATGGAGATAATGTATGATCAATAAAGAATCTACCACTTCTAATAAAAGAAGAGAAATGTCCTATGTGATTCGATAAATGACAATCCAAGAGTCCTTGGCAAAGGCGAAATGAAATTAGAAAGGAGTTTCTAATTTGCATTATTTGAGTTGTGCATTTAAGGATCGAAATACATATAATTAAATAAAATAAGACTTGTGATGTAATTCCATGTCTTATATTTAATTGGGACATTGTATGGTGGAAGGATTGAATTATCTGGTAACTATTTACTCAAAGGTTCTTTAATGATTAATGTTGAAATCTATATTATCTGAAAAGTCGTTGATCATTAGGGAGAACTTATCCTATTGTAGAATAAATATTATTTAAATAAATTAATTGTTTAATTTATTTATTTAAATAAGATTAGAATTGTTCAATTGATTTATTCACAACCGGTTTAATATGGAGAACCTAAAGGGTCACACCATAAAAGGAAGAATAATTATTTAAGAAGTTAATGGCATAATCGTAATAATATGTTATGTATATTTAATTTAATCTATGGTGATAGAATAAATTAAATAGCTTAATATTATTATTTAATATTTTAGAAATATTAAATATAAATTAATAAGAGGAGTCTTATTAATATTATTACAATTATTATTATTTTAATTTCTAAAAGAGTTTAGGAATTAATTTAATATAAGTACTCTCATTTATTCCTAATTGGATTAGGAAGTTAAATTAATTAAAAGAGTTTAATTAATTATCCCTAATAAGATTAGGGAGCTTAATTAATTAAAAGAATTAATTAATTAAAACCCAATTCCTTAATTGTTAAGGTGGGTTGCCCACATCTATAAATAAGAGGAGTCTTATTATGGGTGGCATGGGTTGTTGATTTTTCAACATACGTAATAATTCCAAGTTGTTGGGAGTATACCTTTTCTATAGAGATAGAAAAACTAGGGTTTAGTCAAATACCCTTCTTCTTGAATTTTCTTCTTCCTTGGTGGATCACCTCTAGAGGCCAAACACATGGGTGGCTAACGTTGATCAAAGGAAGGAACCAAACCCGGTGGATTCAAGATTGAGCGAAAAGGATTTGGAGGTGAACTTGTACGAGGAAGCTCGATCTTGAGGGTATGATTTTATTCTTTATCTTTTCGTTTAATTAATAATTATGCATAAAGGATGATCCGGGTATATGGTTTGTAAATTTTTTTTTAAACTCTGATTTTTACACGCTTCCGCACTTTTTATGCAATTTGATTGCGCACATGAATATTACAAACCTAACAGTGGCATCAGAGCCAAACCTTTATGCAAATTATTAATTGTTTTAATTTGATATTATATTGATATGTGTTTAGAATAATTTAATTGGGCATAATTTTATTGTATAAAATTTATAAAAAAAAAAAAAAAAAATTGCCGAAAAAAGGTTTTTCGGAAAAACCAATGAATCCACTGTTGCAAGTTGATTAAAATATAATTAAAACTAGAGGGCATATCTATTTATGTTTCCTTGGGCCACGTGAAAACCAACAGGATATCAAGGAATTCAAAAGCAACGGACTTAAATAAAGGAATGTAGGAATATTATTATACTATATATATATATATAATATATTCCGTAACTAATATATATATATATATATATTATTATACGGTTAATGTATGTTATATATATATATATATATATATATATATATATTATTATTTTAGTTATATAATTAAAATAAAAAGTTTATTTTAATTTTAAAATAAAAGGTTTATTTTAATATTAAAATATAAAGTTTTATTTTAATTTTAATAATTTATAATTAAAATAAAAGGTTTATTTTAATCTTAAAATAAAAGTTTATTTTAATATTAAAATAAAAGATTTATTTTAATTTTAAAATTAGAATTTCATGCTAACTAATTAGAGTTGGAATTGGATTCCATGATAACTAATTGGAGTTGAAATTGTATTCCATCTTTCCTTAAATAAAGGAGTTTATTTAGATATGAAATAGGATTTCATATTATTCAAACTAAAAGAGTTTATTTGTGAATAGGAAAGAGAATCCATGTTTCCTTAAATAAAGGAGTTTATTTGTGAATAGGAAAGAATATCCGTGTTTCCTTTAATAAAAGTTTTTTTTTTTTTACATGGAATTGGATTCCATAATTAATTAAAATAAAAGAGTTTATTTTAATTAAAGATTTTTTTTATATAAATGGAATTGGATTCCATAATTAATTAAAATAAAGGAGTTTATTTTGATTAAAATTTTGATTAAAATAAAATAGTTTATTTTATTCAAAATTGGATAAATTAAAATAAAATAGTTTTATTTTGATTTAAATTTGGATTTAAATAAAGGAGTTTATTTTGATTCAAAAATTAGATTTTATACTAACTAAAGTTGCCCATTAAATGATATCAATATATATATTAAATGTTTATTATTCATGAGATGAATGTTTTTATTGATGCATATGGTGATGTGTATGATAATAAATGGGATTGATTATGGACTATTGACCAATGCGATTGGATTTTATTTTAGTTGGATGCATGAATGTATGGATTTTATTAAATGGGGTCTGCGTACCTCGTCTTTTCTAATTTTTCTTAATGTAAATTTTAACTCCCTCCTATGTACTTCCCCTTGACTGCTGATCAAGTTTTCTATTTATTTTAAATAGTTGTGTAATAGGAATAGTCAGAATTAATTTTAGAAAATTAGAGATCAAGGAGCAAGGAGCGCTTAAAGACCCGTTTGTAATGGAGCCCGGGTTTAAATGTAATAGTTATATTTAAATATTATTTCTTGCACCCCTAGGGTTTGACCTTTTGGTTCACTTGGTGGCTCTAGTGAACCAAACTAGAATAAAAGTCCATAATCAATCCGGGTAGAATATAGTATTCTATATGTGCATGCTTATATTATATATATTATATATTATGCAAACATGCTTCGCATGTTCATTGATATATTGCGTTTTATATATATATAAATAAATGCTTAAACAAGATGAGACAAATTAATAACAAACCCTCAATTTTTATATTAAGTCCTAAGCGTTCAAAGATATTTGGAATATCGAACGTATTTTCTAGCATGATAAAATTAATAGAGTATTAAATATTTAATATGAGTTTGTTGTGTCACCACAAGGCAAGTATTAAGTATTTAAGATGTTAATTTATCACATTTGATGCTTATAAAGAAAATTGAACAATATTGTTTTGTTGTGTCACCACAAGGATGATATTTTTCTTTTTTGAATATATGGAGTGCTAGGTCCTGGACTTAACTTGGATAATTTTGATTCTATGTGCCACCACTTGATCAAAATAATCTAAGAGGCAAAATAAAAGGAGTTGCATAGTTGATGTAATTGACAAAAGTTGTCTACCTATTTATTTATATATAGTTTGTTGTGTCACCACAAGGCTATATACATTTGAAATGGGATCCTTATTCTCATTAGCAAATCTTTAATTAGATTTTCATTAACTATATAAGTGAGGGTAATATAGTTTGAAGAAAATAGTGGGAGATACCAATTTAAAACAAGACCTAATTTATTTTGGTAATTAATAATAGAATGTATGTTAAAATGTTGTTAATTACAAATTCATTTATAGAATTTTACAATGTCTAAAATTACTATCACTGCGATGCATATTAAATGTTAAATTAACCAGACCGAATCAAACGGATTGGTTAAGGAATTTGAGAATAGTTCTCATAGTTGAAAAGCTATCTTATGTCCTTAATCGCCTATCCTCAATGGTTGCGAGATAATGCCTCGAGGAAGACATTGCTACTTTTAGAAAGTGGCAAGATGATGCACTGATTGGCTCGATGCATCATGCTCGCATCCATGAGTAACAAGCTTCAGCGTCGACGTGAAACTATGGATGCTTTACTATATTCCCGCACATCAAGTAGTTGATGGTGAGGAAAGTGGGGCCGATAGATATCTCGATATCTAAGGAGCTCTTCCGATCTAGAATGACCAGATGACACTACAAAGATGCAGATAAAAGTCCTTAACATTATCAATTTGATTGATCAATTAGACAACGAGTTTTGTCATGGATGGAGAGTTGAGCCAAGATTTGATCTTGCACTCGCCTCTCGGACTCCTTTCACAATTGTTGTGAATTTTTATATGAACAAGCTAGATATCGCCTTCACGATTTGCTTAACATATTGAAAAATGTTGAGAGTCACTTTCCAACCAAGAAAGATCAAGTCTTCTTGGTAGGGGCCAAAGGATCTTCCGAAAAGAAGAACGATTCAAAGAAGGTAAATAGAAAGGCATAAACAAAGGATAATAAGAACAAAAGCGATACGGATAGCAAAGGAGTTTGCTACCACCGCAATAATAAGCTCGGACACTTTAGAAAGAAACTGCTAGAAGCATCTTGCGAGGCTAACCAAAGAAGCTTAGTGAAGTTTGATTACATAATACGCTTTTGTTCATGATTAAAATAATTTTTCTTTAAGTCAAGATTCTACTTGGGTATTGGATTCCGACTTTGGTTATCATAAATATAGATTTATGAAGGACCAAGCAATATAAAGCTAAACAAATATAAGTAATCCTATGTGTGGAAAATGAAGCAAAGGTTCTTTGCATTAGCCATAGGAACTTATAGTTTAGCAATGCCTACTGAAGCAAGTCTATTAAGTCGATAAGTTGTTATTGTATTCCGGTTCTCGTTGAAACATTATTTCCATTTTATTGTTGGACAATAAAATTTTGGTATTATAATTAAGAACAATTGTTGTTCTATTTATAATAATAATGTTTCGTATAGAACCGAAAGATTACTTAATGGATTTTGTATACTTGACTTACGTGAAAAATTATTTTGTAAATTGAACAAACTAGTATAAGAAAAGGAGATGATCATTCAAAGAGTTGAATGTGTGTATTTCTTTGAAATACAAGTATATGAATTATTTGAAAGGTTCAAAGAATCTGAGAAGTGAAACAAATTGGCAATGTATTAAGATTCTTTGATTAGATCAAGGAATAAATACTTGTCTGATAAGTTTCTAGATCATCTCAAATAGTTTTCTCATAATGGACACATCCTGATATGCAATAATTAATTGATGTATCTGAAAGAAAAATCGTACCTTGTTGGACATGGTGCGGTCCATAATGATTTTACCGACATTCCAGTATCCTTCTGGGGTCATGCCTAGAAATGGTACATATCTACGAAAAAGGTAACCTCAAAATCCATTTTCCCAAGACTCCATAAAAGTTATGGACAGGGAGGATTCCTAATCTTAAGTATGTTAAGATAGGGGTTGTCAAACTTATATGAAACGGTTTCAAAGGATAAGTTTGGGACAAGATTTGACAAGTACAATTTGTGGGACATCCTAAAGTAAGTTTAGGGTATATGTTCTATAATTCTACTTAGCAAAAGGTGTTTGTTACGAAACACGCTGCCTTCTAAGATAAAGGTGTTTATCATTGAAGGGCTAGTGGGAGGATAATAGATCTTGAAGAGTTCAAGAACCACAAAACACTATAAGTCAAATAAGAGGAACCTATAGATAGACCTATTGTACCACAACCGAATCGTAAATGAATAGTATCAAGATACCTAGGAGGTATGGATTCATCATGGATGATGATGATGAGGTACACATCATAGAAGATGATGATCCGAGTTACATTCGATGAGGTAAGACTTCTAGTGTGTACAAAAGGGTCGATTGGGAGCGCCAGTGACATTCCTAATATTATATGTTGATATACTACGGATAAGGAATGACATATCAATGCTACAATCAAGAAAGATAAAGTTGTCTAAACATTCCTCCATGAATGATTTGGAAGAGTATCTTAATTGGGGATATAAATCTATATAGATAGATTTAAGAGGATGCTCGACTTAACCCAAGGAACGTATATTCATTTGATGCTAAAGTCGTTTAGCATGGCAAACTCAAGAGATGTCTCATGTAGATGAACTATGGAGTGTATCTCTCTTAATAGTCCCCACCGACTCGAAAGAGAGATCACATGAGTGACTATCATGTATGCAATGAAATATCGAGACACGATGTTGATCATCATATTGCGAGAAGTTCACTTTGTGAGTCGGTGAAAACATCTTAAAGTTCTTAACCAAAGACTAAGGATGTGATCATATTCATGGTGGGTCTTAATTAAAACTAGAGGGCTTAACAGACTCAATTTTTTCGAATGCACCAAGATGACGTAAAATCCACTTTAAGGTAAAGCGTTATCTTGAGCGTTAGTGCGTTGAATTGAAAAGGTTCCAAATAGCAAAGAGTTGCTGGTTTAGTGATAAAGACAAAGTATATATCTATAAATGAAGTTGCAAGTTGATTGTTTGGATTAAAAGTTCATTACAGAACTAGGAATAGTTCCTAAGTCTCATCTTGGATCTAAACATGTGTTGTGGCACTTTCATTTGATTATTAGAATTATTGAAAGATGGGAAATCACTATAGAGATAGTGGACTCTTATGAACAACATTACATATCCATTAACTAAAGCTTATCTAACAGCAGGATAATTGTCACTTAGAGAAGAAGAGTATGAGATACCATGACGATTGGCTTTAGTGCAAGTGGGAGATTGAAAGTAGTATGCACACAAGCCAATCATGTTTGATGATAAAGCATATACTTTGTAACAATCTTATTCATTTATTAATAAAATGTATTAATTTATTAAAGGCTTTTAATTATCTACATGATGCTGTTTTATAATATGTGATAAACCCATAGTTTTAAGCAATGCTTTTAGAATAATGATGATGATCATTCTAATGAGATCTAAATTCTTAGAAAGCTTAAAACTAAAATAGTTCCCAATCATTGGATTACTAAATTGGGGATTAGTGAATCCGGATAGATTGGTACATACGTTAACTTGCTCATTGGATGAGGATGATTGATCTCATGATCATTTGTGTGGAGACACTAAAGCAAGTATGTAGGTGCTTATTAGAGAATAAGTTCATTTGAACGTGACTCGCTAAGGAATACCTAATGGAGTTTTATTTACTGTCAATAGAATTCCTCAGTAGTGATAGTAGTACTGAAGTAATCCTTGGACTTGAGATCATCATAGTATCTTATGTATGATGAGTTATACTTTGACTTATTCCTTAAGACCCTTAGGGTATATCAAAGGTATGCTTGGGTATAATAAGTTGTGCGTGGAGATAATGTATGATCAATAAAGAATCTACCACTTCTAATAAAAGAAGAGAAATGTCCTATGTGATTCGATAAATGACAATCCAAGAGTAGTCCTTGGCAGGCGAATGAAATTAGAAAGGAGTTTCTAATTTGCATTATTTGAGTCAGTTGTGCATTTAAGGATCGAAATACATATAATTAAATAAAATAAGACTTGACAAAGTAATTCCATGTCTTATATTTAATTGGGACATTGTATGGTGGAAGGATTGAATTATACGGTAACTATTTACTCAAAGGTTCTTTAATGATTAATGTTGAAATCTATATTATCCGGAAAGTCGCTTGATCGCTGGGGAGGCTTATCCTATTGTAGAATAAATATTATTTAAATAAATTAATTGTTTAATTTATTTATTTAAATAAGATTAGAATTGTTCTAATTGATTTATTCACAACCGGTTTAATATGGAGAACCTAAAGGGTCACACCATAAAAGGAAGAATAATTATTTAAGAAGTTAATGGCATAATCGTAATAATATGTTATGTATATTTAATTTAATCTATGGTGATAGAATAAATTAAATAGCTTAATATTATTATTTAATATTTTAGAAATATTAAATATAAATTAATAAGAGGAGTCTTATTAATATTATTACAATTATTATTATTTTAATTTCTAAAAGAGTTTAGGAATTAATTTAATATAAGTACTCTCATTTATTCCTAATTGGATTAGGAAGTTAAATTAATTAAAAGAGTTTAATTAATTATCCCTAATAAGATTAGGGAGCTTAATTAATTAAAAGAATTAATTAATTAAAACCCAATTCCTTAATTGTTAAGGTGGGTTGCCCACATCTATAAATAAGAAGAGTCTTATTATGGGTGGCATGGGTTGTTGATTTTTCAACATACGTAATAATTCCAAGTTGTTGGGAGTACACCTTTTCTATAGAGATAGAAAAACTAGGGTTTAGCCAAATACCCTTCTTCTTGAATTTTCTTCTTCCTTGGTGGATCACCTCTAGAGGCCAAACACATGGGTGGCTAACGTTGATCAAAGGAAGGAACCAAACCCGGTGGATTCAAGATTGAACGCGAAAGGATTTGGAGGTGAACTTGTACCTGAGGAAGCTCGATCTTCAAGGGTATGATTTTATTCTTTATCTTTTCGTTTTAATAATTATGCATAAAGGATGATCCGGGTATATGGTTTGTAAATTTTTTTTTAAACTCTGATTTTTACACGCTTCCGCACTTTTTATGCAATTTGATTGCGCACATGAATATTACAAACCTAACATTAACGGTAACACTTCCGCCGTTATTTTTATAAAAAAATAATTCTGTCGTTTTCTTATTACGACAATACTTTCGTTGTGGGGTCCACCAATGATTGTGCCATCGTACAAATATTTCCTTTTAAAACGAATATTCCCCGACCAATCGAATATTATATAACCACTTGCTTACTTTGCAAAATTTATAAATATTACCCACAACTATACCATTATATTATATCCACACCATAATATTCAAAAATATATTTCGAGAGAAATTAATCTTTATTCATAAAAGTTGGGGTCTTACAGATGACAACATCCCAAAGAAGTTCCATTAAGCTATTGAACAAAGATTCAGGTTAAGCAACCCTCTAGATGAACGAACGATCACTTCTCTGCTAGGAATGAATCATCTTATCTATGGATTGGACCCATATGGGAGATGATTCATTCCTAGCAGAGAAGTGATTGTTCGCTCATCTAGAGGCTTGTGTAACCTAGAACTTTGTTCAACAACTTAATGGCACTCCTTCCGGATGTTGCCATCTGTTATGATGGAACAGTGAGAAATGTCTGCAGTAATTCAATTAACTTTATTATTCGAGTATTATAGGACACAAACAGGAACTACGACCCCTTTTTTTTAATTACTGCCTAGGAACCGGTTGGAGTACTATTAGCTGTAACTGCTATGTCGAAACCTAAATATAAGAAAGAGTACATATATGTAGGGAAAGTATTATTTCATTTATTGAAAATTGTGGCAAACTAAGCAAATGCTACTTAGTTTATTTTGCCAATGATAAACTAAGTAAGTGGTACTTAGTTTATGAGAATTGTTATTTGGAATCTATAGAGACTACTGTTCGACATTCACTCCTAGCTACATAGTTTATTTTACCAATGATAAACTAAGTAAGTGTTACTTAGTTTATGAGAATTATTATTTGGAATCTATAGAGACTACTGTTCAACATTCACTCCAAGCTACTTAGTTTATTATGCCAATGATAAACTAAGTAAGTGGTACTTAGTTTATGAGAATTGTTATTTGGAATCTATAGAGACTATGTACTGTTCGACATTCACTCCTACTTGTCAAACGGGTTTCTAATTAAGTTCCAAAGTATATTATTTTACTTAATCGAAAACATTCTTATTCAGTTTCTTTTAATTGAATCCCAACTAAGCAAATGCTACTTAGTTTATTATTTTATTTTATCTTATTTTATTTTGTAGTATATTATATTATATTATATAATTGGTTTATTTATTTATTAAATTTAATTTATCTTGTATTATATTATATAATTTTTAAATTTTTTTACTAAATTTGTTATTAAATTTAATTTAAATTATTTTAATTATATTTAATTTAATTTATTCTATTTTATTGTATTATTTTTATTTTATTTGTTTTATTTTATTGTATGGGCAGAGGTTTGTGCTTGGTGTAACAACAACTTATCTTATTACAGTGATAATCATTGGAATTATTCGCGCTGTTAAGATGTATATGACGAGAAGGTGAATCTTTTCTCATGTATATACTTGATAGGTAGAGAACAATAAAGTAGGTGCGAGTTCTTGAAACTCATACTTATGGTAAGTTCATGACTCATAATTATATGGTATATTTTTGAACTTCTCAGCAAATGGATGCCTATGGTCTGACTGGGATAGTTCTTAAACTCATATTATTGTAAAAAGTTTCTGAACTCATAATGTGTGGTAAGTTGATGGACTGTACTAAGGTATAGGAATGTTTAGACTGAAAGTAAGTATTTTCAGTAGACTTAGCATTGAAGGTGCTAGAGAAGATTAATTATTGTCGCAAGTAAGACAATGAAGGAAGATGGAGAATAGGATATTCCAAGTCATCTAGTTATGCTAGATTTTGAAGTTTCTTGAGATCGTGCTGATGTGCGCGTTTTGAAAAGGAAAGAATTGGTTAAACTTTTGGCACCAATGGATTTTAAAAGAACTATTCTTGGTATGTCTATGCTAATTGATTCGGCAAGACAGAAATTAATTTGAAATATCAAAATAAATTTTATATCATCAAGGCATTTGATGCAAGGATGGTAAAAGGATGAAGTTATTAATGCAATTGAACCTGGTGTTGGATGTGATCTTAGGATCAACAGCCAGCTATGGTATGATGTATAATGATGAAGTCATAAACTGACGAAGTCCTTAACGTACTGTGAAAAGTGCGGTATCATGACATCATAAAACGTTTTGATGTATTGTAAAAGAATTTAAAGAAGTAGAAGATGTCAATTGATTTGACTAGATGAATGTTTCAAGTTAATGTCCAATTTATTGGTATGGTCTAAGCTACTTGATTTGGCTAAGACGAATAGTATGTCATGATTAAAAGAAAATCGAGCTTTCTTTGAAGAGTTATGCCGAACCAAATTATTTTGGTGCAGAATCTAATGATTAAGTCTCGAGGTGAACATACCACTCAAATGGGGTTATCGATGGGTTGATCGCCTACGTATGGAAGAGGTAGTTTACCTTCTTTGTGATTGTAAACTGACCGTATAAGAAGGGTTTACGGTGAAATGCTGTTAAACATAGTAAGAGTTCATGGTCGATTTGACCCCTCAGCAAAAGTATGAAATGTTTTAAAGGAATCTTTATATTCCTATTTATTCCTTCTAATTCATGATTCTTGGTAAGTTATGAAGGGTAAGGAATGTTTGAAAGATAAGAACTTCTTTGAAGAGAAGTTGAGAAGAAGGGTAAGCTAAAATTTTGAGGACGAAATTCAGCGAAGAAGGGGTGAATGTGATGACCCAGGAACGGGTGTGGTTTTAGAAATTTCGAGGATGGAATTTTTATAAGGAGGGAAGAATGTGACAACCCGAAAAATCGGATTGTCCAGAATTTAAGGTTTAAAGAATTAGTTATTAATAAAAAGAATTTTTATTAATACTATTTTGTGCTATGTGTTTATTAATCATTCTAGAACCTAGAATTATTATAAATCGGGAGGATTCTGGCTATGAGCTAGACTGAACGAGTAAGAATTTTTAAGACGAAAATAAAAAATTTCAGGGAAAAAAAATATTTCTGAGGAAAAAGACGAAATAGGCACTATTCACCTAACGAAACCCTAAGGGTTAGGGTTTGAATAACCTAAGCCATTTCGAGAGTTCGGTATGTCGAAATGACATTCCGTTGAAAGATTTGACGATAATATATCGTGAAAAGTTAAGTCAGCCGATAAAAGCTTTTCTTGAAAAATGTGCAAAAATCAGACGAAATAAAAATGACAAAAAGTACAGTTATGTACTTTTCACTCGTTTAACTACGTTAGGGGAAAACGTGAAGGACAACGCTTAATGTGGAAAAGAGTTTTTCAGTTTATCAGAAATCCGGAGAATACGTAAAAGTTAATCGGTAAAGGAAAAATGAAATATCCAAAAATATTTGGATTCCGAGAATCATAGTTTTCGAACTGTCGGACGAATTTCGCAAGACGGAAGCACGAAGCTTCCAAGGGAAGCTTCGTGAATAGTAAGGAGGTGGAGTAAGGAGTAAGTAAACTTAAAGGCTAAGTAAACTTAAGATGTAAGACCCCAAATTTTACAAATAAAGATTTAATTTTCTCAAAATATTTTTTTAATATTATGGTGTGGATTTAAGATAATGTTATAGTTGTGGGTAATATTTATAAATTTTGCAAAGTAAGCAAGTTGTTATATAATATTGATTGGTGGGAGAATATTACGTTTTAACGAGGGAATATTAAATATGCACGACACAATCATTAGTGGACCCCTAGCAACCAAATTATTGTGGGAATGTGAAAATGTAAAATACACATTTATGAAAATAAGCGGCGGAAGTTTCTGAATTAAAAGCTGTTGAACTACCCAATAGTAAAAAATACGATAATATCGTTAGTTGCATAGTAGCACACAGTATTGATTATTGATGCTTACGTGAGAAGTCACTCAGTTTTGTTCAATTATGGCTATAGTAATTACTGCATAGTATCTCACGTTATTTGATTTAATTATTGTCGATATTTTATATATTATTAAATCAATAATGGAGATGACAAGTTATTCATATTATTATTTGCAATATTAACGATGTCTAGAAGTTCTGTCAAGGAGATGTTTGGTCACCTAATTGTGCGCTAATAAAAAGAAATCTTTATTGGAAAGCCCCATCTTTCCTGGGAACGACCCGCTTGTTAAATATTGCGAATTATAATAATGATGATAAATGTTGTTAAAAATATTGAGATGATTTTTATGAAGTAGTTGTCGAAAATTTTGCTTATTATTTGGATCTCCATCTACTCATTTTTTAAAATAATCGGTAGAAAGTTGTTTAGTATAAATATTATGGGACCCACCTATGATTATGAGATGTTGGTGGGAGGGGAGCACGTGGGGCCCACGTGGAAGGAAAATGAAATGTGGGAGGGGGAGATTTTAGTCACGGGAGGGATGTGATATTATATATATATATATATATATATATATATATATATATATATATATATATATATATATATAACTTTTGACAAAATGGGAGGGAAGAAAAAAAATTGATCACGGGAGTGTATCCCGTGAGTTTTTTGACACATGCTATATATATTTAATATATATAATATATATATATATATATAATATTTTATTTAAAAGTTTTTGTTTTATTAGAATATTTTATTGCATAGTGTTGCATAGTAAAATCAAAATTTTCAACGAAATCAGTCGAAGAATTCGCCCGTGACTTTCCCTTCACTGTGCGCTCAAATAGTATCCTTTCCATTCTCCTATAAATAGGATGATTATTTAAAATTAAAAATCACACCAGAATCAGAGAATTCTTCTTTTATAATATTGAGTATATTTCTTTCGAGTTTTAGAAAGTTTTGAGTGTAGAAAATAGTGAAAGTTTTCTTCAAGAATATATCCGCCCTACCAGTCAGAATACTCTTCTTTTTAAGGTAAGGGGTATTATTTATTTCATATTCAGAAGGGACATTATTTTTCGTATTCGTATGAATATTATTTTCGTTCAATATTCGTAATGAATATTATTTTCGTTCAATATTCATAGGGATATTGTCTTCATTTAATATTCATATTATATTCATTTAATATTCGTAAGGAATATTATATTCGTTCAATATTCGTAAGGGATGTTATTTTTGTTCAATATTCGCTTGAAATAATATTTTCTTCCATACTCTGTAGTATGTAAGTAATATTATTTTGTTTTAGATTTCGAATTTTATACTCGTTTTGTTAAAGTTTTGGCTTCTAAACTCCATGAAATTAGTAGAATATCCATGATATTTGCGCTTCATCCAGTATCTTTTCATGGAAATATTATTCTGAGCATTCTTGATAAGTTTTAACTTTTTCATGTCGGAGTACTATTCACGGGTTACTATTCATGAAGTACTATTCACAGGGTACTATTCACCCGAGTACTATTCACCTGGGGTACTATTCATGATAAAAATTGATTCGTTTTCGGTCCAAATTATTTTTGGTACAATATTATTCTTGAATTTTACTCCACAAAGCAGTATCATGTTGACAATTTGGACGTTATTGATTTCTGGATAACTTAAATTATAAATCTTTAAAAAATTATCCTTGAACTTGTTTTATTGAATTTTTATATCATTGTCATCATCCTCATGTTTATATTATGTTGAAACTCATCTGTGGCACATGTGTGTGCATAGATGGACTTGGTATGATTATGACCGAGAGATTATTCTTGTATAATCATGGCCGTAATGTTACAAATGATGTGGTAAAAGTCCTCATTGGCCCGTAGTGCATTGATGGACAGTTTTTGGTATGATTATGGCCATGGATTCTCTTCGGCCAAGGGTGCAAAGATGAATTATTTTATGGCATGATCATGACTGTTGATGAAAACACGATTATCTTTGGCCCGTAGTACATGGATAATTTGTGGTCATAATACTAAAGAATATCCTTGGCCCGTAGTGCAGGGATGATTCGATGATGTGAATTTTTTTTATTAAGCTGAGTCTCAGCGATAAAGTTGATGAAAAACCTTTTTATATCATAGAAGATAGTAGATTTTATGCTCTATTTGACTCTTCTAATGGATTGCTTATTCCGCTGCAGTTGTTGATCTAAAACTTGTTGTCTATTATATTCTATCAGTTGTTATACTATTGAAGGCTAAAGATAATTTATTCTGCATTATCTTAGTTATAATATTTCTTACTGGGCTAGTTGAGCTCACCCTTTTCTTTCATTGTTCTCTTCATAAAATGAGAATATAGCTAGGATGAGTCGGGGAATGGAGTGATGGTCCAGGATAAGTGGCTTTAGTAGTCCTCACTATTCTGTGAAATAGTTTGATAATAATTGTAATGAGGACTTCATTGAGTGTGGATATTGTCTAGAAGATAATATTCGTTTAAAAACTCAGCTATGTTTTGTCGTATTTTTTACACGACAGTTGTATTAAAGAAGTTTGTATTTGATTTTTGTACCATGTATTGGCGACTCAAGATGGGTGATGTATACCTGTTTTGGGGGCGTCACATAAGAGCTAAGTTAACTTAGTGATTAAGTTATGAATAGTAAGGAGGTTTGAGGGCGAAATGACTATTTTGCCCCTAGCTTTAGTTTTCTATAAATAGGAAGCTTAAATCATTTGTTTAGGATTTTGAAAATCCTACAACTTTTGAGAGAGAGAGAGAGAGATTTCGGATGGGAAAGAAGAGGAAAAGGAAGAGGAAAAGCTTGCTCGTGAGCAACCTTTGTCCGACGGAAAGAGATTAAAGAAGAAAGGTAATCCGAAAACCTAACTTCTAGATAATTTTCTTTAAGTTTATATGTTAAAAACATAGCTTAATGATAATAAGAAGTAAAAGAAGTTATAAATGATTTCATATGGTTGAAATCATAAGAAAAGAAGAAATAAGAAATTAGAAGTTTAGTTTATAAATTTCTTAAGAAAGTGTAAGATTCGTAATGAATTACAATGGTCCGAGTGGATTTTATGAATGAGTAGGTGAATTAAGTAAGGAATGGTGTTCTATAACATCAAATTCCAAGAAAAAGTAAAATCGTAATCAAAATATCGATTAAAAATGAAGAACGCGAAGAACACGCGAAGAACGTTGTTGATGGACAAATTTAAAACCATCGTAGGATAATTTTTGTTGATGGACAAGTTTAAAACCATCGCGTATAAGTTATTTTCTTATTGCTTGGTTAGGAATGGTAGAAACGTTCATAAAGAACGGATTAAAACTGAGCTATAACGAAGTTATGGCGAAAATTTGTAAAAGAAGAACGAGAATTAGAAAGTTAGTAAATAAACCCGAACGTGTAGGGTTTCAAAAGAATATAAGAGAATGTATAAAATGTGAGTCGTGGACTCAAGAACAAACGAGTTTCGAGTTCGGATGACCGAATTACGGACGAACGAACGAAGAACGTTAAAAATATAAAATGAACGAAGGGAAAAGATTAATCCAATTGAATGGCATGTTAACGGATTCAGAATGAAGTTCTATCCATGGGTAATCGAAGTAAGTAAGATAAGGAAGAAAATGGCTTTGGAACGATCTCGTTCCGAGTTATAACGAATAAGTTATGGAATCGAGAAGTAAGCGTCTTAATCAATTTCTAAGATTTAGAAAATTTTCTAGGTTTTGTGCTTTCGGTGTACAGGCCACCAATCGAGCCTTAGAGGCGGCGCTGCAAACATGAGGCCTGCCCATTAGCTATCATTGAGTGGCCATGGCCATGAGAAATAGAGAAAGAGAGTGGAGCAGCAGCCTTGACCTCGACGATTTGACAACTGCAGAGTGGCTGCAGTAATGAGAGGTAAAAAAAGGGCACGCGGCGTCGTGGCGGCAAAGCAAATCGATTCAGTGATGAGCTTTTAAGCGCTCAATTCTTTGAGGGATGTGCAAGAAAGAAAAGTGAACATGTAGTTCAACTAATGCAACACTTAATTAAGTGTATTAAACCTTTGATGAAGGTTGAACGAAAAGATTAAATGAGATTAAAAGATAAAGAATGTAGACGCGGGTTACGGAACCAATATCCAGGGACCATAGTCGCGATAAACGAACGTGAGGGATTGCTATGATGGTGATTCCTTAGACGTTGATTGACGAGGGTAATGTATAACATTTCAATGTTATGACGTGGTAATGAGAGATGAATGTAAAGTGTTTAGACGCTGTGAACGCAACGTTGTTGCGATGAACGATCGGTCTTAGCATGTGACAACCCGAATTTTTTTTTTATAAATTATTAAAATAAGAATTTAATAATTAAAATTCTTATTATGAGATGTTTTGAGTTTGAGTATGTATATATACGTGCTATATATGTTAAAATATATGATCTCAATTGTGAAGAAATATATATATATTCATATATTAGGAAAGTGAGGTTTAATAGTTAAGTTAACTATTGAAGGAATTAAATGAATTTAGTAATTAATTTTAAATATTTATTGAATTAAATAAATATTTTAAATTTATTTATTTATTGAGATAAATAAATAGTTGATAAAATTGTGGTGAATTAATTTAGTAACTAAATTGATTAATGTAAATTAAATTGGGTAATGATAATTTTATCGAAGGATTTAATTTAAGGAAATAATTAAATTAAATCAATTGCTTAATATTTAAGAAAATAATTAAATTAAATGAATTGTTTAATTTATTTGGAAATAAATAAATTAAATAAAGTGATGTTCTAGTCTAATTTAATAATTAAATTAGATATGTTATAATTTATTAATCATATAATAAAAATTATTTTGAATACTATTGTAAGTTATTTAAATTAACTAAACTAAAGTTATTTAAATTAACTAAATTAAAGTGTGACAAGTGAAACTATATAATATTATTAAAATAAATTAGTGGGGGAAATTTGTGTGTTTAGCCAAACAAGGCCTTGTGGCCTTTGGCTTATTCTAACTGACGCAGACGTATTGTTTTTAACTGATGAACGTGGGAGAAAGCCATAGCATTTGTTTTATGTGTATAACCTAAATCCAAGAGAGAAAACAGAGTGTGAGAAGAAGAAACACAGAGAGTTTAGGGAGAGCTTGGTGAGGAAGGAGAAGTTGTTGTCACCATCTCTTGCTAGCATACAACTAAGGTTTGAAGGAATAACCTACTCTAATTTTAACTCTTGTTTTTGAAATTTCTATTAATAATTATGTTGGGTTGAAACATATACATATTGGTAGGGTTTATAATCTATCAATCATTATATATAAGGGTTATTTGAGTATCAAACACATGAAATTGGGTTTGTATGAAGAAAAAAAATAAATAACAGTGTTTATGTTTGAAAATGGCTTTAGAAAGTACAAAATTTCATGTCCTATATGTGCTATAATCTGCAAATTGGTGTTGGATTGTGTTAGTACGTTAAGAAACGAAAGCGGCATACTTTAAATCGTGTTAATTGGTTAAGAAACGAAGCCGTGGCGATCAAATTCGCTAAATGTGTTTAAAACATGAAAATATAGCATGAACATTGAATTGGAACCCTTAAATTGATTTGTTAAAGTTTTTTAAATGTTAAAATTATTTTGTAGATGAGTAGTTCAGTGTTTCACGAGTTCATAGAATCGAAAACCAACTAATTCCGACTTAAAATGAAGAAGTTATGAAGATTAATTTGAAGTTTGTACATTGAGAACACTATAATCTGGCCGTAGCCAAGCACTACCGTGTGGTATTCTGTCTTGCGCGCGCCAGCCTTGGAGCCTTTAAGTCATCTTGGGCGCTTCGGTATTTGTGAAGGAATTGGGCGCGGCCGCACGCCTAGTGTGCAAGGTGTGACTGTTTTGACCTGCTTTGGTAAAATGGTCATAACATTTTCATACGAACTCGGATTGAGGTGATTCAAGATGATCCAGAACGAGGACGAATAGACCTACAACTTTTGTTATTTACGTTTTTCAATTTAAGGTCGTTAGGAAGGGTCAAAATAGTCATATGTGTGACTATTACGTAATCGAAGGCAATTGGAGGGCGTCGGGCATGCATGTATGCTAGTGTAGTGTTCTTGATGATAAAAGATATTGTTCTAAGTTATAGAACATGAATATTATGAAGTATAATGATGCTTAACGTTAATAAATGATGTATTAGATAAGTTGTATACGCATACTAAGCACACACAAAAGAGACAAATCGGGCGTGTGATGAATAAACGTCAAAACGCCATGATACGTGTTAATGAACGTAAAAAGTGTTTTAAGTCAAATGAAATAGATATTATAAAATCTAAAATGGGTTTAATAGAAAACCAATAATGATTCCTAGCAAGATTTAAACACTTGAATAAATTTTGAATATTACATAAGTTGAAAGTTAACACAATAAAATTGAACATTGTGTATATATAATAGGAAAGGTTATGAGATGTAGAGTAAAGTTTACATTACAACTACTATGCGTTGCTATGTGACTAATAGTTGATGTGCATGATTATATAATTGTGTAGGGCACATGAAGTGCAGATAACTGTAAGCTGTTAAACTGTTATTGGTAAACAACGATCAAGGCAAGTCTTTCAGTTCCTATTTGCTATGTGAATTTAACTGTTTTAAATCTTTATTGAAAAAACATGATGTCTTATATATATGTTGAATGTATGAAATGTTAAAGTCAACTTATGACTACGTTGATTTAGTAAAGCATGCTGATTGAGTACAGAACTCAATCTTTATACTTGTTATATGAACTGTAACATGTATGTTATGTTATTCCAATGTTTATGAGATATATGTTGAGCATGCTATTATGTGCTACGTGATGCATGAAAACTGTTAGATTTTGCTGGGCTGTCGAGCTCAACCTTGCAAATAAATATTTTTGCAGGTTAAGGATTGAAGGTAACACTATGTGCTACTTGAATGACGTGGATCAGAAATAATACATGAAGATTAATATTTTTAGCTAAAGTTGTTATTTCTTTAAACCATGATTAAGATTCATGAGATGTACTAAATGTTTTATGATGTATATTTTTATGTTGAGTTGAAAAGTTAAAGTTTAAGTTATCTGATATGAAAAGGTTATCGAGTTAAAATGTAAAATTTGATATAATAATTGTGATGAAGTGAATCATGGATTATATATGATTCAAAGACATGTAGATGATAAAGGTTTTGATTCAGGGAATTAAAGTAAGAAGACATAAAAGTTTAAATTATTCCATATTATATAAAGTTTAACATCGAATAATGATGTAAAATCAAAAGGTAGATGTGTTATTAACGACCGAAGTTGAGAATTGTAGTGTATGAATTTTGGGGTCGTTACATAGCATACAACGAACCGTATGGCTTTGACATTAAGAAAGAATATTGAACATGGGGTTCAGATGATAGTAATGAATGAAAGCGATTAAAACCTTAGATAAATGTTAAATGAGAGATTAAGGGATGAACAACGTAAACGTTGAATACGTAAACGATTCTCATGAATCATATTCACATCGAGCAAACGTTCTAAGTATACATTGGTTGTATGACTTAGATGTTGACAAAGGTAGTAAGTAAGATATGAATTATCAAGAAAGTCGTAGCGAACGGTAATAAGATTAATGAAAGCCGTATGTGAGTCGGATGAGAATGTTAGAATATGTAAGCGTTGAACACTTGAACCGACGTGAAGGTTAAGTGTACGCGAATATTAAATGGGTAGAACCTACACCCTGTGTATGGTTTGACCGTAAGGTAATGAAGATCAATGATTAAACCTGTGAACGGTGAAGAAGCTGAAATAAAGACAAGTACGTATAACGTAAAAGAAGCCAAGTTAATGTTTATAACTTGGATGACGTTCCGAGTCGAATGAACAGGACGTTGTAAGATAAGAATAAGGTAATGTAAAATGGTTAACGCTATAAATGCGTAGAATGAATATTAAATGATCGTTCTGAGTATACAAAGGACTGTATGACTTAGACGATAAAGAATGAACCCTAAGGTATGGCATTTAGTTGCCAGAAAGTCATAAGGAATAAAAAATTGACTTAACGAACGTTATAGTTTAATGGTTTGGATAAGTTCAGATGAATTTAGGTTGTAGTACAATTGTAACCTTTGATGGTTGACATATGGGAGCTAGGATAAATAATTCCTTCAGAGAGCGAAGGTATATGCAAAATTGGCAACCGATCTAACTCACTATGATGGCAGTGTAGACGAGATGGGAACTTGTTTGTTGGTTGTTTGTGGGAAACCACTCAGAGTACCATATGAACTACTAGCAGAGACGCAATGTGTGTTGAGTCCTAGAGAAGTTATAAGAAGAAGATAAGAATGCAAATCATCAAAGATGATTAACGTAATGAGTGAGATATCTCCGTATGTCATTTAGCCGTTAACCGATAAAGGAAGTTGGTCGCGTAACTTAGTTTATAGGAACGCAAACCCTAAGAAGTGAAGTTAAGTAAACCAATGTGTAAAGTCAAGTATATGACTAATTGGTGTATGTGTTATTACCTTATGTGCTACATAGGAATTGGAATGAGCAGTTCAGCGTAACTATAAGTTGTAGCTGTGCGTAAGGCAAGTTTCCTAACTTCATTCATATTTTAAATGAATGCTAGTTTTTAAAACTTCTCAGAGGTTGAACTTGAGAAGTTCTGTCTATGTGCGAATATGTGATATTTGTACAAAGTGGTAGAACGTATGAGGCCTTGTGCCACAATTTGAACAATTCGGTGTTTCTGTGAAATGAACTGTTCTATGATTGAACTGTTCAATATAAGAATGTTCTGTTTATACATGAACCGTTATTGTTAAGTCTGTGCTAATGATTCTAGCCAGACAGGATGTGTATGAAATAAGGTAGAGAATGAAAGTATTTCAAAGTGAATGTGACTAATGTTTTAAAATGATAGGAATCGAGATTATTCCTATTATTCAAGCTGCTTCATAACCTTTGTTCGGTTATGGAGGTCTTAAAAGAATGTTTGAATTCTTAAAGTTGTTTGTTCAACTGTTATGACTTGCTGGGCAATTGAATGCTCACACTTGCTTTAAATAAAAATATTTTCAGCGAACGATGTTAGAAGAACTTAAGGTTTCCGTAAAGATCAAGATGATCGGTATCCAGAAGAAGTGTCATTCATTATATGAATGAGCGTGAAGATCAAGCGAAGACTTGTAATATAGAATGATAGAATTAACCTATAGAATAGTTTAATGAGCGATTATGTATCCTTGATGGCGGATAAAAGTCATTTGTACAAGATGTAAAGAATAATGTAATTATCATTATTTATAATGGAAGAGGTTATAAGGTTTTAGAACCTTGGATTTGAGAATATATGTTGTTATATTTAGCTATATAATGATATATGTTTGGAAGAAGTTGGGATCGTGACGTACGGAATCCGGGTGTGAAAATAGACCAGATTTCGGGGCGTTACAATCTTATATTATGTTATTTAAATTTATATTATTTATAATATTATTTTATTTTATTTAGTAGTACAAAACTAAGTAAATATTACTATAAACTAGTTTATTTTAGTATTGAAAAATTAATTAAGTAACATATTTAAATAGTTACATGGGCCCACAAAATTTGCAATTAAAGAATTCTGACAGAAATTCAGTCAGAAATTTCATCTGAAATATCAAATACACTCACCAAAATTATGAACATACACTGTAATAAGCTGCAATCGATACACTGTAATAAGCTGCAATTGCATAAAGAAAAACAAATTGAAACATTTACCAGATGCTATACACTAAACAGATGCTGCAATTATCAATACACTAATATTAATCCCAATTTGCACAACAGTTTGCATAACACAATAATTTTTGATAGAACACACTTTTCGGCAGAACTCAATTTTCACAACAGTTAGGCTTAGGTAGCCACAAGCAATAACCCATTTCGGCATAACACAAATAATAGCCCTTATATTGACAATTAACTTAAGTCCCAATTTCAGCAATTCATCCGAAATATATATAGTAGCAGTTATCATCAATAGATATATATAGTACCAATTTCAGTGCAATATGCACAATATAGGGCAGGAAATTATACCTAAATATACAACTGAACCATTACTAACCTTAGGCCTTAGTTTGAAAACCGGTTAAAGGAGGAGAAGGAGAAAGCAGAGTTCAACCCGGCCAGAATGCGAGTCGTCGACGTCGGCTGCGTGTGGAAGCTAGGGTCGCCGGCAGTTGGGCTGAGTGCAGAGAGAGGTGAAGAGAGAGGGAGAGAGAGAGAGGCGAGAGAAAATGAAAATGAGAAGACTGAAATGAGAAGGCGTTTGTGTAATAGGTTTTTATTAGATAATTCTGACGGAAATTCCGTCGAATATAATTCCCTTGAACATAAGATACTTCCGACGGACTTTCCTTCGAATATAATTATATTTTCGTCGAAGATAACTTTCGCGCTGGCGGAAAACTTGGCACCAATGTGACCCTTATACTTCCGACTGATTTCCGTCGGAGGTAGTACTCTATGTTCGACAAAATTATCTTCGAGAGATAATTCAGTCGGAAGTATACTATTTTCGAGGGAAATTATTCCATCGAACTTTATTTCGTCGAATTAGCCTTTTTTCTTATAGTGGAGAGATTTTTTTTTTAATTGTATATTGAAGTATTTTAATTTTTTTAATAAAGTCCGACTATATTTTATTACGATTAAACAATATAAAATTACTTGGCGTGTATTCGGGCCAATTTTTACAAGAAATTGAATTCGTGGGGGACGGTGTGTGAAATTAGGTAATTGATATAAGTATATAAAGGATGTGTAAGCCAATTAGTGAACCGTTAGGAGGGTGGAACTTGGTGCAAGTGTATTTTGCCCTAACTACAAACCACTCTGAGATACAGAAAGTAGTACTGTAATTCTGTAAATCCATTGTGGGCTAAAATAAAGCTGAAATTTCCTTGTATATTTCCACCAACTTGCAATTGGATTTACCTCCATATTCTTGCAACTTCTCTCATCATTCCCAGAAGCTAAAACTGCCCATAAGAACAAAATACATGTTTAGAGAGATGTTTTGTGGTTTTAAATGGACAAATGTCTATATTATATTGCACCTAAAGAATCAAAAGCTATTCTCTAATACAGTAATTAAAATTTCAGATTAACCATTGTATGTTTGATATGAGAAGCGCCAAAAGTTCGGTCTGCATTCAGTAGCATAACTGAGACAAGTAATACGACCTACGTACAAGACTAATTCATGCACCTGAATTTTACTAATAAAGTTTGTGTCAGAAAAATTTGGTAACGTACGCACAAGAATAGACCCTGTACCATTTTCATCCTTTGTAACATATTTACACTTACTATATTTATTATGCTATTGAATTGTTTAAAAAAAAAAACCTTTGCAGATATTCAATATGCTTTGAGTTGGTTCAAAAATAAAAAAGAAAAAAAAGAAGAAACCATGTATGATATTTACTATAATAAAGTTTATGCGTAGCATAATAATTGGTAACATATATACAAAATTAAACACTGTACTCCTTTTTCAGTAACAAAATTACAGGCTTAAGATATTCAATCTACTTCTGATTTTTTTAAACAAATAAAATAAAATAATAAACTGTGTACAAAATTTAAATTATAAAGTTAATGCATGGCATAAAATTTGGTAACCTACATAAGTATATATAAAATCAAAGCCTGTACTCTTCTCATCGTTTGTAACTGATTTACAAATTTAATAGTTTATTGTTTATTGTTGAGTTACAAAAAAAAAACAAAAAAAGAAAGAGAAAAAATCATGTGCGAAATTTTAATAATAGTTTATATGTGACATAAAAATTATGTGGTTAGCTATTTTTAGCCAATTAAGCTTGTATAGCATTTTCCAACTGGCACCCAAAAAAGTCATGGAAACCTAGCTAAAAACAGCAAGAAAGTAGCACACATTTATATATACACACCATGTGAGATATTGCAGGGTGACCATTCTTCCTAAATTGGAAACATTGTATGTAGAAAGAATAACAACATAGCATGTGTGGTGGTTTTGCAGGGCTCAGTTTTTGGCAGAAGCCAAAGGTTATGTTGTAGTGTAGTAGTACTATTAGTAGTATTCTGATGATTTATGTTATTATACACTGTGTATGCACCGCGCTTACTCTATATACAGCCTGGACTCAGCTAGCATGCAAATCAAATTAATTTTCCAATAATAATTATAAAAAAATGTAAATTAATTTGCAACATGCCAAGTGCCAATTTTCTCATAAAATCAAGCTAACGGCAAACCCTTCAAGACTCATTGCTTCCGTCTAACAAGCCCGAGAAACTACATGGATTCAATTTTAAAAAATATCATGGATTCAATTTAAAAAATAAGATAACTCTATGTGCACTAATAGTTATGTGTAGTAATAAAGTGAAAATAGTTCTCTTTCCGTAATTTTTTATGTCTTTTTAGAGAGTAATTTTTTTTTGTCGTTTTTAAATTTCAAGAAAAAATTAATGACTTAATTTATCATATTATTCATATATTAAATATTTATTTGTTTATCTTTTATCTTTTATAATAAATTTTGAAAGATAATATTAAAATTTTATATACTCATTTTAACCTATCAGATAAAATATTAATTGTATTTTTTAATATTTATGTTTTTAACTTTATGAGTGTATAGTTAATTCCTATACAAGTTCTCTTATCGATTTAATGTGTGCGCTTTTCTATGAAATTTCTCTAAGAAAACAAATCTTTAGAAATCTTTTTGATGGACGTGTACTCATTTAGAACCGTTTATTCGAAGTGGCTTTATTGTGTATTTTACTAGTAATAAATAATATTATTATCACATAAAAAAGTGTCGCATAAAGTTCATATACACACACGTCATACTATATGGCAATTTCATACGCATGGGGGGGGACCATATAATATGTGTGTATGTGAAGCGTTATGAATTATTTTTTATCATAATAACATTGTTGTGAAATACCGATGCTGTTTGATTGATATTTTAATGCATCTCAACAGTCAACTTCTTAATGCATTTTAACCGCTCATATTTTAGTACTAAGAGATCCTTTGAATAGTTAAAATACAAATATTAATCTAAACTATTCAGAAAATCTTTTAATACAAAAATTTGAACTATTAATATGTATTAAGAGGTGAGTTGTTAAGATGCATTAAAAATTTAAGATGCAATTAGACACTATCTTAGTCCATGCATTCTACAAAAAGTCTTATGTGCCAAAAATAAGAGGGTGCATAATTTATATTTACTCCTAAAAATAATGAAGTGTTAATTAGTTTAGTGGGAGTGATATAATTATGAAATTATGATGATAAATTTTAAAAACATTGTATTATTTCTTCCATCCTAAATTAAATATCCAATTTAGATTTTTAAAGTTAAATTGACCATTTTTAAACTAATTTTTATACTATTTTAACCAAAATATTGATGACGAGATTATAACCAAAATTTTTTTATACAATTTACTACTAACCCCAATTTCTAAAACATTAAAAATATATTTATATATGCTTAATATCAATTCTAAAAATAGTCAATTTGACTTAAAATGCCAAAGCTGGGCATGTAATTTAGAATGGAGGGAATATTTTATATTAATATCAATAAACTCTTGTGTTAAATAAAGGTAATTGTTAAATTCACAACACTTTTTGTTATTTCTACAACAAAAGTGTCGTTGTGTATAGCGGCGGTAAAAATCGTTGTTATAGGATCTATAGCGACACTTTTGTTGTAGAAATAATAAAAAGTAGTGTGGATTTAACAATTCTCTAAAAAAAAATAAGGACTTTTGACAAGTATGCTTACTATTTTTAGCAAGTATTACTCTATTAATTAAAAAAAAAATACTATGCGTGCATGGTGCATCTATACCTATTAACCATCCAAAACGAGCATGGTGCATATACATGATTACAAATCATGTACACTACAGAATGAATGGAGAAAAAGTAATAAAAGAGAATTGATATTTTTACATAAAAAAATTGACATTTTCATATGATTTTACTCGTATAAATAGTGAGTGGGTCTCACTTCTATGTGAATGAGATTTGTGTGAAAATATCATTTTAACATGTAGAAATATCAATTTTCTTATTAAAATTGAGTTTTGGATAGTTTGAAAGAAATTTCTCAGCTAGGACCGTAACGTAACACTCAATTTATTCCATAAAAAAAGATTGTTCAACTATTTTTATTTTATATTCATATACTTAATATTTATAAATTTTGTAAATGAATTTTTTTTAGAATGGAGGGATGCGGAAAGGAGGGGAGTAAGCTGTCGATTTAACAGTAGTGACGCGATAATAATTAAGTATACCGTAAGTGTGTAGAGAGGTCCACCGCGTGACTAATTGTGAAATTTGGGTTGAAATTTAGTCATTTCATATCATCTTTAAAAGGGCTTTTTATAGCTTTATAAAACAGGCTGGCATAAATGAAATTGTCATGCCAGTCCATATCAACTCTCTCTCTCTCTCTCTCTCTCTCTCTTCATGTTTTAAAATTGGCTCGACTGATTAATGATTGAATGAATTCTGTTTGGGTTTTTTTGCTGCATTAAATCTCTTTTGCAACATTTTTATTTTGGGCTTTCTTTACTCATTCATTAACACACGCACAAACACAGACACATACACACACATATATATGTATGTATGTGTGGCTGACTTATAAGAACTGAAGTAGCCTACTTATCTCTCTCTCCTTCTTGAGTTGCATAAAGTGGTGAAAATCTTTTTTAAAAAAATACACAAGAAAAAGAAGGAAAATTTTAAGGGTTTGATTCATTAAGATTTGAAGGTTGATACTCTTTTCTCAATTGTCAGCCATGAAGCGGTTCAGTTCCACAAATTCATTGAGCACTTTACTCTATCCACCTCAAGGTACACAAAACTCTTCAACTACGGAAAAAAAAAAACAAAAAAACAAAACAAAACAACAACAGGGTACTGTTTTATTTTTATCAAAAGACTCCGTTGTGTTGTATGTTAAAAATCATAATTGGATTGTCCGAACATACTTTGCAATATTGTAATGTTTGGATTGCCTAAACATGCATTGAGGTGTTGTACTGTACAACTCCTCTATAGTTTTTTCCAGGCAATCCGGGATTTGTTGCATTGCTTTTCATTTTTAACCTTGTTTCATTCTTCCAATCTCTCAAGTTGGTTGCTAATGCAAATAAGAAATTTTTAACGTGTCCATGTCTCTTTTTGTGAGTGGCCTAACTGAATTGAGTTCTTACTCTTCAACTATTGTGAAAAAAGGGCCGGGTACTCTTTTATTTTTAGTGAAAAACTGAGTTGCTTATAAATATAAGCACGGATATATATCCGAGCATCGACATTGCCCTTCATTTTCTTAACAGTGTTTCATTCTTCCAAATATATTTGTTTGGCTGCTAGTGCCAAGAGAAAATCTTCATATATCCATTGCTGTGTTTGTAATAGGCCTAACTGAATTGAATTGAATTTTTAGTACCCTGATAAATTCAACGTATGAAAAAAGACTTTTTTTTTCTTGTACAACAGAGAAGAAGAACCCAAAAGACAATTGCATTTACAGTAGTGAAAAATACAAAGAAATGCCGAATGGTTTAGACGACGAAGACAGCAGCACATACATGGAAGAAACAGGGCAGAACACAGATAAAAAATGGCGATTGAGCTATACTCAAGTAAAGACAATGGAGAAGATATTTGAGGTGGATAACAAACTTGATCCTGGGAAAAAAGTAACACTGGCACATGAACTAGGCCTCCAGTCTCGACAGGTTGCGATTTGGTTCCAAAATCGTCGTGCCCGGTGGAAAACAAAGCAGCTGGAGAGAGACTATAACCACCTTAAGGCCAATTATGAATCTCTTAAGCTGATTTACAGTAAGCTTGAGCAGAGTAAAGATAATTTGATTCATGAGGTAAAGTGTCTACATGATCATTTGCACATACTACTCCCTCTGTCCCATGAAAATTTTTTATAATCCAATTTTTTTTGACTAAACCGCAAATTGTATTCTATGGTTTAGGCCCAAATTCAATCTCCACCCGAAGCTTTATTTTCGATTAAAAGCATCCTACACTTTGAGCACTTAAACAATTTGCACTCTAAACTTTAGTGTGGAGGATGTAAATTGTTTTGACACTCAAAATTTATGATGCTTTTAATTGAAAATGAAGTTTGGGGTGAAAATTGATTTTATGACTAGACTATAGGGTACAATTTGTGATATATATGCCAATTTTTTTTGGTATCGGAAAAAGAGCCTCATTTGTTTAATGTTAATAATATAAAATGACGCAATTTCTACAGGTTTATCAATACAATTTTATTGTCATGCCATCGGACTAAACAAAACCTTCAAATAAATTTAGGGGTAAACCTGAAACAAAAATATATCCTTAAAATAAACAAATGAGAGCTTTGTTATGGTAGGGAGGGAGTTTAATTATTGAATTGGGATGTTGCTTAGTTTTATGCTGATTCTCTTCTGTGCATCTATTGCAGTTGAGAGAGTTAAAAGCTATACTTGAAGAGGAAAACACAGAGACAAATCAGCCTATTTCGGGCTTACAGACCAATGGACTATCCAAAATTTTTGTAGAGACTAAAGGGTTATCGGATAGCGATTCTACAGGAATTTTGAATGAAGAGATGAATCGTAATTTTCATATGCTAAAATCTCCTCCAGCTTTATCAACTCCAAGGTTGGATTTTTCTTCTTTTTCTTCGTCGAGTAAATATGAAGATTGTTTGGAATCAAGAGCTGATTTGAGGAATGCATATCAACAACAATGGATGAAAATGGAAGAAGGGTGTTTTTTTGGTAGTTCAGAGGAATCCTGCAATATTTTCTCAGTTGATCAAGCACCAAACCTTCATTGGTAAGTTTGGTTGTGGCCTAATGGGATAAAATTGAAGAAACTATAGAAATTCAAGAATTTTTTTTTTCTTCAGAATATTTGGAACCATAATTGGCATGTCAGGAACACTATTTTCACATCAGTTTTTGATATTTCTAGTCACATAAAAGTGGGACTCACTTTCTTCTCATTTGAGAGAAAATTATGTGGAAATATCAGTTTTCTAATTATATATAGAATTTAAACGAAAGAGGGATTAACATTGTAACTCATTTGGATTACGGATGGCCTTCATTTAGCCAGCTTAGTGAACACTAGCAGGAATTTCACTGTTTTTACCCCTTAGATATGAACTTTCTTGAGGTTCCGTTTGGATGTCAAGAAAGGAAAGAAGTAAAGGAAAAATATAGCCGCTGTCCCAAATCCTTTCATTTTTTGTTTTTTAAAACAGTATTTGGAAATTAAAGTATTTTCTTTTATATGAAGTGTAATGCTAACCAAACAGTCGCAAGAAATAATATTATGTATTTTGTCTTTCATTTCCTTTAGGTTGCATTTCAATGTTAATAAAGGATAAAAGAAATATAATCAGTCTTTTTCCTCACAATGTGTGTTTGGACGTGACCAGAAAATGTAGATTCCAGCACTATATATGTCATTGCCGTAAACATAAAAAAACATCCTACGTGTTGTACATGATTTTTCCTTGCAAATGAGTGATTTTGAATATTTTTTTTACTGTACTTTATTTTATTTTTAGTTTTTCTGACAATCATTATCTTGTTCAAAATTTCCGACATCCGAACAGAGACTTATGTATTTTTATTTTCCCAAAATATTTCTTGTTTAACCCTTGTGGGTTGTTAAGTAAAAGTGACATAACCCACTCCATTTATTACCGACTCCAGCATGTATCCTCTCGATTTCAAATAAATTGGACCGTTTTTACTTTAGGGTCCAAATTTAAAATATATTAAGATGTGATAATATGAACAAAAAACAATCGAAATATTCATGTGAATATAAATATAGTTGACTATATATTATTCAGTTTGACTAGGTTAAAACATTTAAATACTAGTGTTAATATTTTGATGGTTAAATTCGCCCAATTACTATTTAAGATCCATGTACTTACTTAGACTTATTTTAGGGATTTAAATTTCATGATCCCAATTGTAATTTGGAGCATATACTTCATCGTCATATATGCTGTTAATCTTAAAATTAAGAGATTGTTTGTTTAGAACTGCATACATCTGAATGGTTAAAATGGCTGAATTGGTTAACAATTAAATGGCGTTTGTTTTGGAAAAAAATCGTCTTAATAAATTTGAATCGGTTAGGATGATTGAAATTTGAATGGCTAAGTCGATTATTTTTTTTGAATAATGACCAATGAGAATTTGAATAAAGTAAAAAAAAATTTAAAAATTTAAAAATTAAAAAAAATATTAACTATTATATTAAGTAATATTAAATAAATTTACAACAACTTTGAATTTTTTCAGAGGGGTAAAATAATAAAATTATTTCATCATTGTAGTATTAAATTATTTCGCATTGTACACTGCTTGAATGATCGTTAATAAATAGAGTTTTCTTATTTATTTTCATCTTCTTCTTCTTCTTCTTCTTTATTTTAGTTAGTTTATTTATTTTATGTCTAGTAATTTATTTCTTTAATCTAGGATGAAGATGACATTAAATAATTATTCATGGCAATATTATTTTATCTTTTCTATTAATTGTGATTTAATGTTTAATTGATTTACGTCTCCATATTTCGTTATTGAAATACTTTCGCTTTTATATTTCTTATGTGATTTTAAATTAATTAAGAGGTTTTGATAGATTATTGTTAAGATATCTTTTTCATAATTCATGTTTGCTCAAAGAAGTTTTGATGGATTATAGTTAATCCTTAAATTTTCATAATCTATTATTGCCTACGTTAATTGTAAAATTACTAAATTAAAGGAAAATGAGATCAAAACTATAGTTAAGTTATGAAAATAGAAAAGAATGAATTACTTATTATGTTTATTGTTTCTTCGGATTCGATTCCTAGATTTCTTTATCATTAATATTAGTTTTCATATTTTAATTAGTTTAATTATAGTTAATCAATTCTACATTTTTATTTCTAATTCTCCTAAAATAAATATTAAAGATGTTTTAAAATTAATTTAATTTTTGTGGTTCACATATACTTATCAATTTTTTAATTTGACACTGTACACTCACAATAAATTATATATTTTTATCACATCAGTTAACTTTTAATTATGTTGATTGTAAGGATGAAATCATGTAGGAATCTAAATTAATAGAGCACTTGCTAACAAACTTGAGCTTAATTCATTTATGATAAAACTTGACTCTGCTCGTATAAAACCACAATTTTTAAGTAAAAATTAAAATTAGTATATTTTTTAATTTATGTGTGTTCTGGTTGGGTTCGAGATATTCGGGAGGACTCACACCATGTGACTGGATGGTTATATTGAAAATAAGAAGTTTGATATCCTAGAAGGGTCATAGTTCAAGTTGACTTATGATTCTCTTGTTCGAGTTGACTTCCAATTTTTGAGGAAGTCAAATCCTATTCAGTTATGAGACTTACAATTATAAGGAATCTCTACATAGGACTCTTATTCCAATTGGAGAATGGGCGTGGTAAATTGGGGCGGTGTGAACAAGCTATAACTATAGCTAAAATTCAAGTTTAAGGAACACACACTTTATTGCTATTATTCACTAAAGCAATTACATACCTCCACTACAAGAAAATGGTCAAACAACGACCAAGACTTTTAGCTACCACAGTATCCATTCGCTAATGTTATTAATAGCGACCACACTTAAATCTAGTCGCTAGTTAATATCAACGACTGCATGCGGTTGCTGATTTAATTTTGGCACCAAAAATTTGGCACAACAGGCTTATTGTGACCGATTAGTAATAGCGACCGATTTGCGGTTGCTAATAAAGCCACGTCAATAAAAATTAGTGACCGCGTGCGATCAATGATAACAGTCGTTGATCTTTTTTAATCGCAGGCAATCGAATAGAACCAGGCAGTCGATAACAGAAGAAGAATATTAAGAAAAAGAAGAGAGGGAGAAGAGAGAGAAGAGAGAAGAGAGAAGAGAGAAGAGAACACTGACCCAGTCGTCGGCACGCTGCCCCATTACTGTACAGGTATGGTATTCTCTAGAAACCATTACGTTTATTCAATCTAGTTAATAATTTTCTCTAGCAATTTCACAAACTTGAGCATACGAAACATATTTCTTTTGAAACACAGTTACAAAAACATAAATCACTAATTGTGTATATTTGCTGCTGGATTCTTTTGTTGGTGCATGTCAATTTTTTAATTGATGATTTGTTGAGAAGAAGAATTATGTTCTGAGTCTAGATTAAGACTTGGTTGTTTAAATTTAATAAGTTAGGGTACTCTTTATTTTCATTAGGGTTGAACTCCTGGTACTCTTTTTGTTAGGATTTGATTACAACAGTAAATTCCTGAAGTCTGGAACATAGGCTTTGGTTGCCACTTTCCTAGTTAGTCTTATTGGATGACCAAGTATTTGATGTATTAAGGTTAGATAATCTGAGATTTATTTATTTAAGTTGTTGTAATCCTATATTGGGAGGATTTCTATTTTAATTTTATTGTTATCATTATTATGGATAGATAAATGTTAATTATTTTGTTGAGTGAACACCAAATCTGAGAGAAGTTTGAGTACTTGGATTTGGGGGTGTCACAGACAATTATCGTCAAAAGGATTCCAAACAAAATAAGGTTGAATCAAATGTTTTATAAGTTAACAATTTCATAATGACCTCAAATAAAAATAGCCAAAGGCTAAACAAAATACATCAGTACCATGATGTATGCAAATCAAAACGGATAGTACACATGGCACATACGTCACTAATCCATCAAAAGAATTAAATCAAATCAAATACTAAGTCGACCCATACGTATCCTGAACAAATATATCAAATGGTCAAAGCTCACATCCAGAACATACAAAAGGACACGTTGTGACCGATCACACCGCTAAGGCTGTCTGTCATGCCTCTTGTCAAGAAAGTATGCGTCAGTGGTGCTTCTGCACAAGTGGTTAGCTCAAGTATACCTTTAGGATCGAACTACAAATTATAAGTCAAAAAGGGGTTCAAATCATAAGGCTTACGTGATCATCTCCAAATGATATCGAATTATATCAAGTACAAACATACTTCACTATCACAAGATACCAATGATCAAAATAACTCAAGAATGTAAATGAAAATATACGAAGAATGATACAAATGAATAAAGTCTACAAAACATATTGACATGATTAACTAGTTCAAATAGTACAAATACGAGTTCTAAGTATCAATGTCAGGACAAAATTATCACATGAATTTGAGAATGAACAATCAGGTAAAACAATAACCAACTTCTAAACGAAAAGAAAAACGAACCAATCAAAATTAAAAGGATGATCGCTGAAGGAGTACGAAATATGTACCTGAATATAATATCGAAATAATTCACCGAACCCAAATATTACACCGCTAGACCTCCTTAATATGATCTATATAATTATCAAAATAATACAAGACTATTAATTAAATTACTAACTTATAAAATTTATGTATTTTCTTTTTATAACTTAACTGCTTTAATATTAGTTCATATATCCTCTAGAGTTAAGAATATGTTCAATACATTTTGATAATACAAAAATATTATTTTAATTTAATATAGTTAACGTTATAATAATATAGATGTAATTTTATTAATTCTAAACTCCCTGTAATATTATTACGAAGCAGCTGAGTCATAATGAAATTGACAATTGTTATAATATATATATATATATATATATATATATATATATATGAGAACGGATCTAAAGCACTCCTTTTAAATAGCATTTTCTCTTAAATAGTACTCTTTTATTAAAACTACGTCGAGATTCTTTTAAAAAATAAGTGGGGTCGCGAGTGATATTTTTGTAAATAAAAAGAAAGCAAATGGGACTACTTTATTTTAATATTATTTTATATTTTAATATATATATATATATATATATATATATATTATTTTGTATTAAACTTACGATTATTATTAACTTCTTTATCTCCTTTATTACATATCCCAATTACAAATCAAAATTGCATTAACAAATTTGTTTAATCAAACAAAAAAATGAAGTTTTAAAGCAGATTGTAAACACGACAATAAAATAGATTGTAATCACACTAATGAAATTAACTATTTTATATTCAAAAATAAATCCAATGAATACCTTTTGGAGATACGATTATATTGATTATTCTCTCACAATCTTGTTCCTAAATTTTCTTTTTGTTCGACAACCTTTTTTCTTCCTCCTCTTCTTTGTTTCTCATTGCGTCAAAACCCTTTCTAGTCGATTATGTTAGTACATAAATTAGGAAGGGTCTTAACCTAATATATTAACATTATTTCTATTTTAATTTAGTTTTTAAAACCCAACACTTTAAATTGGGCTCAAATAGTTTAACAAGTCCAAACTTAAATACTTAAAAATTAGTTTGACCCAATTAATTTTATTATTTTTTATTTTATTTGTATCATTTATTATTATTTTTCCGGATATTACAATTATATATATGCTAATTAGTAAATTTAAGTATGCCTTAAAATTATGTTATATCTAAAATCTATACTAATTTTAAACTACAAGTGTAAGGTTGGTGTAACGGATAAGTCCAGCTTACTGAGTGACTCATCAATATCACGTGTCTGTGTGTAATGGACTTAACTGAGGATTAATATGCATAAAATTAACTGGATCCCAATTCAAATTTCCATCTCAATGTAATTAGAACGAACCAATTTCATTTTATTATACAACAAACTATAAATAGTCGTGAACCCCAAATAAGAAAGTTCAAAGAATGAGACTATGAAGTAGTTCCTCTTCCATTTTGTGGGTAATCAATCAATGAAAAACACGATAAGAATAGAAACCATACTTGTTAGAAACGACGAGGTGGCATGGGCGGCGTGGGTAGGGCCCGGTGAACGGTGTCACTCTCTTAAAGGTCACGAAGATCAGGGTGTTATTCGAAGGCTGATTTTGTTATCATACAAAAGATGTGTTCAAGTCATTTGCATTACCGTGTTAGCAAATACCATGAATTTCACTAGCTCCTCATTTACATCACTTTCTTCTCCACATATACCTACTATCTTGAGATGTCAAACAACGCAATTAAGGCTAGTTCATCTTCTGTATTGAATAAAGAAGGAAACATGCAGAACAAATTCAGGTAAACTGGTTACTCATATATACATTAGGCAGCTATGTGCTTCCAAATAAGCCTACAACCCATACCATGTATGACACCCTCAAAATAGGTCCCAAAGTATTGGTTAAGAGTTAGGCATAATAGATCTAGAAGGAGGGGGTTGAATAGATCCTTTTACTTTCAAATATTTTTACGGTTTATTTTGTATTGCTAATAATTTAACGTGTAATGGCTTGTAAGAATCTTTTCAAGACAGATGGAATAAGTAAAAGATCCCTTCATTAATATATTCATAATCATACATACATTGTTAAGTAGAGTTAGTTCGATGATAAGCGGTTAAAACATACATAATGATTATAGCGAGCTTAATGTACATAATGTAAATGACATAAAGTAAAAAACACACGAGGGTTTTAAGTGGTTCGAGACTCAAGCCCTAATCCACTCTTTTGCTTTCAACTAGCGAGATTTCCACTAAGGAAGGGCAAGACCTGAATCACTAAGATTCCTTCAAATTAGCAACCTTGGGACTTCAATTCACTAAGAACTCTTCAAGGCCAAGAGCCTTGGAACTTCTCTAGTTCCCAGAACTCTTGAAGCCCATGCAGGTTGGAACTTCATTTAGTCCCTCCCGACAAGGACCCCTCAGGCCCTGACTTCTTGTTGTTGAGATTGTTGTTGTTGTTGGTGCTGAGCTGCTAAGATGTCATTAAGCTCTGAACATCTTTTGTACTTAGCAAATTAAGTATGATCCTCTTTGCTTTCAAATTGTCCCACCACATCTTCTTTGGTGCAAATGATCTTTTCTCTTTCCTGCTCATCTTCATCTAAGTATCACCGTACCACCATCACCATCCGGGTTTGCTAAGTCTACGTGCTTTTAGTCGACTTTGTTCGACACTTAGCAAACCCCGAACCCTTCTTGAATACTTTGCGGACATAGTTCTCGCACTTGTTCACTTTCACTTTTCTTTCACGGTGATTTGTAGAGTGGCTCTCTTGATCTTCCTTGTACTTTTCACCACTTTCACGAATGCTATCTTCTTGCCTTCTTGGCTCTCACTTGGTGCCATCTTTAGTGGCATTCTCATCTTTGTTGAGTGAAGCTTTGATCTGTTTTGAGTTCTTCTTCAAAGTCGCTTAACTTCCACCTTAGTAGCCTCACCGTCTATGAGACTTGTTACTATTGATCTTTGTGGAACTCGTAGAGTCAACAATAGCATTCACCAACTCAACGATTCTGCAACTTCACAATCATCAGCAACTCTTGATCTTTGAAGCTCTGTTTATTTATACTACTTCCCAATCTTCCCGTTGGAAAGTAGCCGTTGAAGGTTATTCAAATTGCTTCGCAAATCTCGAGTTATTTGGTGCAGACTGCAGATGAGACATGACATCTTTTTCTAACTTCCTGACACTGCAGTCTACTGTTTCACTTACCCTGTTAGATATGTCACTTTGATATCTTGGGCAGGTCGAAGACTTGATTTCATCCTTCTGATTTCTCGATCAGAGGTTATCCTTGCATCAATGCTCTCAATAAGCTTTTGTCCGAATATTAACCTTCAGATTGAACCGTTGCCAATGCTTCAGTCTTCAGCTATTCGAACTCTACGTTTCTGATGCATGTCTTCATGGACCTGATCGTAGTGTCTTGTTGACAGGTAGAAGCAATACTACGATCTTGAGGAGTGTTCACTTGATCTTTAGTGTAGAACACCTCTTTGTTCTCTAGTGCAGTGCTTCAACACTTCTGTTTTCCTTAACTGTTCTCAGACACTGATGGCTTGACTTCTTGCTCTGGCCCCTTCTGAATAGTAAGACACTTCAGATTTGTGGCGTGTCCAGCTCGTTTTCTCCTTATGATCTTTCGTTCACTTATCATCAATGGACTGACCCAATGCTTAATCACTTTAGCCTTGTTATTCAGAGGCTGACCAGTATCTTTGTGTATACTCCATCAGTTTTTTCTTTGTTTGGCAAACACTACGATTCTGATTACTTTTAGGATCGTTGTCATTTTTTTTCTTGACAGCTACTGCATATGCTGACTTTTCTTAGTCAGCTACTGAAGTCTTCTTATGATCATCTTGTGGAAGAATTTACCTTGAATAACTTCTCAACTCAATTTGGATGCTGATTGAGTTGATGCTTAGATCTTCTATTAGCTTGCATGCCATTCGTTGAGTGCTCTCTGGCTTCCTTCAAGTGAGATGTATCTTTGCATTACCAACCAGAGGCTTCATTCCTTTAGATATTCTTGGAGTGCTCAATTGTTGAGAATCGTGTTTGCTCTACGATTCTACTATGGCCTTGTGAGCACATCTGTTAAGGTCTTAGCTCTGCATTCTATGATTTAGCTTTGGTTGTGCAGACACTACGACTTTGAGATCAGATCTTGATACTACGATTTGTCTTCATCTGATCTTGCTTGACTACGATCTCTGCCTTTGATACGACCAGTAGACTCTATGATTCTGAGTGCAGTCTACGATTCTTGAATTGGCTTTGACATTAGTAGACTCTACGACTCCGAGTGTAGTCTATGATTCTTGACTGGCTTTGGAAGATGCTCGATTGGCTCAGTGGCGGTATCTCCGACGATTACAACATGACTTCCTCAAAGACTACGACCTACGAGGAAGTTCTCCTCGACACACTACCATCCTTCCTCGTTTCTCCTGGAAGTCTACGAACTCCGAGATCTACTATCTCGCAGACTACGATTCTGCCTCGATAGCTCTCGAGTTTTCCTTGACTCTCTTAGCATACTACGATTTCTGGTGCAGTGCTCGACGATCAGACAAGCCTATCTATAGCATCATAAGATCAACCTAACATGCTTGATCTTACTATATTTATAGTCCGCGTACATCATTTCTTTTTAAGGACTTTACAAAGCTGTTTTGCTTAAGTAGGATCAACCTAACACATTTGATCAATTCATTCTAAGTCCTTGTACATATATTTCTATTATTTATCAAAGGACTTTATAGCTTTTCTTAATGCAAGCATACTTGCATATTCATTCATATATATACATATCATAATCAAATCATATGTAAATAGGAATATCATTCACATGCATATTCCTGACAGTCCATACAACCTATTCTGAGTTGCCAAATACATGGTACTAAATTCAAATACAAACTTAATTTACACAATTATTAATTATCGTGCAAAATACGACAAAACATAAGCTGAAAGTTTTAACACGAATATTGTCTCGTAGACAATATCCAAACTCAAATGAAGTCCTCATTATAATTATTATCACACTATTTCATAGAATAGTGAGGACTACTATAGCCACCATCTTGGACCATCACTCCATTTTCCAACTAGTCTCAGCTATATTCTCATTTCCTAAAGAGAACAATGAAAGAAAAGAGTGAGCTCAACTAGCCCAGTAAAGAATATTATGACTAAGATAATGTAGAATAAATTATCATTAGTCTTCAACAGTATAAAAACTGATAGAATACAATAGACAATAAGTTTTAGATTAACAACTGCAGCGAAATAATCAATCCATTAGAAGAGTCAAGTAGAGTATGATGTCTACTATCTTCTATAATTTAAAAGTTCATCATCAATATTTTTTTCTTTGTAACACAACTCAATAAATAATCCACATCATCGAATTATCCATGCACTACGGGTCAAGGATATTCTTTAGTATATCCACAACATCGAATTATCCATGCACTACGGGCCAAGGATATTCGTTAGTATCACCAATAGTCATAATCATGCCAAATAACTGTCCATCAATGCACTACGGGCATATGAGAACTTTCACCACATCATTTATTTGTAACATTATAGGTCATGATTATACCAATACATAATTTTTGGCCATAATCATACCAATCAACAGTTCATCTATGCACTACGAGCCAAAGATAACTTTCACCACAATATAAACATGAGGATGATGACAATGATATAAGAATTCAATCAAGTGAGATCAAGGATAAAAATTAAAGATTTATAATTCAATTTATCCAGAGTTTAATATTATCCAAATTGTCAACATGATAATTATTTGTGGAGTAAAATTCAAGAATGATATTCATGTATCAAAAATAATTTGGACAGAAAAGAAACCAAATTTTTCCATAAATAGTATCTCGTGAATAGTACTTTATGAATAGTACCGTATATATGAATAATATCGTACGAATAGTACCATATGTATGAATAGTACCCCGGCATGAAAGGATTAAAATTTAACAAGAATGTTCAAAAAAATATTTCAGTGAAATGATACTAGATGAAGCGCAAATTTCAAGGATATTCTACTAATTTCAAGAAGTATAGAAGTAATACTTATTAAAATAAGTATAGAATTAGGAATATGAAATGAAATAATATTACTTACATACTAAAAAGTATAGAAGAGAATATTATTTCTTATGAATATTGAATGAAAATAGTATCCCTTACGAATATTGAACGAAAATAATATTCCTTACGAATATTGAACGAAGATAATATCCCTTACAAATATTGAACGAAAATAATATTCCTTACGAATACGAAAAATAATATCTCTTATGAATATGAAATAAATAATACCCCTTACCTTAGTAGGAGATTAATTCTAACTGGTATAGCGGAGATATTCTTGAAGAAAACTTGCACTATTTTCTACACTCAAAGTATCCTTATTCTCAAAAGAAATACGCACAATATTATAGAAGAAGAATTATCCGATTCTGGTGTGATTTTCATTTCTTAACTAAGCATCCTATTTATATGAGAATAGCAGGGCACTATTTGAAATCTTCACGGGTGAACAGAAAATTTTTCACGGGCAAATTTGGCGGATTCACGCAATTTTTCTGATTTTTACTAGTTATTACTATGCAATAAAATATTCTAATAAAAAAAACTTTATATAAAATATAATATATTCTATTTATAATCTAACAAAAATAAATAACTTTATATATAATGTAAAAGTATTTTGTTTTATATAAAAAGTTTTCTATTTTATTACTATTATAATAATAATAAAACAAAACTGAGATAACTTTCTATCGACGATTTTGAAAAATGAGTAAGTGGGGGTCCATGTAATAAGCCAAACTTACAACAAATACTTCATAAAAAACCCCCTCTATTTATCACAAATCACTTGTCTTTAATAAACACATTTTTAATCTTCAACAATTATTCATCATTAATATTATAACTCACAATATTAACATCCAGATCATTCCCAAGAAAGAGGGGGCTTTCCGATAAGGACTTCTCTTTATTGATGCGCAATTAAATAACCTAACCCCTTTCTTTGACAGAACTTTCTAGACATTATCAATAATGCAAATAATAATATGAATAACTGTGTCGTCTTAATTATTGATTTAATAATATAAAATATTGTGCAGATGATACTGTGACAATAATTGAATCAATAATACGAGATACTATGCAGCAACTACTGTGACAATAATTGAATGAATTGAGTGACTTCTCACATAAGAATCAATAATAAGAGATACTATACAATACCGGGTGCTACTGTGCAACCACGCATATAGCCTTTGACTATTTGTATTTGAGGTCATTATGAAATTGTCAACTTATAAAACATTTGATTCAACCTTATTTTGTTTGGAATCCTTTTGACGATAATTGTCTGTGACACCCCCAAATCTAGGCTTCCCTCAGATTTGGTGTTCACTCAACAAAATAATTAACATTTAACTACCCATAATAATGATAACAATAAAATTGAAATAAAAATCCTCCCAATATAGGGTTACAATAACTTGAACGAATAAATCCCAGGTTATCTAACCTTAATACATCAAATGCGAAAACATCATAAACAAATAAGTCCTAAACATCACATCATAAGTCTTAACATAATAGCTCTCAAATAATAATAACAAGTCTTCATCACTTGATTGCTTTGCCTTTGCCCTTACTAATGGAAGGCTCGTCAACTCTTTCAATCTTCGCTGCAATGTTATTATGCAAGAGTGAGCAACAATTGCCAACAAGTTTAACAATAGAATAATAATAATAACATGCCAATAAACAATGGATACTGAACCAAAAGAAGTCTTTGCTTTTGAATCAAGATTAGAACAAGAATCAAAAGTACATCTGAGGGTCACAAGACCATGAACTATATCCTAGGTCACCAAGTATTTCTACTTTAAACCATTAACAACCGTAAGACTATATGGACCTTACTTCTCGTACCTAGAGGGATCAGCCCTTAGTTGTAAGATCCCAGCTTTTATAAATAAAGATGAATTTTCTATAAATATTATTTTTGAATATTATGGAATAATTTGATATAATGTTATAGTTGTGGGTAATATTTATAAATTTTGCAAAGTATGCAAGTGGTTATATTATATTCGATTGGTCTGGGGAATATTCTTGGTTTAGCGAGGAATATTCGTACATAACTACTCAATCATTGGTGGACCCTAACAAGAATTATTGAAAACGACAAAAATATTTTATTGAAATAACTACGGAAGTTTTACTGAATTGATCTTGCTGAACTACTCATTAGTAAAAATACGATGTATATGTGGTTGCATAGTAATACACGGTATTGATTATTGATGCTTATGTGAGAAGTCACTCGGTTTGATTCCATTATTGTCGATTAATAATATGAATTATTATAGCGATAATGACGTTTTGTTTTATTCGTATTATTAACGTAATAAAAGCGAAACATCTTTTTATATAAAATGAATACTTTATTAAAGTTATTCTATAAATAAAATATATTATATTTTATTATGCGTATATTTTTTTGCATAGTGTTTTGCATAGTGTTGTATAGTGTTTGCATAGTAAAATGTTGTTATATAAATAGAATATATTATATTTTATTTAAAAGATTTTGCTTTAAATATGGACCATCGATTAAAGTAAATCAATACTGGACCGCTCATGGATTAATTACTATGCATTCTATTTTCCTATAAATAGAAGCTCATTCCTTCATTATTTTCTTACGAATTCACCGAAACTCTGAGAGAGAAACTATAGAGAGAAGAAGAAAAGTATTCGCTACTTCACTTTGCCAATATTCATTTCTTATAAGGTAGGGAATATTATTTGTTGTACCCGTAAGGTGTTATTCTTTTGTATTCATGAAGAGAACTTCTTTTTTATTCCATTCTTATTTATTACATTGGAATAACTTTGATACTGTGAATCCCCTATACTTGGTGATCTTCTTCTTTTATTCCATTCTTCATTATTACATTGGAACATCCATGTCATGTGTTTTACACCGGACTGGTTAAAATCTTTATTATTCTGTTGGAACATCCTATCATGTGTTTTACACCTGACACAGTTCCATTTTTATCATTCTGTTGGAATATCCTATACATGTGTTTTACACGGATCCGGTTCCATGTTTATTATTACATTGGAACATCCTGCTTATGTGAATTTCACGACTGGTTCCGTTATTTATTATTCGCATTGGAATAACTCACTGCAAGGCCTATCGAATGCATGGTGATTTCTTTTGTTATTCCATTCTTTATTATACCCATTGGTTAAAACTTTGATTTCTATACTCCATGAAATTAGTAGAATATCCTTGATATTTGCGTTTCATCCAAAGATATCTTTTCATGGAAATATTCTTCCGATCATTCTTGAATTTTACTCTACAAAGCGAAGATCATGTTGACAGTTTGGATGTTATTAGTTCTGAATAACTTAATTCTTGAACTTGTTTTATTGAATTCTTATATCATTGTCATCATCCTCATATTTATATTTTTTTAAAGTCATCAGTGGCACATAGAGCATGGATGGACTTGGTATGATTATGACACGTGGATTATTCGATTGTAATCATGACCGTAATGTTTCAAATGATGTGGTAAAAGTCCTCGATGGTCGTAGTGCATTGATGGACGATTGTTGTATGATCATGACCATTAATGAATACACAATTATTGTTGGCGTGTAGTGCGGGAATAATTGTGGTCGTGATACTAAAGAATATCCTTGGCCAGTAGTGCGGGGGTGATTCGATGACGTGGATTATTTATTAAAGTCGAGTCTCAAATTTATAACGATGATGAAAAACCTTTTAAATCATAAAAGATAGTAGATTTTATTTTCTACTTGACTCTTTTAATGGATTGCTTGTTCATTGCAGTTAAACTTGATGTTTATTATATTTTATCGGTTTAACAATATTGAAGGCTATTGATAATTTATTACGCATTATCTTAGTCATAATATTTCTTCTTTGGGCTAGTTGAGCTCACCCTTTCTTTCACTTTCTCTCTCAGAAATGAGAACATAGGTTGGACGAGTCGAGGAACGGAGTAATGGTCCAGAGGATAGCATTAGTAGTCCTCACTATTACGTGAAATAGTGTGATAATAATTGTAATGAGGACTCCTTTTGAGTTTGTATAATATCTAGTAGACAATATTTGTATTCAAACTCACGATTATGTCGATATTATACTGCGACGCTTATATTAGTAAGTTGTATTTAAATTACATACCATGTATCGACTACCCAAGATGGGTGATGTATACCTAATTTTGGGGGCGTCACAGTTGGTATCAGAGCTTAGGGATATGATCCCTGGCTAAGATGTGAGAATAGTACTAGGAGGGGAGAGACGGGGAATACCTTCGCTAGTATGACCTACCTAAGTTTATGTCTTATTTTATTTGTTCGATTTAGAATATAAAGATAATTGTTATATGTCAATTAATCTTTTGTTTTGTGGAAGTATCTGAAAATGACATCTGAGAATGTTGAGAATAGCAATGGAGCACAGGCGATCGTTGATTCACCACATATCAATAATCAGGATAATATGCATCAGGAAGGCGACAATCCTCATGCAAACAATAACACTGACCAAATGATGATTGATCAAATGTTCAGAGGCTTTATGAATTTATGCAACAAAGAAAGAGAGCGACTCTGTCCAAAACGTGGGTGGAAACACGAAAAACTCTCGGTGATCACCGCTAAACAATTCAAGGAGCCGGACCACCGGAGTTTAAGGAGAGCCAAAACCACTTCGGCGTAAGCATGGATAAAGCAGATTACCAAGATTATCTTGATGTCTTGGGATGCTCCAAGAGCAAAAGTTCCCTTTGCCACCTTTATGTTGCTTGCGGAGAGGCGATTCTTTGGTGGGAATCGATAAAACGTACTCAACTCATTGTCTTCAAGATATCTTGGGAGAAGTTCGAGAGTCATTCAACGACAAATACTTTCACGAAAGTATTCGCCACATGAAGGAGGTGGAGTTTATCAAGTTGGAACAAAACAATATGGCCGTGTCGTAATCGAGGCAAAATTTGCGAGTTATCACGGTTTCATATCCCACTTGGTGGATAATGAAGAGAATGGCACGAATGTTTTAAGAGGTTTGAAGTCGGAATACGTCAACATCTTATTTCTCATAAACCGTGTTTGTATTCGGATGTTGTAAATAAGGCTCGATTAGTGGAGCGCGATAACGAGTCAACGAACTAAAAGAGAGGTAAGAAAATTATAATACCAAATGAGTAGTAGTCATCAAGCGGTGACAACAAGCGTGGAGGAATCAACATGCCGATATGGTAACCACTTCGGTGGTAATCGGTAAACAAAACAATAAGAATGGACATTTCAAAAACGGAGATTCAACATGATGATGGAAAGACGTCGACACCAAAGACCCGTTGTTAAGGAAGGAGAAAGACCACCTATCATATGCTTCAAATGCGGAGAAGAGGGACACATCGATCCGAATCGTGCTATGCCATCTCAAAGCATGTTATAATTGTGGAAGAGAAGGTCACTTAGCTTGATTTTGTCATTTAGCGAAGATAAATTCAATTAGGATGGAGGCACCAAAGGCCGGTCGAAAAAAGTCAAAACCTAGAGTAGTCAAGGGTTTGTTGTGACCTCCCGAGAGCAAAAGAACCCGAATGAGGTCATCACGGGTAAGCTTATCATAAACTCTAATGAAGTCTATACTTTATTTGATACCGGTTCTACCCATTCTTTTATTTCTCCTACTTGCGCTCATCGATTAAATTTGACTCCGGAGAAATTAGACTTTGACTTATCTGTGGAAACTCCATTGGGAGAAACCTTCATTACATCCAATCGTTTATAAGTCTTGTTTGGTTCAAATCGGTACCCTCACATTACCTGTCGATCTTATTTCATTAAAAATACTTGCATTTGACGTGATTCTAGGGATTGATTGGTTAACTACTTATCATGCAAAAATTGATTGTTTTCGTAAGGTTGTTAGCTTTCATATTCCTAATCAACCTATTATCTTGCAATTCAAACGACCAAACCATTAAAATCAATCACGGTCATCTCAAGCCATAAAGCTATTCGTTTATTGAAAAACGGATGTCAAGCTTTCTTAGCTCATGTCACAGATTTAAACAAAAATACGTTAGTTTTGAGCGATATTTCTATTGTTAATAAATTTCTGACGTATTCTCAAAGAACTTCCCCGCCTACCCCGGGCGTGAAATTGAATTTTGTATCGACCTTGAACCCTAGACAAAACCTATTTCCAAAGCCCCATATCGAATGGCTCTATATGAACTTCGAGTTAAAGACCCAACCGCAGGAATTGTTAGACATTGGCTTTATTCGTCCTAGTACTTCTCCTTGGGGTGCTCTGTGCTTACATTCGTGAAGAAGAAGAAAGACGGGAGTATGCGACTTTGTATTGATTATCGGGAGTTGAATCATGTCACCATCAAAAATAGGTATCCATTGCCACGTATTGATGACTGTTTGACCAACGGTTGTAAGGAGACAAATTCTTTTCAAAGATTGATCTTCGTTCCTGATATCACCAATTGAAGATTAGAACCACTGACATTCCAAAGACTCGACTTTGAAACTCCGATGCGGGCATTACGAATTCCTAGTCATGTCCTTTGGATTGACTAATGCTCTGCTACGCCTTCATGGATATGATGAACCGAGTATTCAAGGAATATTTAGATCACTTTGTGGTCGTCTTTATTGATGACATCCTTATTTATTCCAAAAGCCGTGAAGATCATGAGCAACACTTGAGGCTGACACTCCAAAAGCTTCATGAATATAAGCTTTATGCCAAGTTGAAGAAATGCGAGTTCGGCTTGAAGAAGTAGCATTCCTTGGGCACGTGGTATCAAGTCATGGAATATCTGTTGACCCAAAGAAAGATTGAAGCTATTCAAAGTCGGGAACAACCTAAATCGATGATAATCAAGTCGTAGCTTTCTCGGTTTAAATTTGGTTATTATCGGAGATTCGTGGAAGGATTTTCTCGAATCGCTACTCCATTGACTCTCATTGACTCGAAAAGATACAAAGTTCGGTTGGAGCGAAGAATGTGAGAAGAGTTTTCAAGAACTCAAGAGGAGACTTATTTCAACACACTGCTCGACAATACCATCCGCCTCGAGGGATTTGTCATCTATGATGATGCTCGGGCAAAGGGTTGGGATGTGTTCTCATGCAACATGGAAAAGTTATAGCCTATGCCTCATGACAACTCAAAGAATATGAGAGGAATTATCCTACTCATGATCCGGAGTTAGCGGTACCGTTATCTTCAGCACTTAAAATTTGGAGGCATTACTTGTATGGGAGAAAGTGGAAATCTTTACGGATCATAAAAGCCTCAAATATTTCTTCACTCAAAAGGAACTCAACATGCGACAACGACGTTGGCTTGAACTATTGAAAGATTATGATCATACCATCCAATACCATCCCGGAAAAGCGAACGTGGTAGGCGGCGCGTTGAGTAGAAGATCATATGCAAGCACGAGTCGTTATTGTCAACGCAAAGGCCCATTTTGTGTGACTTGCAAAGGATGGAGATAGAGTTAAAGACTCGGGGACGCATGTGATGATAGCGAATATACGAGTAGAACCGACTTTAATCGATAAAGTTAAAAGTACTCGAGCTACGGACACTGGAGCCGATGCGAATGAGGAAGAAAGTGCAAGAGGGTGCTATCATGCTGGAAGCAAGAATCGATGAAGAAGGAATACTTGAGTCAACTCCGCACTTTGTGTTCCTAACGACCCTGATTTAAAGTATAATATCATGATGGAGGCGCATAACACACCATTTGCAATCCATCTGGAGTACCAAATGTATCATGATATTCGGCTATACATTTTGGTGGAGCAATATGAAGAGAGAGATATTGTTGTTTATCTCAAGGTGTCTAACTTGTCAACGAGTTAAAGCGAGCATCAAGTACCAAAAGGTCCATTGCAACCACTTGAAATTCCGTGAATGGAAGTGGGAGCACATTACCATGGATTTCAAGCACGGCCTTCCTAAGGTTTCTCAAGGCATTGATGCGATTTGGGTCATTGTTGATAGATTGACCAAGTCTGCTCATTTCTTACCGATACGAGAAACTTATACACTTGAACGTCTTGCTCAGTATGTACATAAATGAGATTGTAAGATCGCATGGTATGCCTAAGATCCATAGTTTCCGATCGAGACCCAAGATTCACTTCACGATTTTGGGTTAGTTTGCAAAAAGCTATGGGCACGACTTACGATTTAGCTTTCGGCATATCATCCTCATCTGGACGGACAATCGGAGAGGACTATTCAAACTCATGAAGATCTATTAAGACTCGTGTCCTTGATTTCAAGGGAGTTGGGACAAGTTCTTACCATTGGTGGAGTTTTCCCTCTGATAACAGCTTATCAAGCAAGTATTGGCATGGCTCTATTCAAGAAGCGTTGTATGGAAGAAAGTGTCGTTCTCCAAAGATCTTTGGGATGAGGTGGGTGAAGCAACGTTGTTGGGGCCGGAGTTGGTAATGTATGACTACGGAAAGATTCAAACGATCCGACAACGTATAAAAAACCTCACAAAATCGACAAAAGAGTTATCTTGATCTTCATCGAAAGGACGTGGAATTCGATATAGGAGATCATGTGTTGTTAAGAGTTGCTCCATGGAAAGGAGTTACAAGATTTGGAAAGAGAGGAAAACTTAATCCTCGATTCATCTACCCATTTTAATCCTCGATCGAGTAGGAACCGTGGCCTATAGACTCGCTTTTACCGCCAAATATGTCTCGTGTTCATAACGTTTTTCACATATCCATGTTACGTAAATATGTGAAAGACCCGAACCAAATTATTGAGTTAGAACCGAGACGAAATAGCGGAAGATTTAACGTATGAAGAGGTTCTGTTCAAATTTTGGATAAGAAGGAACATATTCTACGCTCCAAGGTTATACCTCAAGTCAAAGTTTTGTGGAGGAACCACGATGTTGAGAAAATGACTTGGGAGTTAGAATCAAATGAAATTAAGGTATCCTTTCCTCTTGACATACCAGTATCGTACCCTAATTTCGAGGGCGAAATTTCATAAGAAGGGGAGGTTGTAAGACCCAGCTTTTATAAATAAAGATGAATTTTCTATAAATATTATTTTTGAATATTATGGAATAATTTGATATAATGTTATAGTTGTGGGTAATATTTATAAATTTTGCAAAGTATGCAAGTGGTTATATTATATTCGATTGGTCGGGAAATATTCGGTTTAGCAGGGAATATTCGTACAACGGCTCAATCATTGGTGGACCCCACAACAGAATTATTAAAAACGACAAAAATATTTTATTGAAATAACGGCGGAGTTTTACCGATTGATCTTGTTGAACTACTTCGGTAGTAAAAAAATACGAATACGTGTGGTTGCATAGTAGCACACGGTATTGATTATTGATGCTTATGTGAGAAGTCACTCAGTTTGATTCCATTATTGTCGATTAATAATATGAATTATTATAGCGATAATGACGTTTTGTTTTATTCGTATTATTAACGTAATAAAAGCGAAACATCTTTTATATAAAATGTAATACTTTATTAAAGTTATTCTATAAATAAAATATATTATATTTTATTATGCATAGTGTTTTGCATAGTATTTTCCATAGTGTTGCATAGTGTTTGCATAGTAAAATGTTTTTATATAAATAGAATATATTATATTTTATTTAAAAGATTTTGCTTTAAATATGGATAATCGATTAAAGTAAATCAATCTGGACCGCTCATGGATTAATTACTATGCATTCTATTTTCCTATAAATAGAAGCTCATTCCTTCATTATTTTCTTACAATTCACTTTGAAACTCTAGAGAGAAAACTATAGAGAGAAAAAGAAGAAAAGTATTCGCTACTTCACTTTGCCAATATTCGGTTCTTCTAGGTAGGGAATATTATTTGTTGTACCCGTAAGAGGTGTTATTCTTTTGTATTCATGAAGAAAACTTCTTTTGTTATTATTCCATTCTTATTTATTCTGTTGGAATAACCTGTATACGCGGAATCCCCTATACTTGGTGATCTTCTTCTTTTATTCCATTCTTCTATTATTCTGTTGGAACATCCTGTCTGTGTGTTTTACACCGGACCTGGTTCCGTCTTTATTATTCTGTTGGAACATCCTGTCTGTGTGTTTTACACCGGACCTGGTTCCGTTTTTATCATTATGTTGGAATATCCTATCTGTGTGTTTTACACCGGATCTGGTTCCATGTTTATTATTCATTGGAACATCCATCGCTTGTGAATTTCACCGACACAGTTCCGTTATTTATTATTCATTGGAATAACTTTGCTGTCATGATGCCTATCGCATGCGGTGATTTCTTTTGTTATTCCATTTTTATTATACCCATTGGTTAAAACTTTGATTTCTATACTCCATGAAATTAGTAGAATATCCTTGATATTTGCGTTTCATCCAAAGATATCTTTCATGGAAATATTCTTACGATCATTCTTGAATTTTACTCTACAAAGCAATATCATGTTGACAGTTTGGATGTTATTAGTTCTGAATAACTTAATTCTTGAACTTGTTTTATTGAATTCTTATATCATTGTCATCATCCTCATGTTTATATTTTTTAAAAGTCATCTCATGGCCCGTAGAGCATGGATGGACTTGGTATGATTATGACCGAGGATTATTTGGTGTAATCATGGTAGTAATGTTACAAATGATGTGGTAAAAGTCCTCAGTGGCCGTAGTGCATTGATGGACAGTTGTTGGCATGATCATGACCATTAATGAATACACAATTATTCTTGGCCCGTAGTGTAGGAATAATTGTGGTCGTGATACTAAAGAATATCCTTGGCCGTAGTGCAGGGGTGATTCGATGATGTGGATTATTTATTAAAGTTTGAGTCTCACTATAACAAATGATGAAAAACCTTTAAATCATAAAAGATAGTAGATTTTATTTTCTACTTGACTCTTTTAATGGATTGCTTGTTCATTGCTAGCTAAACTTGATGTTTATTATATTTTATCAGTTTAACAATGTTGAAGGCTATTGATAATTTATTCTGCATTATCTTAGTCATAATATTTCTTACTGGGCTAGTTGAGCTCACCCTTTCTTTCACTGTTCTCTTCAGGAAATGAGAACATAGCTGGGATGAGTCGGGGAACGGAGTAATGGTCCAGAGGATAGCATTAGTAGTCCTCACTATTCTGTGAAATAGTGTGATAATAATTGTAATGAGGACTCCTTTTGAGTTTGTATAATATCTAGTAGACAATATTTGTATTCAAACTCACAGTTATGTCGTATTGTACACGACAGTTATATTAGTAAGTTGTATTTAAATTCTGTACCATGTATCTGACTACCCAAGATGGGTGATGTATACCTAATTTTGGGGGCGTCACATTAGTACCATGTATGTGCACAACATCTTAACACTATCGCGTAATATAATCCCTTGTAGCAGGGTTGTTCATCTCAGCTTTGACATTAGAGTCCGCACCAAAGGAAGTTTGGTTTGGATTGATCTCAATGGTAATTTAGAGTTCTATAATCATCAACTAAGGATTAGTTGAATCAATAAGAATTTAATAATCATTCACGAGTTCGTTAACAATGTAATGTTATATAGAGATACAATAGCAATGATAGAATACCATTGAATCATAAGTAGATAAGTACCATATATCAAAGTCATGCTTTCATAAAGGAATAGTAGGCTTAACCAAAAACATAGGAATTGAATAGTACAAGAAACCTTGCTTGAATAATAATAAGCTAAGGTAAAACTTGTTTAATAAATTAGAGTTTGAAAAACTTATATAACTATAACCAAGTTAGAGATAAGGAACTTGCTCAATGATGATATTATATAAACTAACAATTTGCTCAATGTAGAATTAGGGTTTATAAACTTTCTCAAATAAAGCTTAGGGATTAAAAAACTTGCGTCGTGCGTAAATTACACAATTACTATTCACGTTCCTCAATTTAATCCTACATATCATTTACATTTATAATACCAGTTAATTATAACATAATTGGCATCATAAGTACCTTCTCTTCTCACTACACTGATTATGGTTATATTAATCACATCACAACATTATTTTTCACTCATTATTAGACTTCACGAATGACGAGTTAACTACGTGTTAGACATATCAATTAAACACGTAAGAACATCATTGACATGCTAAGAATCTGTTTTAACATCACATTATATGTTTAATACATTTTCATGTTCATTAGATTGGGTTTAAATGATATTTTCTAGACTTGAAAAATTAAATAAAATTTTACGGGCGGCTTCGCTAAGTGGCCGCCTGCAATGACCGAGAATGAATCGGATCTGGCGTTCTTGGTACGAATTGGTATTTATACAGCGCTTCAAATAAGCTTCTGACCGGTATTTGCGTATATGCGCCCCAAAATAGGTCCATACAACCCATTCTGAGTCGCCAAATACATGGTACAGAATTCAAATACAAACTTAATTTACACAATTATTTATTGTCGTGCAGAATACGACAAAACACAAGCTGAGAGTTTTAACACGAATATTATCTCGTAACAATATCCAAACTCAAATGAAGTCCTCATTACAATTATTATCACACTATTTCATAGAATATTGGTTTTACTAATAAAAAGCAAGTTTTTAATTTTCTTGTACTTTTTACTGCTTTTGCATCCATTCGTTATTGTTTTGGTCTTATTATATTGGAAATTTGTATATTTCTCTTGGGTTGTGTCTTGGGTGCCTACAAATGGCCATATATGCATGCCCTTGTGTATGTGGATAGTCTATATTATAGGGAGACTATAACAAAAAATTTTCGTTGGTCGGATAACTAAATAGAGGCGTATATTTATATTATACCTACATATATGCAAAAAAATTATGTAAACTTGTTCCAATACATATGCAGACCATGTATGATGCAATGATTAATATTCCACCCCTAAGAATCTGTTGCCTTTAGGCTGGTGCAGATGCCAGTTAAAATATGTAGGATGACATAGGATGATACCTCATTATAATTTAAGATCCACATTAATATATAATGCCCTTGGGTAGTCGATTTCATGCTGTGTAATTTTTTTTTTTGGTATATATCCTTATTTCATTCAAGAATAAGCATTTATGATGTACTGTAACAATCCAAATTTTTTTTACATAATTTTAAATATTTATTGAATTAAATAAATATTTTAGTTGATGTGTTTATTGTTAAATAAATATTTATTTAATTTGATTATTTATTAATTAAATAAATAATTCATGAGTTAATGAATTAACTTGATTAAGTGTAATATGTTAAGTAAGTTGATATTTGGTAATTTTGTATGTTGAAGTTAATTTAATTATAAGAGTGTTGAATTAATTATTATGTGATAATATTCTAATTTAATATAATAATTAAATTAGAGAGTTGATAAGGATTGAATGAATTGTTATGATGTTGTTTTAATTTAATTAGGAGTGATGTGCTAATTTATTAAATAAAATTATAATGAAAATTATAATTTTGTGGCAATTTAATTATGTGGCATTTTGATTTAATAAGTTGATGTTAACTTTAATTTAATTGAATTTGAATAGTAGAATTTAATTAAATAAAGTGCGATAATTAAACTATATAGTAAATGAGTTATTAAAATAAATTAAAAAGATTTAATTTAGTTTTACCAAACAAAGCCTTATGACTTTTGAATTCTTATTTTAATTTAGTTTTGTCAAACAAGCTTTATGACTTTTGATTTTCAAAAAATTATAATCGACATCGCTTATAATATATATTAATAATTAATATATGTCTATGTCAGTTATATTACGTATATTATATATCAGTTATATTATATATTATATTAGTTATATATTACGTTAAGTTTAGAAGAAGAGAGAAAAATAGAGAGAAAAAGAGAGAAGGAAGAAGAGAAAACTATCTGTGAATTAGAGAAAACAAGGAGGTTGCTATCATCTTTGTTGGTTAAACAAGAACTTGAAGGTAGCAATTCAACTTATAAATTATTAGTTTTGTTCTTCATTGTTCTTCACTGAAAAATATATTTTTATTTCTTTGTAAATTTATTTGTATGATAATTGTTGAATATATGACTTGTATATGTTAATTTGTTTATATAATCTATTTTTATATATTTAGTATATGATTTAGAGTAGGATAATCCATGAAAATATGATATATGTGAAGAAATTATGTTTATAAAAAATATTGTTATGTATATATGATATGGCTTATTTTGGAATCAAAATTTATGTTCACTTCATGTTATAATGAGTATATTGATTTTTGATTGTGTAAATATATGAAGAAATGAAAACAAAAGGTTTTAAACAAACCGTTTTAGTTGAAAAACGAATTCACAGTGATTAATTTGGCTAAGAATGTCAAAAAATGAAGAAATAATAAAAACAGTGAATTTAAAGGTTGTAATTTGGAAGTTTATGTTGTTTATATGGTTAAAAACATAATAGGAATATTAATTGTTGTTTCTGTGAAATTTATACAACTTGGGTAAGTTGGAATTGTTGTTAGAAATGAGGTTTTATTCCAATTTGGCTTTATTTTGTGTTCTTCATGAACATTGTCTCACGTCAATGTGGTGGTGAAAAGCAGAAGTCTTCGCAACGCCACTCGATTACTCGACGAGCGATAATCAGGTATTGTCAATCTTTGATTAGTAACGAGTAGCACTACAAACCAACTGCAGCCAACGATCGATCAGCAATTGCTTGATTAGTAAATGTAAGCATCAGAACGCCAAACCAAAGACTGCAGTATCTTTGGTTCCTCATTAAATCAGAATGCTGCAGCTAATACCATGATTAGCGATTTAGCCCAAAAATTTAATTTTTAAATATACAATTCTATAATTGTTAATATAGTGTAATTTTATGACTATTAAATGTGATTTATCATATTGCGGTGGTGTTATAATACCAAATATGAAAATTATTATTAGTAATTAATGAGTTATGTGATAACTGAAGATTTGTGTTATTGCATTAAAAGTGTGGTTTAATCATGTGGTTAAACTTAATACCAAAGGGTTATAAATGAAATAGATATTCAGTTATGTACCGTGAACATGTGGTAACTAATTATGTCATGATGACATGTGTATATGATCTTTGGGAACGTGAGTTATAACTGTTTAGCCTACACGTAAGGCAAGTTCCTAAACCTTACTTCTTTACATTGCGCAAGTTCTCTAACCCTAACTTTATTTAAGCAAGTTCTTGAAATCTGTTGAGCAAAGTTTTTAATCTTGTTTCCTTTTTGGGAATTGTAACCTTAGCTTACCATTTTGTTCGAGCAAGGTTTATTATATCTTTTCAATGCTTTGAACTATATTCTTAAAGCATGAGCTTGTTGCTTTACAATATTCATTTATGGTTCATAACTACTTTATCTTACATTGTTGTTGAACCTTTACGTTGTCATTAAACTTTTGATTCAAATAATCCTTAGTTGATGAACGTTGAACTCTAAATTACCCTTGAAACTTATCCAAACCAAACTTCCTTTGGTGCGGACTCGTATGTTAAACTGAGATGAACAACCCTATTATAGGGGATTATTTACGCGAAAGCGTTAAGATGTTTGTGCATACTACATGGTACGGGGGGCTGATCCCCCTAAGTACGAGAAAGAAGGTCCATATAGTCTAAGGACTGTTAAAGGTTCAAGTAGAAATAGTTATAACCTGGGACATAATTCATGGTCTTGTGACCCTCAGATGAATTTCAATATCCGTTCTTGATTATCAATACTATGAAATGTTATTCAATTCAGTTATTCATTACCAGTTATTATGTTTCCATTAAGTGAGCATTTTTTTAGCTCACTCTTGCGTATATATAACAATTGCAGCTAAAATTGAGAAAGTTGATGAGCCAACCACTAGCAAAGGGAAAGGAAAGATGAACAAGTGTTGAAAAGTTGTTAATTTGTTGAGATTTATGTTTTCAGACTTGGTTTAATTATGTGATTTAATTAATTAATTTTTCGCATTTGATGAATATTTTAAGGTTAGACAGCCTTGGATTTATCGAATTTAATTATGTAACCCTTTAATGGGAAGATTTATTGTTTAAATTTTAATAAATTTGGGTAGTTAGAAATGAATGTTTAGACAGTGAACACCAAATCCTGTGAGAATGAAGTACCCAAATTTGAGGGTCACAAGTTGGTATGAAAGCTTTAGGTTATGAACCTTAGGCGGGGGAAAAAACCCTTAGGAAGTAACCTTATAGGACATTGTAAAGATAGTGGTGATAAACTCTTATCGAGTTTTAAGGAAGAAATAATAAAACACTCTATGTGCTTATGTGGTTGTAACCTATGTGCTTGTGGGTGTCGAGTAGTGTCGGTTAGTAATTAAAAAACTTAAAATTTATGTTGTCAGGATGACTAATATGGGAGAATCAGTTAGGCTAGGGAGGAGGGATCTCAGATGCCTAGATAGGAGGAGCCTCAAGATTTTCAAGTAGTCTGGGAAAAGCTAGTGCCAAGGGAGTCGTCTCCGTTGGATGTAGTTATTGGATACCCCGAGTTTGAGCAGGAGGGATTAGTAAATGATGAGGATAAGGTAGAGATGGATGAAGACCCTGTGGAGCTACCACAGACAAAGGAGAACGAGGAAGAGTTTCCACCAAACTATATTGCAACTCATATGTATGATGAGGTGTATGATCGTAACATTGAGCTACATGATAGAGTTAGGGAATTGGAGGAACTAGTAGATGAACATCAGACTTCAATGGCACAGAAGAATGATGAGATCCAAGATCTTGACGAACGCCTAGGTAATATGGAATGGAAGCTGGTTCACATAGAGGGGTAAAAGGAACAGCTGATGGAGGAGGTTGCAAAACTGAAGGATAACCTGAAAGAAGAGTTCGCTAAGAGAGCAAGAGTTGAAGATGTGTATGAGAAAGCTTCCCAGCGTGCAGAGGTAGTAGAGGGAGAGGTACAAGCAAAGAAGATCAAGATGGAAGAGATGGATTGTGTTTTCTACACTGTGATTATCAGAGCTCAAGACTGAGTCATGTATTATCCGACTTAGTTCGAGGAGTTGCCATGATATATGTTAGATCGTAGAACGATGTTTCGTATCATGGAAGAGGAGCACCGTAAGGCTGTGCAACGTCTTAGTAGGCCTTAATAGGAAGTGTAATTATTGAATAAATAATTATATAGTAAATGAGATGTAAATCCCGAGTGTTATGTGACCAATGGGATATGATGAAGTTATCCTAAAACTTTATTAGTACAGGAAATTGATGTAAATAGCAGCAATGCTATTGTTTCTATGTCTTTAAAAGATTATGAATGAATAAAATGGTAATATTTATTCAAGACGTTATGTGTTATGTGATGATTATTTATGATGTGCAAGTTAAGTAGAAAATACTTAAGAAATTGAGTAACTATCTAATAACTGTATTTAAAACAGAAAATGCCTCCAAGAAGACTTTAACCACGACAACGAACCCCTGAGGGGTCTACTAAAAACAACAATGGCAATACTAACCCAGTTCAGAAGTTGGTGACATTACTGACGGGAGCATTGAAGAATCAGCCGTAGAACCAAGTAGCAACTGTGACACCCCCGAATCCAGGTCCTCTGACCCTGGTTCGATCATCACGATAAAATACAAACATTCACCTCTAAACAACATACGATAACTAAAATACGGAAAATAATAAATGTACGTCGTTCATTCAAAAGGTGTTACTAGTCCCAAGATATGATAACCTTAATATCATCTTACAAACATACCCTAAAATAAACATTAGGGTTCATATTACATAACAGTAATTTAAACTAAGCGTAAGGTAAAGTCTGCTCCTTGTCACTATTCTACATCTTTCCTTTACCCTTGTCCTTCCCTGAGGCTCGAGCTTAGCTGCAATATAATTTATGATATAGCAAGGATGAGCAACAAGTTTGCCCAACAAGTTTTAAATACAACAATAAGGATATATCATGATGAATGGAAAAATATCTGGCAATAGATTCAACAATATGAATATCTGAAGGATTCAACAATATGAATATTGGAAGCAAAGAAAATGATTGCTTTTAGAATAACTGCTAGTCAAATAGACTTTGAACTATAAAACTCCAATGGAATCAATAGCTAATTGACCCTTTGGTTACTGGCTACAGAATAAGTACTTGAGGGGATCAGCCTCACGTACACTATATATATGCATAACATTTAAATCTGCTATTTGTATCTTATATTAGATACGTACATGGGGTACTCCCCTATAAAAAAAGGGTGTTCTTTCAGTCTAAGAATCCTTACCATCAATTGGTTTGGATAGCTTTTATAAAACTTCATACTCTTGTCTGACCGAACAAAGGTTCAGACTCTATCTAACACAGTTCAAGAATTATTGAACTTTAAATGATGTACAAGTCCAAGACTGTACGAACTCAAGTGTACTAAGTGCGAATATCAATAATATCGATGTGGAATAATTGTAAGGTAATTAAACCACTTAATAGTATGCTTGGAAATAAGATTCAAGCTTAAATGAATAACTTTCAATTCAATAATAACCTGCTCAATACAATATGAGAAGGATAGGAAACTTTCACAAAAACAAAGTTATGTAAGTTAGGAAACTTGCAACACAATAAAATAGTGTTCAGATACTTGCTCAAGTAAAAGAGTAAAAATTAAGGAACTTGCACAATCAAAGAGTGAAGTTCAAGGAAACTTGCTCAATAATAAATTTGAGTAAGATTAGGGAACTTGCACAACCAAATAATGAAGTTCGAAAACTTTCTCAATATAAATTTGAGTGAGATTAGGGAACTTGCACAACCAAATAATGAAGTTCGAAAACTTTCTCAATATAAATTTGAGTGAGATTAGGGAACTTGCCTGTTTGCTCAGCTACAATATAATACTAGCTCTAACTAACTTGCGTTGAAACGATCTAACATTAACAAGTTGGTCCTTCAATTAGTATGTGTAAACTAATATGCGTCTACACTTACAATAATCAAGTCTTCACAGAGTATGCTTCTTAACACATTACAAAGCATATTGGTCATACATTACTAGGTAAAGTAATCATATAAGCATGCCTTGAAACTTCAAACCAAAAATAGAATCTTGGTAAGATCAAGCAGATCTTGGCCTTGAGTTGTGCCTAGTCTAGCTTAAGGGATAAGCGAAGTCATACCGCCCCCTAGCTAGACCAGGTTTGAGCTTTGATCTCCTGACTTCAGTCCAACTCTAACACACCAATTACACATATAATTTAACATACGTACATGCTAGAGTTTCACACATAACACATGATCATTCTTGAGTTCATTACCACAAGTTTGACTTACAATTTATATGTCATTAAAACATAAATAGGTCATGTAATCATCATACTTTGTAACTTGGTTATACAATACTCAGTAGTCATGCTTGTATATAGACAACACATGTATACTTTACTCACATAGTTCATATTTTAGAAATTTCCTTTTTATGACTATGTGTACATAAGTGAAAACCATACCTTAACCAAACGATGCTCATGCCAAAATAGCTATAGGCATAATGAGTCTTAATATATATGCTTGCATGTTCATAACGTACTTTACTCATTACTTGATGACATTAGCTTCCTCATTCTAACTTTCTTTGAATTTAACACTAATCTAACTTAGTACATACAAGAAATCTTAACATATAACTCTTATGCATTTACAACATATACTAGAGTCACATATACATGGTCAAATGGTCAAAACTTACTAGATAAACGTCTTAGTCAAGTTCACATTGAAAAGTCTTAAATTTCTTATTTTAAAAAATAGTCTAATCTTTCAATCATGTATGCTAGTGTGTTTAATCACTTAAATCTTGCATTTCATGTCAATATAAACCATATTATCTTGTTCATAAAGTCAGAATGCTCACATGATGTGTTCATGACAAAGTTCACTTTTGAAATACAATTTCATTTCAAGACCACAAGTTTTGTGTCCATTGTAGGTACTAACTTGGTTATACTTGTTCATACTACATGCATATGCTTATGTGTGTGTGCTACAATAGTTTACATGCTTTCTCTAACCAGATGCCAGCAAGTTAACATGAATAGAAACATAACAGAACACATAAGACCTGGTGCAGATCATCCAATGCAGTTGCCTTGTTGCCAAGAAATCAAGGCGCATTTCTTGTGAATTGTCGTACGAGATGTACATTTACTCTCTATCATAGCTCAAAAGAACCCATCATACAAATTCCTTATAAACATTGTTTCTAACATAACCCAACACATTTAGATGTTTGTATAACACTAAGAAACATATCCCAAATCAAACATCAACTAATACATGCTTAATTCAAAGAATCAATTCACTAAGCAATTTATCAAAATGAAGAATAGGAATGGAAGTTATACCTCTATGAATCAATTCAGCTGCAATATAACAATTTACTCACTCTATATAAGCTCCTTAGCAACTAATTCTCAGCAATTACAACAAGGAAGGATGAAGGTCTCATTTATAGAAGAATGGTTACCTAGATAATGTGATTACCTCCCAAATCAAACCACAAAGGATTTCAAGAATGTATAATGGTTAAGAGAGAGTTGGTGATTCCACTCATGAATCCCACTCCCCATCTACTTATTGCTCTAGGTTTGTTGAATTTGAGATGAAGATAGGCTAGCTAGCTCTTTCACGTGGAAGAAAAGAACTGGGCTCTCATTATGGGACAAAGCAAATCCCATCATTTGCAACAAATGAAATGCAACAATTGGCTTATACCATATATTCACATAATATAAACTTTGGTTATAAATTATGTATACACAATTCATTTTACATAACATAGGTTATAATGATTTAAAGGGCATACAATGTATTTCCTAATTACAAGATATCAAGTAGTGCACATACATTTAATTCATGTACATTTTCTATTACCACCAAATACAATTGTGCATTGCTTGCACAATTAATCAAGTAAATAAAATCATATTATATTTATTAATCTCTTACTCATTAATTATTATTTATTCATAATAATTATTAATTAACACATTATCAACTAGTTACTCACAATTGCAATTAATCAATATGTTCAACTCTTGCCACCATATTCAAATAAATTGAATATTTAATTATTAATAATCCTATCAATTCCTTGATATCAAACTCTTAGGGTTAGTCCACTAATTTAAATAACTATTAGTGACTCCCTTTAATCAGTTCATAAATTCACATAACCACATGAGGTTTAATAAACTCACAAAACTAACTTATTAAAAATTAAATCACATATTTAATTAATAAGGAGTTTAAAATTCACGGTCATTACAACCTTCCCCCCTTATAAAAATTCCGTCCTCGGAATTGCAAAAATAGGGTTACTCAAATAAAAACGGATAATTCGCTCTTATTTTCTCTTCTAGCTCCCACGTAGCTTCTTCATCATCGCGGGTTCCTCTAGAAGAATCTTAACTAATGGATAATCTTATTCCTCAACTTCTATTCTTTCCTATCTAGTATCTAGACAGGAACTTCCTCGTACGATAAGTCTTTCTCAACTTGAATTGGTTCTTAGGAGATAACGTGCTTGTAGTCCGGTTTATATGGTCAGATATCTTGACACATGAAACACGCCAGAATGTGCTCAAGTTTAGGAGGTAATGCTACCTTATGCGCCACTTCAATCGACTCGCCTCGAGAATCTCGAGCAGTCCCCATGAACCTAGGGCTCAACTTGCCTTCTTCCCAAAATAAATCTTCCCTTTCCTGGGAGATACTTTCAGAAATGCATAACTTCCTAATTCAAAATCTTTCTTCTTGCGATGTAAATTCGCATACTTATGGCGATCTTGAGCTGCTACTAATCGTGTTCTTATCACCTTGATGATTTCCACTGTCTGTTATACCAATTCTGGTCTTAACAGTCGACGTTCTCCAACTTCGTCCCAACATAAGGGCGTTCTACATTTCCTCCCATACAGCACTTCGTACGACGACATTCCAACACTGGTGTGATAACTATTGTTATACGCGAACTCTACTAATGGAAGGTGATCCTCTTAACTACCCTTGAAGTCCATCACACAAGCTCGGAGCATGTCTTCAAGTGTTTGAACTGTTCTCTCGCTTTGCCTATTGGTTTGCGGATGATACACGGTACTCATTCGTAGTTGTGTTCCTATTCTTTCTTGAAGACTCTTCCAGAAGTTTGACGTGAATCGCGGATCTCTATCTGATACAATAGATACCGACACCCCATGCCTCGAGATAATTTCCTTAACATACAATTTGGCTAACTGATCCAAACTATACTTAATCTTAATCGGCAAAAAGTGAGATGACTTAGTAAGACGATCTATAATCACCCATATGGCGTCGTGCCCTTTCTGCGTTGCCGGAAGCCCCACCACAAAGTCCATTGTGATGTGCTCCCATTTCCATTCAGGAATTTCTAATGGTTGTAATAACCCGCTTGGTCGTTTGTGTCTGCCTTGACTCTCTGACAAGTTAGACATCTACTTACGCATTCTGCAACCTCTCTCTTCATGTTTGGCGACCAGAAGTGGTGACGCAAATCTTGGTACATCTTCGTGCTTCCTGGGTGTATCGAGTATCTCGTACTGTGCGTTTCTTACAAAATCTCCTCTCTCAGTTCTGGTACTAGCGGTACCCAAATTCGTCCTTCAAATCTTAGCAGTCCAGTGCCATAAATCTTAAATATCACCTTCAATCAATCGCTTCTTGATGTTATTGCAATCTTCGTCTTTTTCTTGTGCCTCTTTAACCTTATCCAATAAAGTCGGACTCGCTGACACTGTAAATAATTGTTCATTGGTCTCCATCGAATACTTAACCTCCAAGTCTAGTCGTTCAAAATCTTTTACCAATTCTTCTTGAATGGTTAACTTTAATAACTTTGTTAGGAATAATGTAACAACCCGATATTTTCTATACAAATAAATTAGAAATTTTGCGTATAAATTTTTTTTTATTTTAAAAATGGGGGTTATGTGCCAAGATAATGTGTGTATGTATTTATGTGATATATTTATTACATGAATGATTTTAAATAATTTTATGTTAAATTATTGATTGTTATAAACTATATTATTATAATAATTAATTTTATAGTAGAAATGTTTTTATTAATTATTTTTCATGAAGGTATAATTATATATTATTTATATAATATATGAAATGATTTTAGAATTATTATAATAATTATTTTATTATATGAATTTTAGTATGCATTATTAAGTTAATTATTTTAACTTAATTAATAATGTTAAGTATAATGATATAAATCGGATATGGAATCCAAACCCTAATTTTAGATTTTGATCAAGGAGTGAGAATAATAATATAATATTATTTATATTTTGATTGTTTAGTGCTATAAATATGTCTTGTATATATGGGACCGAGATAAGGGTTGGTCAATTATGATGTTATGTGACAAACCTCAGACATTCTTGTGTGAAACCCTAATTACAAATTTTAGAAACTAATTTTATTTTATTTTAAACCCTAAATGAAAGCTTCGTAACTTAATTATACATTAGGTAAGACAATTAAATAACCTAAGGGTTATGGTAATAAGGAAAGGTTAATATTTAATATGTATACTAACTTAAGTGGATAATCTTGTTATTTCAAATGACTAATAATTTTAAACCTATTTCTAGTAAACCTAATTAGGCTGAGCTAAAGTGACATGTATAAGTAATTAAATTTCATAAGATTGAAAATGGAAACCCTAAATAAACAATTTGGGTAGCATATATTAAAATTATTAGACTATGTTCATTACATGGCCCAAAACAATTAAAGGAGAAGCCCAAAATAAATAAAATGCAAACCAATACTTAGCCCACTTGATTAAGGGTATTTTAGACTTTTGATTAATCAAATTTGTGTATTAAAATAAAAGAAAATTGGGAGATATAATGGGCAAGGGGGGACCGGCCAATTAGGCCTTTTTATGGCAAGAAGATTATGCTAATAAAGTTCCTTAAATAGTAAGTCTTACACACAAGTACGTGTGTGTCAATCTCTCATTGGTTGCAAATCTATTAAGCACCCTTAATCACATGATTAGGCTAATTGAAGAGATAAGGTGTAGTCTTTTATCCATGGTATAATAAAAGTATGGGGGATAATAGTTAATCAGCCATTCATTTGCTAGATCATTTTCATTTCTCTTATTCCCCTTCTTCTTCTTTTTCTCCCAAGCTAGCAACATACAAGAGAGAGAGAGAGAGAGAGAGAGAGTTTCAGTTTTGTGAGAGAGGGAGAGGTGTGCTAGTTGCTTAATGCTCCCTAAGATTATACATTACTTTGGAAGATCAAGAAGGATAGCAAATAAAACTAGGTAAGGTTCTCATCCATTCTTTTTCTTATTCTTCTTCTATTTTGTGTTATAGCATGATTTGTTGGAGTTATGGATTAATACTCAAGATACCCTAGTTCTACATATTATCATTTATGGAACTAAGTCTCTTGAGTGTTAGATCAAAGGTTTAGAGGAAGGACATAAGCATATGTTCTCCAAGGGATGAAACCCTTGTTTTTATTCCACTAAATCTTGTATAACTCAAGTTTTCGAACTTAGATTTGTGATCCGTCGAAGGGGGGGTGCTAGATACATGAGTTATCTAGTAAACTCAAGTGATAGAACATAAATCTAACAAGTTTTGAAACCTTTGGGGTTGTTTTCCCCAAAACACTCCACTTTGAGTGTTAAGGGTTCAAAACCCTAAAATAGTTACTGTTCCCATTTTTCCTGGGACTGTTTCGGATGGTTTCATGTCTTTTAAAATTCTGGGAAATATCACAGAGGTACCTTGAGAAGTTATCTACTTGTAGGAAAAAGAACGAACGCGTTTCGATTTATAGGTTGTGAGTAATGGCCATTTCCGTAAAGGACTCCTAAATATTAATACTCGAATATCTCATTGTGTATACACTGGAAAATTCCGAAATGTTTATAGTGAGTTATATATGTTATGAGAGTATACCTTGAAAATTTCAGATTTGTTTGAGCAAAACTCGATTTATGAAAAATGAAGCAAGATCCGAGTGTTTTGGGTACTTTAAAAATAGTAAATCGTTTTCTAAAATTCCAGAAAAATCTGGGAATCATGGTTGGGACATATACTGTCCAAATCCAGAAAATGAGAATTTTTGGAATCAGTTTGCTATTTTTCCTAAAAATAATTAAGTTATGAATAAAAGAAAATAAATAGTTAAATGATGTCTTAAAAAAGAAAATTGTCATTTTAATGCTTGAATACTCCTCATATATAATATTATAACTATTTTAGGGCATTTTAGTAATTTATAATAAGAAATATTATTTATGACTGTTATGGATATTAAATAAGAGGTTTAATAAAGGTGAACAATTAGAATAAATTATTTATTAATCCAATAAATTGTTAAAAATATTATTATGATATTAATAATATTAGAATATGATATTTTTAAGTAAATAAAACATTAAGATTAAAACTTCATTAAAATATTATTAAATGGTTAATAATATTTGATTTAAGCATTAATAAATGATTAATAATATTAGATATTATTAAAGTAATAATATTAATGCATGATTAAAATATTATTAAGAGGATTAATAATATTAGTAAAGTATTAAAATATTATTAAGATGTTAATAATATTAGTAAATGCGAATAAAAGTGTTATTAGTGAACTAGTAATACTAAGAGGGAATTAAATATTATCAAGATTAATAATATTAAGTGAATTAAATATTTTAAGTTATACTTAATGACGCTTAATATTTTAAGAAATAGTACATTAATATTTTAATATTAATGGTAATTGTTTAAAATGATTTTAAATATTTTAAAAATCATTTAAGGGTAATATAAATGTTTTAAAATATTTTGAGTTATTATAAATAACTTTAATATTTTGGCAAAGGTTTCATTAATAGTTAAATAATAATTAAATGATAATAGAATTGTTTAATACTTGAATCATTTAATAATGATTTCGTGTTTGAAAATTCATGATAAATTAATAAATATTTATTAAGTTATTTAAAATAATATAGTGATATTTACCGATATTGAGTTCTGAGATAAAAGTTTTAGACTCGATAATTACTTCGATAAAGTCGTGTAATTGCAATCGCACATATTTCGAAAATTGATCTGGACTTAGATATTTTGGTATTAATGTTTGTTTGTGATGCAATAACCGTTGAACATGTGTGATAATGTGATTAGGTTATCTGATCGCTAACCTAAATCTTATAAGTTATAGTATATTGTTCTAATAGAATCGAATGATCCGATTAATGATAGGTCGTGATATAAAAGATAAAACTAAGTTGCACAGATTGTAAGCGCCGTATCGAGCAAGTATCCTACCTTTGCATTTCCTTTATCTGAATGGACATGAGTAAGAATGTTTCAGAATTATATTATTAATGTACAGATTATTAACCCTATATTATATACGCTCATTGATTATCAACATGTTAATATATGGTAATTCAGATATATATTCTGTTCGATAATTTCTATAAATGGTTATACAAGTGTCCCCACTTGGATAATCATTGTATTTAACCACATGTTGATACACCTTTGTTAATTACCCGTAAATATATATGTTGAATTATAGATTATTGTTGAATAAGATAAAACCTACCTATTATCCAATCGAATTACTTTGGTTTGGAACCCTGACAAGTATGAACATCCCATTCATGGGAAATTTTTTATGTGCCCAAGGCAGCCAGAGTGAACGATAATATCGTTCTTGTAATGTAGTATTTGTAAAATCCCAAATTTTACGAATAAAGATTTAATTTTCCCGAAATATTTTTTTGAATATTATGGTGTGGATTTGATATAATGTTATAGTTGTGGGTAATATTTATAAATTTTACAAAGTATGCAAGTTGTTGTATTATATTCGATTGGTCGGGGAATATTCATTTAGGCAGGGAATATTCATACAACGACGCAATCATTGGTGGACCCCACAACAGAATTATTGTCGGATTAAGAAAACGACAAAAATATTTTTATGAAAATAACGACGGAAGTTTTACCGTTAAAACTGTTGAACTACTCGGTAGTAAAAGTACGATGTCTGGCGTGGTTGCATAAGTAGACACCTTGTATTGATTATTGATGCTTACGTGAGAAAACACTCAGTTTTGTTCAATTATTGCTACAGTAATTGTTGCATAGTATCTCACGTTATTTGATTCAATTATTGTCGATTCTTATATTATATATATAAGTTTTGTTTTATTAGTATTATTAGTGTAATAAAACAGAAAAACTTTTTATATAAAACAGAATACTTTTATAAAGTTATTCGTTTTATTAGGCAATAATTAGAATATATCATATTATATTATGCATAGTATTTTGCATAGTAAAATCTTTTTATATAAAATGTAGAATACTTTTATAAAGTTATTTATTTTATTAAACAATAATTAGAATATATTATATTTTATTATGCATAGTGTTTGCATAAAGTACTGCATAGTATTTTGTATAGTAAAATCTTTTTATATAAAATGTAATACTTTTATAAAGTTATTTGTTTTATTAGACAATAAATAGAATATATTATATTTTATTTAAAAATTTTGTTTTATTAGAATATTTTGTAGTAAACCAATCTGGATAGTCTGCTTAAAAGTAAATCAATCTGACCGTTCAGAATTAGTTACTATTCACCCATTCTCCTATAAATAAAGCTCATTCCTTCATTATTTCTTACTTAATTCAATTTGAAACTCTGAGAGAAAACTATAGAGAGAAAGAAGAAAAGTATTCTCGCTACTTCACTACTCCTATATCCACTTTATTTCTAAGGTAAGGGGTATTATTTCTTTTGTATTCATGAAGAGAACTTCTGTTATTCCACTCTTTATTATTCTGTTGGAATAACCTGTATATGCGGGCTACCCTATACTTGGTGAAATTCTTATGTTATTCCATTATTTATTATTCTCACTGGAATAACTTTTTTCATGCTGGCATCTGCTGCGTACGTGAAAATTCATTGTTATTCCATTCTTTATTATTACATTGGAATATCCTCATGCATGCGTTTTATCTGGGACTTCGGTTCCGCCTTTATTATTCTCATTGGAATATCCTGCTCATGCATTTTACGCCGGGACCGGTTCCGCCTTTTTATTATTCTATGGAATATCTCGTCATACATGCGTTTCACTTTGACACCGTTCCGTTATTTATTATTCTCGCTGGAATAACTTTTTTACATGCTGATCTACCGCATGCATGGTGATTTCACGTTATTATTCATTCTTTATTATTACATTGGAATATCCTCGCCGGCGCGTATTACGCTTTGACCGGTTCCGTTATTTATTATTCTGTTGGGATAACTCATACATCACGAAGTACCGCATGCCCGGTGATTTCTTTTGTTATTCCATTCTTTATTATACTAAGTTGGTTAAAGTTTTGACTTCTATACTCGTCATGAAATATCATTTTATTTTGTATTTTTTGTTACGAGTTACTATTAACGGGTTACTATTCACCCGGTTACTATTCACTCTAATATTATTCACTCGGGTATTCGGGGCACTTTTCATGCCGGAATACTATTCACGAGTTACTATTCATGGGTTACTATTCACTAAAATTACTATTCACCCGAATTTTATTCACTCGGGTATTTAGAGTACTTTTCATGTCGGGGTACTATTCACGAGGTACTATTCTCGAAGTACTATTCACGGGGTACTATTCACGACGAAAAATTTATTCTTTTCTGTCCAAATTATTTTTGGTGCATGAATATTATTCTTGAATTTTACTCCATAAAGCAGTATCATGTTAACAATTTGGACGTTATTAATTCCTAGATAATTAATTCTTGAACTTGTTTTATTGAATTATTATGTCATTGTCATCATCCTCATGTTTATATTATGTTGAAAGTCATTTGTGGCCTGTAGTGCATAGATGGACTTGGTATGATTATGACTAGGGATTATTTGGTATAATCGCGTGGTAGTAATGTTACAAATGATGTGGAAAAAGTCCTCATTGGCGTAATGCATTGATGGGCGCTTTTGGTATGATTATGGCTATGGATTCTCTTCGGCCAAGGGAGCAAAGATGAATTGTTTTATGGCATGATCAGGACCGTTGATGAAAACATGATTATCTTTGGCCCGTAGTGCATGGATAATTCGTGGTCGTGATACTAAATAATATCATTGGCCTGTAGTGCAGGGATGATTTGATGATTTGGATTATTTATTAAGCTGAGTCTCGGCGATTAAGTTGATGAAAACCTTTTTAAATCATAGAAGACAGTTGATTTTATTCTTTACTTGACTCTTTTAATGGATTGCTTGTTCCGCTGCAGTTAAACTTGATGTCTATTGTGTTTAATCAGTTTAACATTGTTGAAGGCTAATGATAATTTATCCTGCATTATCTTAGTCATAATATTTCTTACTGGGCTAGTTGAGCTCACCCTTTTGCTTTCATTGTTCTCTTCAGGAAATGAGAACGTAGCCGGGACTAGTCGGGAAATGGAGTGATGGTCCGAGATAATAGCATTAGTAGTCCTCACTATTCTGTTAAATAGTGTGACAATAAATGTAATGAGGACTCCTTTGAGTGTGGATATTGTCTAGATGAGAATATTCTTATTAAAACTCTTAGCTATGTTTTGTCGTATTGTTTACACGACGTTTGTATAATTAAGTTGTATTTGAATTTTATACCATGTATTTGGCGACTCAAGATGGGTGATGTATACTGCTTTTGGGGCGTCCACGGTTAGTATCAAAGCTTAGGATATGATCCTGGCCGAGATGTGAGACAAGAACTAGGAAGGAGAGACGGGGAATTCCTTTGCTAGTATGACCTACCTAAGTTTATTTGGTATTTAATTGGTCGGTCAGAGTATTGGGATAATATGTGATATGTTAATTAACCCTTGTTTTGTGGCAGTGTTTGTATTCAGATGTTGTGAATAGGGCTCAGTTATTGGAACGCGATAATGAGTCAGCACAACCAAAAGGCAACGACCAATAACAAGATAATAATCATACTGGTGGCAGGGCCATCAGAACAATGATAACCATCGTGGGGAAAATTATCATGCCAAAAATGGTAATCACTTCGGTGGTAATCATGGCCAAGATAATAGAAGTGGAAATTTCAAGAAGAGAAGGTCACCTAGTCCAATTTTGTCATGCACCAAAGTCAAGTCTAGTTGGGACGGTGGCACCAAAAGCGGATACGGAAAAAACACAGTCGGTGGTTTCAGGAAGAGCGTTTTTCATGACTTCTCAAAAAGCGAGTAACCCGAACGAAGTTAGCACGGGTTAGTTAATTATAAATTCTTGCGAAGTCTATGCCTTATTAGAGACCGGTTCTACCCATTTTTTTTATCTCTCTTGCTTGCGTTTAACGTTTAATTTTGACTCCGGAGAGATTAGACTTTGACTTATCTGTTGAAAATCCGTTAGGAGAAACCTTCATTACATGTGCTATCCAAGTCTTGGATGAGAGTCACAGTTTTGAATGATAATTCTATTGTTAATAAATTTCCTGACGTATTCTTGAAGACTTCTTGGCCTACCCCAGAATGTGAAATCGAATTTTGTACTGACCCCAGTACAAAACCCATTTCTTAAACCCTCAAATATTTTCTTCACCCAAAACGAACGTAACATGCGTCAAAGATGTTGGCTCGAGCTGTTGAAGATTACGATCGTACCATTCAATACCATTGTGGAAAAGCAAACGTGGTAGCTGACGCGTTGAGTAGAAGATCGTATGCGAATAAACGAACCCACATGTAGATAACGAATATACTAGTAGAATTAACTTTAATCGATAAAGTTAAAGCCGCTCAAGCTACAGACTCAGAGCTGATGAATGTGAAGAAGAAGGTTCAAGAGGGCGTTATTCTAGAAGCAAGAATCGATGAAGAGAAGAAATCTCAACCCTCGATTTAATTGATCCATTTGAAATCCTCGATTAAGTAGGAACTGTGGCTTATAGACTCGTTTTACCGCCAAGAATGTTGCGTGTTCATAACGTTTTTCACGTATCGATGTTACGTAAATATGTGAACTACCCGAACCATAATATTGATTTAGAACCGGACGAGATAGCGAATAATTTAACGTATGAAGATGTACCTATTAAGAATCCTGGAATATATTCTACGCTTAAAGGTTATACCTCAAGAGTTAGAATCTGACGAAGTGTCCTCATCTGTTCGGCGTACAAGTTACGTAAATTTCGAGGGCGAAATTTCATAAGGAGGGGAGATTGTTAAATCCCAAATTTTACGAATAAAGATTTAATTTTTCGAAATATTTTTTTGAATATTATGGTGTGGATTTGATATAATGTTATAGTTGTGGGTAATATTTATAAATTTTGCAAAGCATGCAAGTTGTTGTATTATATTCGATTGGTCGGGGAATATTCGTTTTAGAAGGAATATTATATAACCACAAGCAATCATTGGTGGACCCTATTAACGGAATTATTGTTTGGATTGAGAAAACGACAAAAATATTTTTATGAAAATAACGGCGGAAGTTTTACCGTTAATACTGTTGAATTACTCTGTAGTAAAAGTACAGTAATACGTGTGGTTGCATAGTAGCACACGGTATTGATTATTGATGCTTACGTGAGAAAACACTCAGTTTTGTTCAATTATTACTACAGTAATTGTTGCATAGTATCTCACGTTAGTTGATTCAATTATTGTCGATTCTTATATTATATATATAAGTTTTGTTTTATTAGTATTATTAGTGTAATAAACCAGAAAAACTTTTTATATAAAATAGAATACTTTTATAAAGTTATTCAGTTTATTAGGCAATAATTAGAATATATTATATTCTATTATGCATAGTATTTTGCATAGTAATTTTTTTATATAAAAAATGTAATACTTTTATAAAGTTATTTATTTTATTAGACAATAATTAGAATATATTATATTTTATTATGCATAGTATTTGCATAGTGCCTGCATAGGAAATTTTTTTTATATAAAACATAATACTTTTATAAAGTTAATTGTTTTATTAGATAATAAATAGAATATATTATATTTTATTTAAAAGATTTTGGTTTATTAGAATATTTTATAGTAAACCAATCTGGACCGTCCGTTTAAAAGTAAATCAATATGGATCGTTCAGGAATTAGTTACTATTCAGTCCATTCTCCTATAAATAGAAGCTCATTCCTTCATTATTTCTTATGAATTCACTGAAACTCTAGAGAGAGAAACTATAGAGAGAAAGAAGAAAAATATTCTGCTACTTCACTACTCCTATATCCAGCTTTATTCTAAGGTAAGGGGTATTATTTCTTTTGTATTCATGAAGAAAACTTCTATTAGTCCACTCTTTATTATTCTGTTGGAATAACCTGTATATACGGGCTACCCTATACTTGGTGAAATTCTTATGTTATTCCATTATTTATTATTCTCATTGGAATAACTTTGCCATGCATCAAATCTTTGCATACATGGTGAAATTCTATTGTTATTCCATTCTTTATTATTACATTGGAATATCCTCATACATGCGTTTTATGCCGGACCTGGTTCCGTCTTTATTATTCTGTTGGAATATCCTGTCTGTTCATTTTACGCCGGACCTGGTTCCGTTATTTATTATTTTGTTGGAATAACCTGTCTATGAGAAGTACCGCATGCATGGTGATTTCTGTTGTTGTTCCATTCTTTATTATTTTGTTGGAATATCCCGCAACCGCGGTGACATTACCTTTGACCGGTTCCGTTATTTATTATTCTGTTGGGATAACCTATCTATGCGAAGTATCGCATGCCTGGTGATTTCTTTTGTTATTCCATTCTTTATTATACTCAGTTGGTTAAAGTTTTGACTTCTATACTCATCATGCAATATCATTTTATTTTGTATTTTCTGTTACGAGTTACTATTCACGAGTTATTATTCACCCGGTTACTATTCACTCTAATATTATTCACTCGGGTAGTCGGGGCACTTTTCATGCTGGAATACTATTCACGAGTTACTATTCACGGGTTACTATTCACTGAAATTACTATTCACCCGAATATTATTCACTCGGGTATTTGGAGTACTTTTCATGTCGGGTAATTCACGAGGTACTATTCCCAAAGTACTATTCACGACGAAAAATTTATTCTTTTCTGTCCAAATTATTTTTGGTGCATGAATATTATTCTTGAATTTTACTCCACAAAGCAGTATCATGTTGACAATTTGGACATTATTAATTCCTGGATAATTAATTCTTGAACTTGTTTTATTGAATTATTATGTCATTGTCATCATCCTCATGTTTATATTATGTTGAAAGTCATTTGTGGCCTGTAGTGCATAGATGGACTTGGTATGATTATGACCAGGGATTATTTGGTATAATCGTGACCGTAATGTTACAAATGATGTGGAAAAAGTCCTCATTGGCCCGTAATGCATTGATGGACAGTTTTTGGTATGATTATGGCTATGGATTCTCTTCGGCCAAGGGAGCAAAGATGAATTGTTTTATGGCATGATCAGGACCGTTGATGAAAACATGATTATCTTTGGCCCGTAGTGCATGGATAATTCGTGGTCGTGATACTAAATAATATCATTGGCCTGTAGTGCAGGGATGATTTGATGATTTGGATTATTTATTAAGCTGAGTCTCGGCGATTAAGTTGATGAAAACCTTTTTAAATCATAGAAGAAAGTAGATTTTATTCTCTACTTGACTCTTTTAATGGATTGCTTGTTCCGCTGCAGTTAAACTTGATGTCTATTGTGTTTTATCAGTTTAACATTGTTGAAGGCTAATGATAATTTATCCTACATTATCTTAGTCATAATATTTCTTACTGGGCTAGTTGAGCTCACCCTTTTGCTTTCATTGTTCTCTTCAGGAAATGAGAATGTAGCCGGGACTAGTCGGGAAATGGAGTGATGGTCCGAGATGATAGCATTAGTAGTCCTCATTATTCTGTTAAATAGTGTGACAATAAATGTAATGAGGACTCCTTTGAGTGTGGATATTGTTTAGATGACAATATTCTTATTAAAACTCTTAGCTATATTTTGTCGTATTGTTTACACGACGTTTGTATAATTAAGTTGTATTTTAATTTTGTACCATGTATTTGGCGACTCAAGATGGGTGATGTATACCTGTTTTGGGGGCGTCACAGTATTGATCAATACAGGGTACAACGGGCTGATCACCCTTCGTGCCCGTAAGTTATGACGGTTTGTGGATGAAATTCTGCTAAACCTATTCAAAAATGAAAAAAATGTTCAAAGTATGTCCACTTAACCCTATATATAGTCAGTACGTAGTTTTAAAATTTGAAAGAGGGCTGTTATCTTAATATTATCGGTTCAGATTACTTCACAACTATTGATTTGTTGTAGAAGGATAGTATAAAGAAAACATTTAAATTCTTTCAGCTTATATATATATATATAATTGCTATTACTTGCTGGGCACTCAAATGCTCATCCTTGCTTAATTTAAATGTTTTCAGCTAAGTGTTAACAAGTAGAAGGCTTGGCTAAGGATAAAGGGAAAGGAAAGGTTGCAGAATGAATTCAATGCCATTTTATGTAATAGTTATCTTTATTAAGACAAGTATGACATATATTACCTATCGCGTATTATGAGGAATGTATTAAAGGTTGCGTACTTGGGATTTAGACTTTGATAAATATGTAAATTAAGTTGGTATTTATATTATTCTTATTATTATTAGTATTATTCCGCTCATAGAAATGATATCGTAAAGCACCGAGTTCGGGTTTCAAGTACCTGGATTTGGGGGCTTTATAAGTTGGTATCAAAGCTGTAGGTTATAAACATTAGGAATGCGAAACCTAGGTTATAACCTTAGTAGAAAATTTTTATAGAGTATGTTAGCTAGGTGATGGGTTGAGGAGATCCATCAAGTTTTAGTTGTACTGAATAAAATATCCTTTCATTTTATCAATGAATATATTTTATTGTGGTACTGATGTTGTTTTGATTGTTTATTGTGGTCATAGGATGGCTGACGAGAGTCAAGATAGTTATTCAGTGAACCAAGAGTCGAGGGACTCTAGTGAGGAGTCCATGGAGCATGCGATGATAGGAGATTTGTTGGCCAGGAACGACGAGCTAAAAGTTAGAAATTTGAGTGAGTGGAGGCGCAGAACCACACCCTCCAGTTTCGGCGGCAAAGAAGACAAGGACGCCGCTTACCGTGCACGGCCGAGTAAAAGAGTCATGAGGGGAGTTTGGAGCAGAGAGAGCTACAACTAGGACAGTTGAGAGTTGAGATGGAAGCTAAAGATGTGAGGATATATACTTTGGAGCAAGCTTTAGACATCGCCTTTATGCGCAGCTGACGTTGAGGGATGGAGCCGCCCTCCAAAGAAGTGAGAAGCAGCGTTGATTTGTATTGATGTTCGATATAGTCCCACTTTTTGTTTCTATTAGAGATTGTTTAGTTGTTGTAAATCCTTATGCCTTGCTGTATGAATGTTTTTATTAATTATTTTCCATGAAGGTATAATTATATATTATTTATATAATATATGAAATGATTTTAGAATTATTATAATAATTATTTTATTATATGAATTTTAGTACAGATTATTAAGTTAATTATTTTAACTTAATTAATAATGTAAGTATGACAGATAAATCAGATATGGAATCCAAACCCTAATTTTGGATTTTGATCAAGGAGTGAGAATAATAATATAATATTATTTATATTTTGATTGTTCAGTGCTATAAATATGTATCAGAGTATGTGAACCGAAATAAGGTTTGGTCAATTATGGTGTTATGTGACAAACCCTTGTATTCTTAAATGAAACCCTAATTACAAATTTTAGAAACTAATTTTATTTTATTTTAAACCCTAAATGAAAGCTTCAGAACTTAATTATACATTAGGTGAGACAATTAAATAACCTAAGGGTTATGGTAATAAGGAAAGATTAGTATTTAATATGTATACTAACTTAAGTGGATAATCTTGTTATTTCAAGTGACTAATAATTTTAAACATATTTCTAGTAAACCTAATTAGGCTATGAGCTAAAGTCACATGTATAAGTAATTAAATTTCATAAGATTGGGAATGGAACCCCTAAATAAACAATTTGGATAGCATATATTAAAATTGTTAGACTATGTTCATTACATGGCCCAAAACAATTAAAAGAGAAGCCCAAAATAAATAAAATGCAAACCAATAATTAGCCCACTTGATTAAGGGTATTTTGGACTTTTGATTAATCAAATTTGTGTATTAAAATAAAAGCAAATTGGGAGATATAATGGGCAAGGGGGGACCGACCAATTAGGCCTTTTATGGCAAGAAGATTATGCTAATAAAGTTCCTTAAATAGTAAGTCTTACACACAAGTACACGTGTGTCAATCTCTCATTGGTTGCAAATCTATTAAGCACCCTTAATCACATGATTAGGCTAATTGAAGAGATAAGGTGTAGTCTTTTATCCATGGGATAATAAAAGTATGGGGGATAATAGTTAATCACCCATTCATTTGCTAGATCATTTTTATTTCTCTTATTCTCCTTCTTCTTCTTTTTCTCCCAAGCTAACAACATACAAGAGAGAGAGAGAGAGAGAGAGAGAGAGAGAGTTTCAGTTTTGTGAGAGAGGGAGAGGTCTGCTAGTTTCTTAATGCACCCTAAGATTATACATTACTTTGGAAGATCAAGAAAGATAGCAAATAAAACTAGGTGAGGTTCTCATCCATTCTTTTTCTTATTCTTTTTCTATTTTGTGTTATAGCATGATTTGTTGGAGTTATGGATTAATACTCAAGATACCCTAGTTCTACATATTATCATGTATGGAACTAAGTCTCTTGAGTGTTAGATCAAAGGTTTAGAGGAAGGACATGAGCATATGTTCTCCAAGGGGTGAAACCCTTGTTTTTCTTCCACTAAATCTTGTATAACTCAAGTTTTCCAACTTAGATTTGTATAACTCAAGTTTTCTAATAAAGGGTGAACAATTAGAATAAATTATTTATTAATCCAATAAATTGTTAAAAATATTATTATGATATTAATAATATTAGAATATGATATTGTTAAGTAAATAAAATATTAAGATTAAAACTTCATTAAAATATTATTAAATGGTTAATAATATTTGATTTAAGCATTAATAAATGATTAATAATATTAGATTAAAATATTAATCTTAGATTAAAATATTAATCTTAGATTAAAATATTATTAAAAGATTATTAGTATTAAAGTATTATTAAATGATTAAAATATTATTAAATAAATAATAATATTCGAGATTAAATAAAATGTTATTAATGTAATAACATTAGTAAAGGAATTAAATATTATTAAATGATTAATAATATTAGTAAATAAATAAAATATTAATACGATTGGTAAATGACTAAAAGTATTATTAATTGATTAATGATACTAAAGCATAAGTAAGATATTATTAAAGTAATAATATTAATGTATGATTAAAATATTATTAAGAGGATTAATAATATTAGTAAAAGTATTAAAATATTATTAAGATGTTAATAATATTAGTAAGCAAATAAAAGTGTTATTAGTGAACTAGTAATACTAAGAGGGAATTAAATATTATCAAGATTAATAATATTAAGTGAATTAAATATTTTAAGTTATACTTAATGACATTTAATATTTTAAGAAATAGTACATTAATATTTTAATATTAATGGTAATTGTTTAAAATGATTTTAAATGTTTTTAAAATCATTTAAAGGGTAATATATATGTTTTAAAAATATTTTGAGTTATTATAAATAACTTTAATATTTTGGCAATGATTTCATTAATAGTTAAATAATAATTAAATGATAATAGAATTGTTTAATACTTGAATTATTTAATAATGATTTCGGTGTTTGAAAATTCATGATAAATTAATAAATGTTTATTAAGTTATTTAAAATAATATGACTGATATTTACAGATATTGAATTACAGATAAAAGTTTTAGACTCGATAATTACCCGATAAAGCTGTCGGTACACCGACATATTTCAGAAATTGATCTGGACTTAGATATTTTGACTGTATTAATGTTTGTTTGTGATGCAATAACTGTTGAACATGTGTGATAATGTGATTAGGTTATCTGTACGATCGCAAACCTAAAATCTTATAAGTTATAGTATATTGTTCTAATAGAATCGAAATGATCCGATTAATGATAGTCGTTATATAAAAGATAAAACTAAGTTACGTTATTGTAGCGCGTGCATTGTTGTGCAAGTATCCTACCTTTGCATTTCCTTTATGCAATGGACATGAGTAAGAATGTTTCAGAATTATATTATTAATGTACAGATTATTAACCCTATATTATATACGCTCATTGATTATCAACATGTTAGTATATGGTAATTCAGATATATATTCTGTTCGATAATTTCTATAAATGGTTATACAACTGTCCCCACTTGGATAATCATTGCATTTAACCACATGTTGATACACCTTTGTTAATTACCCGTAAATATATATATAGAATTATAGATTATTGTTGAATAAGATAAAACCTACCTATTATCCAATCGAATTACTTTGGTTTAGAACCCTGACAAGTATGAACATCCCATTCATGGGAAAATTTTTATGTGCCTAAGGCAGCCAGAGTGAACGATAATATCGTTCTTGTAATGTAGTATTGATCAATACAGGGTACAACGGGGTGATCACCCTCCGTGCCCGTAAGTTATAACGGTTTGTGGATGAAGTTCTGCTAAACCTATTCGAAAATGAAAATAATGTTGAAACACCAGGTGTTAAAAGTACAGGAATACGCGTGGTTGCATAGTAGCACACGGTATTGATTATTGATGCTTACGTGAGAAGTCACTCAGTTTTGTTCAATTATTGCTTCAGTAATTGTTGCATAGTATCTCACGTTAAACGATTAAATTATTGTCGATATTTTATATATTATTAAATCAATAATTGAGACGTGACGACGGTTATTAATATTATTATTTACAATATTAACGATGTCTAGAAGTTACGCCATGAGAGAGGTTTGGTCACCTAATTGCTACGCTACCAATAGGGAGAAATCCTTATTGAAAGCCCCTCTTTCACAGGAATGACCTCGGTCGATTAATAGTGTGAATTATAATAATGATGATGAAGATTTGTTTTATTAGTATTATTAATGTAATAAAATGTAAAAACTTTTTATATAAAAATGTAATACTTTTATAAAGTTATTCGCTTTTATTAGACTATAAATAGAATATATTATATTTTATTATGCATAATGTTTGCATAGTGCATGCATAGTGTTTGCAGATAGTAAAATCTGTTTATATAAAATAGAATACTTAAAAGTTATTCGTTTTATTAGATTATAAATAGAATATATTATATTTTATTTAAAAGATTTTGTTTTATTAGAATATTTTATAGTAAACCAATCTGGACCGCTTCAGAATTAGTTACTATTCATCCATTCTCCTATAAATAGAAGCTCATTCCTTCATTATTTCTTACAAATTCACTAAAACTCTAGAGAGAAAATTATAGAGAGAAGAAGAAGAAAAGTATTCTGCTACTTCACTACTCCTATATCCAGCTTTGTTCTAAGGTAAGGGATATTATTTGTTTACTACTCGTAAGGGTATTATTTCTTTCTTTCGTCTTCATGAAGAGAACTTCATTATTCCATTCTTTGTTATTATGTTGGAATAACTGCCTACATCAAAATACCGCATACTTGGTGAAATTCTTCATTATTCCATTCTTTATTATTATGTTAGAATAACTTTTATCATGCGCAAGTACCGCATACATGGTGAAATTCTTCATTATTCCATTCTTTATTATTCATTGGAACATCCCGTCTGCATGCTTACGCATGACTGGTTCCATTATTTATTATTCATTGGAACATCCTCATGCGTAAGTTTATGCATGACCGGTTCCGTTGTTTATTATTCTATTGGAATATCACATGCAATGCGTTTGGCATGACACAGTTCCATTATTTATTATTCTATTGGAATATCACGTACATGCGTTGACGTATGACCTGGGTTCCATTATTTATTATTTTGTTGGAATAACTTTTTGTTGCGTTCTATCGCATGCTGGTGATTTCTTTTGTTATTCCATTCTTTATTATACTCTGTTGGTTAAAGTTTTGACTTCTATACTCCGTGAAATTAGTGGAATATCCTTGATATTTGCGCTTCATCCAGTATCTTTTCATGGAAATATTCTTCTGAGCATTCTTGAATTTTACTCTACAAAGAAGTATGATGTTGACAATTTGGACGTTATTAGTTCTTGGATAAATTAATTCTTGAACTTGTTTTATTGAATTCTTATATCATTGTCATCATCCTCATGTTTATTTTATGTTGAAAGTCATCTGTGGCCTGTAGTGCATAAATGGACTTGGTATGATTATGACCAGGGATTAATCAGTATAATCATGACCGTAATGTTACAAATGATGTGGTAAAAGTCCTCATTGGCCCGTAGTGCATTGATGGACAGTTGTTGGCATATGACCATTGATGAATACACGAATATCCTTGGCCGTAGTGAATGGATAATTTATGGTTGTGATACTAATGAATATCCTTAGCCGTAGTGCAGGGATGATGTGGATTATTTATTAAGCTGAGTCCTAACAATAAAAGTGATGAAAAACCTTTTAAATCATAAAAGATAGTAGATTTTATTCTCTACTTGACTCTTTTAATGGATTGCTTGTTCACGCACTTAAACTTGATGTTTGTTATATTGTATCGCTTTAACACTTGTTGAAGGCTAACGATAATTTATTACGTATTATCTTAGTCATAATATTTCTTCTTGGGCTAGTTGAGCTTACCCTTTTACTTTCATTGTTCTCTTGAGAAATGAGAACGTAGCGAGGACTAGTCGGGGAATGGAGTGACGGTCCGGATAATAGCATTAGTAGTCCTCACTATTCTGTTAAATAGTGTAATAATAAATGTAATGAGGACTCAATTGAGTATGGATATTGTCTAGATGACAATATTTGTATTAAAACTCACAGCATATGTTTTGTCGTATTTTACACGACTGCTGTATAATTAAGTTGTATTTGAATTTTGTACCATGTATTTGGCGACTCAAGATGGGTGATGTATACCTATTTTGGGGGCGTCACAGTTGGTATCAAAGCTTAGGGATATGATCCCTGGCTAAGATGTGAGACAAGAACTAGGAGGAGAAAGACGGGAAATTCCTTCGCTAGTATGGCCTACCTAAGTTTATTTGGTATTTAATTGGTCGGTCAGAGTATAGGGATAATATGTGAATTGTTAATTAACCCTTGTTTTGTGGCAGTATTTGAAAATGACATTCGAGAATGTTGAGAACATCAATGGAGCACAGGAGACTGTTGAGTCTCCATAAATCAATAATCAGGATAATGTGTATCAGGAAGGCGACAATCCTTAGGCAAACAACAACACGGACCAGATGATGAACGATGGAATGTTCAGAGGCTATATACAATTCATGCAATATCAGGCAAGAGCGGCTCCAATCCAAAATGAAGGTGGAAACACTGGAAACTCTCGGACGGTCACCGCTAAGCAGTTCAAGGAACTAGGACCACCGGAGTTTTTGGAGAGCCAAAACCACTTAAGGCGGAGTCGTGGATAAAGCAGATCAACAAGATATTTGATGTCTTGGGATGCTCCGAGGAGCAAAAGGTTCTCTTTGCCACTTTCATGTTATGGCGCAGGCAGGCGATTCTTGGTGGGAATCTATAAAGCGTACTCAACTCGCCGACCGAAGATGTCTTGGGAGAAGTTCCAAGAACTGTTCAACGACAAGTACTTTCCCGAAAGTATTAAATCACATAAAAGAGGTAGAATTCATCAAGTTGAGCAAAACAACATGACCAGGTGTCATGCGATGACGAAGCCAAGTTTGCCGAGTTGTCTTGGTTTATGCGTCCCATTTGGTTGATAATGAGGAGAGAATGACGCGAATGTTTCTAAGAGGTTTAAAACCCGAGATACGTCCAATATCTTATCTCTCATAAAAAGCGTGTTTGTATTCGAGATGTTGTTAATAGGGCTCGAGTTATTGGAGCGCGATAATGAGTCAACCCAACCAAAAGAGAGCAACCGACAAAATGATAATACCAGTGATAACAGTCATCGAAGCGGTGAAAATAAGCGTGGAGGGAATCAACATGCCAGAAATGGTAACCACTTCGATGGTAATAATGGCCAAAATAATAAGAATGGACATTTCAAGAAGAGGAGATTCAACAATGATGGAAAGACGTCAGCACCAGCACCCATTGTTAAGGAAGGAGAACGACCACCTATCATATGCTTCAAATGAGGAGGGGAAGGACACATCAGTCCAAACTGCGCGATGCCGTCCAAAGCATATTATAATTGTGGAAGAGAAGGTCACCTAGCCCGATTTTGTCGTTCACCGAAGACAAGTTCAGCTAGGATGGAGGCACCAAAGGACGTCCCAGAAAAGTCAAAGCGTTTGTTGTGACCTCCCAGAAAGCAAGGAACCCGAATGAGGTCATCACGGGTAAGCTTATCATAAACTCTAGCAAAGTTTATACCTAATTTGATACCGGTTCTACCCATTCTTTTATTTCTCCTACTTGCGCTCAACATTTAAATTTGACTCCGGAGAAATTAGACTTTGACTTATCTGTTGAAACTCCATTGGGAGAAACCTTCATTACATCCACTGTTTATAAGTCTTGTTTGGTTCAAATCGGTACCCTCACATTACCTATCGATCTTATTTCATTGAAAATACTTGCATTTGACGTAATTCTAGGGATTGATTGGTTAAATACTCATCATGCAAAATTTGATTATTTTCATATGGTTGTTAGCTTTCATATTCCTAACCAACCTATTATGCGAATTCAAGCAACCAAACCATTAAAATCAATCACTGTCATCTCAAGACATAAAGCTATTCGTTTATTGAAAAACGGATGTCAAGCTTTCTTAGCTCATGTCACAGATCTAAACAAAAATACGTTAGTTTTGAATGATATTTCTATTGTTAATGAATTTCTGGATGTATTCCCTGAAGAACTTCCTGGCCTACCCCCAGAGCATGAAATTGAATTTTGTATCGACCTTGAACCCAGTACAAAACCCATTTCCAAAGCCCCATATCGAATGGCTCCTATTGAACTTCGTGAGTTAAAGACCCAAATGCGAGAATTGTTAGACACCGGTTTCATTCGTCCCTAAGACGTCTCCTTGGGGTGCTCCTGTTCTATTCGTGAAAAAGAAATATGGGAGTATGCGACTTTGTATTAATTATCGGGAGTTGAATCATGTCACCATCAAAAATAGATATCCATTGCCTCGCATTAATGACCTGTTTGACCAGTTGCAAGGCGCCAATTTTTTTTCAAAGATTGATCTTCGTTCCGGATATCACCAATTGAAGATTAGAACCGATGACATTCCAAAGACGGCTTTCAAAACTCGGGTACGGGCATTATGAATTCCTAGTCATGTCTTTTGGATTGACTAATGCTCCTGCGCCTTTATGGATATGATGAACCGAGTATTCAGGGAATATTTGGATCACTTTGTGGTCGTCTTTATTGATGACATCCTTATTTATTCCAAAAGCTGTGAAGATCATGAGCAACACTTGAGGCTGATACTCCAAAAGCTTCGTGAATATAAGCTTTATGCCAAGTTGAAGAAATACGAGTTTTGGCTTGAGGAAGTAGCATTCCTTGGGCACGCAGTATCAAGTCATGGAATATTTGTTGACCCAAAGAAAGATTGAAGCTATTCAAAGTCGGGAGCAACCTAAATCGATGATCCAAAATCGTAGCTTTCTCGGCTTAGCTGGTTATTATAGGAGATTCGTAGAAGGGTTTTCTCGAATCGCTACTCCATTAACTCAGCTGACTCGAAAAGATACAAAATTCGGTTGGAACGAGTAATGTGAGAAGAATTTTCAAGAACTCAAGAGAAGACTCATTTCAGCACCTGTTCTGACAATACCATCTAGCTCGGAGGGATTTGTCATCTATAGTGATGCTTCAGATAAAGGGTTAGGATGTGTTCTCATGCAATATGGGAAAGTCATAGCCTTTGCCTCTTGACAACTTAAAGAATATGAGAGGAATTATCCTACTCATGATCTAGTGTTGGCAGCTGTTGTCTTCGCACTTAAAATTTGGAGGCATTACTTGTATGGGGAGAAAATGGAGATCTTTACGGATCATAAAAGCCTCAAATATTTCTTCACTCAAAAGGAACTCAACACGCCGACAAATGATGTTGGCTTTAATCAGAGCTGAAAGATTATGATCATACCATCCAATACCATCCTGGAAAAGCAAACGTGGTAGCTGATGCATTGAGTAGAAGATCATATGCGGGTACGAGTGCGATATTGTCAACGCAGAGGCCCATTTTGTATGACTTGCAAAGGATGAAGATAGAGATAAAGACTCCAGGGACCCACGTGATGATGGCGAATATACGAGTAGAACCGATTTTAATTGATAAAGTTAAAGCTACTCAAGCTACAGACCTGGAGCTGATGCGTATTAGGAAGAAAGTGGAAGAAGGTGCTATTCTAGAAGCAAGAATCGATGAAGAAGGAATACTTCGAGTCAACTCCAGACTTTGTGTTCCTAACGATCCTGAGTTAAAGTGTAAAATCATGATGGAGGCGCACAACACACCATTTGCAATCCATCCTGGGAGTACCAAAATGTATCATGATCTTCGACATACATTTTGGTGGGGCAATATGAAGAGAGAGATAGCGCTGTTTATCTCAAAGTGTTTAACTTGTCAACGAGTCAAAGAAGAGCATCAAGTACCAAAAGGTCCATTACAACCACTTGAAATTCCAGAATGGAAGTGAGAGCACATTACCATGGATTTCGTTACTGGTATTCCCAAGATTTCTCAAGGCATAGATGCAATTTGGGTCATTGTTGATAGATTAACCAAGTTTGCTCATTTCTTACCAATACGAGAAACTTATACACTTGAACGTCTTGCTCGTATGTACATAAATGAGATTGTAAGACTGCATGGTATGCCAGTATCTATTGTTTCTGATCGAGACCCAAGATTCACTTCACGATTTTGGGTTAGTTTACAAAAATCTATGGGCACGAATTTACGATTTAGTTCGGCATATCATCCTCAGACGAACGGACAATCAGAGAGGACTATTCAAACTCTTGAAGATTTATTAAGACTCTGTGTCCTTGACTTCAAGGGAAGTTGGGACAAGTTCTTACCATTGGTGGAGTTTTCTTACAACAACAGTTATCAAATAAGTATTAGCATGGCTCCATTCGAGGCGTTGTATGCAAGAGAGTGTCGTTCTCCATTATGCTGGGATGAGGTGGGTGAAACAACATTGTTGGGACCGGAGTTGGTACGTATGACTATGGAAAAGATTCAAACGATCCGACAATGTATAAAAACCTCACAAGACCGACAAAAGAGTTATGCTGATTTTCATCGAAAGGACGTGAAATTCGATATTGGAGATCATGTGTTGTTACGTGTTGCTCCATAGAAAGGAGTTACGAGATTTGGAAAGAGAGGAAAGCTCAATCCTCGATTCATTGGCCCATTTTAATCCTCAATCGAGTAGGGGCTGTAGCTATATAGACTCGCTTTTATCGCCAAGTATGTCTCGTGTTCATAACGTTTTTCATATATCCATGTTACGTAAATATGTGAAAGACCCGAACCATATTATTGAGTTAGAACCGAACGAAATAGCAGAAGATTTAATGTATGAAGAGGTTCCTATTCAAATCTTGGATAAGAAAGAACATATTCTACGCTCCAAGGTTATACCTCATGTTAAAGTTTTATGGAGGAACCACGATGTTGAGGAGATGACCTGGGAGTTAGAATCTGAAATGAAATAAAGGTATCCTTACCTCTTCGACATACCAGGTACGTACCCTAATTTCGAGGGCGAAATTTCATAAGAAAGGAAGATTGTAAGACCCCAACTTTTATGAATAAAGATGAATTTTCTATAATTATCATTTTTGAATATTATGGAATGAATTTGATATAATGTTATAGTTGTGGGTAATAGTTATAAATTTTGAAAAGTACACAAGTTGTTATATAATATTCGATTGGTCGGGGAATATTGGTTTTAACAGAGAATATTCGTACGACGGCACAATCATTGGTGGACCCCATAACGGAATTATTGTTGGAATGAGAAAACGACAAAAATATTTTATGAAAATAACGGCGGAAGTTTTATCGTTAACTGTTGAAACACCCGGTGTTAAAAGTACAGGAATACGCGTGGTTGCATAGTAGCAAACGATATTGATTATTGATGCTTACATGAGAAGTCACTCAGTTTTGTTCAATTATTACTTCAGTAATTGTTGCATAGTATCTCACGTTAATTGATTCAATTATTGTCGATATTTTATATATTACTAAATCAATAATTGAGACGACGAAGTTATTAATATTATTATTTGCAATATTAACGATGTCTAGAAATTCTCCCAAGGAGAGGTTTGGTCACCTAATTGCACGCCAATAGGGAGAAATCCTTATTGGAAAGCCCCCTCTTTTCAGGGAATGACCTGGTCGATTAATAGTGTGAATTATAATAATGATGATGAAGTTTTGTTTTATTAGTATTATTAATGTAATAAAACAGAAAAGCTTTTTATATAAAACATAATACTTTTATAAAGTTATTCGTTTTATTAGACTATAAATAGAATATATTATATTTTATTATGCATAGTATTTGTATAGTATTTGTATAGTAAAATCTTTTTATATAAAACAGAATACTTTTATAAAGTTATTCGTTTTATTAGATTATAAATAGGATATATTATATTTTATTTAAAAGATTTTGTTTTATTAGAATATTTTATAGTAAACCAATTTGGACCGTCCGTTTAAAAGTAAATCAATATGGACCGTTCAGGAATTAGTTACTATTCAGTCCATTCTCCTATAAATAGAAGCTCATTCCTTCATTATTTCTTACGAATTCACTGAAACTCTAAATAGAGAAACTATATAGAGAAAGAAGAAAAGTAGTCTGCTACTTCACTACTCCTATATCTAGTTTGTTCTAAGGTAAGGGATATTATTTGTTGTACTCGTAAGGGGTATTATTTCTTTCTTTCGTCTTCATGAAGAGAACTTCTGTTATTCCATTCTTTGTTATTATGTTGGAATAACCTGCCTATGCGAAGTACTGCATACTTGGTGAAATTCTTATATTATTCCATTCTTTATTATTATGTTGGAATAACCTGTCTATGCGAAGTACGCATACATGGTGAAATTCTTATGTTATTCCATTCTTTATTATTCTGTTGGAACATCCTGTCTGTGCATTACGCATGACTTGGTTCCATTATTTATTATTCTGTTGGAACATCCCGTCTGCAAGGCGTTCGCATGACTTCGGTTCCGTTGTTTATTATTCTGTTAGAATATCCTCATGCGGCGTTTACGCATGACCGTTCCATTATTTATTATTACATTTGGAATATCCCACATGCGTGCTTATTTATTTATGACTGGTTCCATTATTTATTATTATGTTGGAATAACTCGTCTGCATGCGATTATCGCGTGCGGTGATTTCTTTTGTTATTCCATTCTTTATTATACTCAGTTTGTTAAAGTTTTGACTTCTACACTCCATGAAATTAGTGGAATATCCTTGATATTTGCGCTTCATCCAGTATCTTTTCATGAAAATATTCTTCTGAGCATTCTTGAATTTTACTCTACAAAAAAGTATCATGTTGACAACTTGGACGTTATTAGTTTCTGGATAAATTAATTCTTGAACTTGTTTTATTGAATTCTTATATCATTGTCATCATCCTCATGTTTATTTTATGTTGAAAGTCATTTGTGGCCTGTAGTGCATAGATGGACTTGGTATGATTATGACCAGGGATTAATCGGTATCATGACCATAATGTTACAAATGATGTGGTAAAAGTCCTCATTGGCCCGTAGTGCATTGATGGACAATTGTTGGCATGATCATGACCATTGATGAATACACGAATATCCTTGGCTGTAGTGCATGGATAATTTGTGGTTGTGATACTAATGAATATCCTTGGCTGTAGTGCAGAGATGATGTTGATTATTTATTAAGCTGAGTTCCAGCGATAAAAGTGATGAAAAACCATTTAAATCATAAAAGATAGTAGATTTTATTCTCTACTTAACTCTTTTAATGGATTGCTTGTTCCGCTGCAGTTAAACTTGATGTTTGTTATATTGTATCAATTTAACACTGTTGAAGGCTAACTTGACTCACAGCATATGTTTTGTCATATTTTACACGACTGCTGTATAATTAAGTTGTATTTGAATTTTGTACTATGTATTTGACGACTCAAGATGGGTGATGTATACCTATTTTGGGGGCGTCACAGAATTGCTTTGGTTTGGAACTCTGACAAGTATGAACATCCTATTTATGGGAAAATTTTTATGTGCCCAAGGCATCCAGAGTGAACGATAATATCGTTCTTGTAATGTAGTATTGATCAATACAGGGTACAACGGGCTGATCACCCTCCGTGCCCGTAATTTATGACAGTTTGTGGATGAAGTTCTGCTAAACCTATTCGAAAATGAAAATAATGTTCATAGTATGTTCGCTTAACCCTATATATAGTCAGTACGTAGTTTTAAAATTTGAAAGAGGGTTGTTATGTTAATATTATCGATTCAGATTACTTCACAACCATTGATTTGTTGTAGAAGGATAGTATAAAGAAAACATTTAAATTCTTTCAGATTATATATATATATATATATATATATATATATAATTGTTATTACTTGCTGGGCACTCAAATGCTCATCCTTGCTTAATTTAAATGTTTTCAGCTAAGTGTGAACAAGTAGAAGGCTCAACTAAGAATAAAGGGAAATGAAAGGTTGCATAATGAATTCAATGCCATTTTATGTAATAGTTATCTTTATTAAGACAAGTATGAGATATATTACCTATCGCGTATTGTGGGGAATGTATTAAAGGTTGCGTACTTAGGATTTAGACTTTGATAAATATGTTAATTAAGTTAGTATTTATATTATTGTTATTATTATTAGTATTATTCCGCTCATAGAAATGGTATCGTAAAGCACCGAGTTCGGGTTTCAAGTACCTGGATTTGGGGGCTTTATAAATAAGCATATGAATGATATTCCTATTTACATATGATTTGATTATGATATATATGAATGAATATGCAAGTATGCTTGTATTAAGAAAAGCTGTAAAGTCCTTTGATAGATTATAGAAACATATGTACAAGGACTTAGAATGAATTGATCAAATATGTTGGGTTGATCCTACATAAGCAAAACAGCTTTGTAAAGTCCTTAAAAAGAAATGATGTACTAGGACTATAAATATAGAAAGATCAAGCATGTTAGGTTGATCTTATGATGTAATAGATAGGCTTGTCTGATCATCGAGCACTGCACCAGAAATCGTAGTCTTCCAGGAGAGTCAAGGATAACTCGAGAGCTATTGAGGCAGAATATTAGTCTGCAAGATAGTAGATCTCGGAGTTCGTAGACTGCCAGGAGAGACGAGGAAGGATATTAGTGTGTCGAGTAAAGCTTCCTCGGAGATGTAGTCTGCTGAGGAAGTCATGTTCAAAATTGTAGAGACAGCCTGCCTACGAGCTGACTGAGCATCTGCCAAAGCCAAGTCAAGAATCATAGACTACACTCAAAGTCGTAGAGTCTACTGATTATATCAGAGGCAGAGATTGTAGTCGAGCAAGATCAGATGAAGACAACAAACACAAAGTCAGAAATCGTAGAGTGTTAAGATTTGATCTCGGATTCATAGTGTCTGCACAGCCGAAGCTGAATCATAGAGTGTAGAACTAAGACTTCAACAGATGTGCTCACAACGTCAAGGCAGAATCGTAGAGCTAATACAATTCTTAACAAATGAGCACACCCCGAATATCCAAAGGAGTGAAGCCTCTGGTTGATACTGCAAAGATACATCCCACTTAAAGGAAACTAAAGAGCACTCAACGAATGGCATGCAAGCTTATAGAAGATCTAAGCATCAACACAATCAGCATTCAGATTAAGTTGTGAACCCATTCGAGATGAAGTCTTCCACAAGATGATCATAAGAAGACTTGATGAGTCGACTAAGGAAAGTCAAGAGTGCGATCAGAGTCATCAAGTGGTAAGATGACAACGATCTTGGAAGTAACCAAGATCGTAGTGTTTACCAAACAAAGAAAGAACTGATTGAGTGTACACAGAGATACTGGTCAGCTTCTGAAGAACAGGGCTAAAGTGATTAAGCGTTGGGTCAGTCCATTGATGATAAGTGAACGGGAGATCACAAGGAGAAAGCGAGCTGGACACGCCACAAATCTGAAGTGTCTTGCTATTCAGAAGGGGACATAGCAAGGAGTCAAACCATCAGTATCTGAGAGCAGTCGAAGCAAACAAGAAGTGTTGAAGCACTGCACAGTAGAACGAAGAGTTGTTCTATATTGAAGATCCAATGAACATTCTTTTAAGATCGTAGTGTTGTCTCTACATGTAAAATGAGCAAGTTAACAAGACACTACGATCAGGTCCAAGAAAGCAAGCATCAGAATCGTAGAGTTCGGTCATCCGAAGATTGAAGCATTGGTAACGGTTCAATCTGAAGGTTTGTATTCAGACAAGAGCTTATTGAGAGCATCGATGCAAAAGGACAACCTCTGATCGAGAAATCAGAAGGGGGAAATAATGTGGTCGACGACTTGCCCGAGACATCAAAGTAACATCTCTGATGGGGTAGGTGAAACAGTAGACTGCAATGTCAGAAAGTCATGTCATGTCACATCTGCAGTCTGCACCAAACAACTCGAGATCTGCGAAGCAATTCAAAGAGCTCTCAACGACTACTTTCCAACGGGAAGATTGGGAAGGAGTATAAATAACCTAGAGCTTCAAAGAACAAAGTTGCTGAGTTCGGAGAAATGGTGGACTGATCTAACCAACGTAAAATAGTGAGTGACCAATGAAAGTTCTAAGGCTCACTCTACAATCCACCAAGAACACTTAGAGACAGACAAAGAAAGAAGTATAAGTGAGAGTTCTACAATGTAGAAGTGAGAGTTCTACTACAAAAAGAGTGTTCTAAACTGCCGAGAGAAAGAAGAGCATCATGTCATCTTGATGTCCATCATGGGAAGACTCTAAGTACCAGAGAGAAGAGCCTATAGTCATCTTACCAAGTCCATCATGAGAAGGCATCAAGTATCAAGAAAGAAGATCACCAATGCCATCATGGTGTCAAGCATGAGAAAGTTTCTAAGTATCTAGCAGAAGAGCTTACAGTCATCTTAGAAACCCATCATGTGCAGCCATCAAGTATCAAAAAGAATAATCTTCAAGGTAGTTCATCAAGGGATCATCAGAAGTGGTTGAGTAACTGAAGAAGCTGAGCTTAATGCAACACTCAACTGCACTTGATGTGACGCCCCCAAAATTAGGTATACGTCACCCATCTTGGGTCGCCACTTACATGGTACATAAATTCAAATACAACTTACTAATATAACTGTCGTGTACAATACGACATAAACTGTGAGTTTGAATACAAAATATTATCTACTAGATATTATACAGACTCAAAAGGAGTCCTCATTACAACTATTATCACACTATTTCACGTAATAGTGAGGACTACTAATGCTATCCTCCTCGGACCATTACTCCGTTCCCCGACTCGTCCCAAATATGTTCTCATTTCCTCAAGAGAAACGGTGAAAGAAAGGGTGAGCTCAACTAGCCCAAAGAAGAAATATTATGACTAAGATAATGCGAATAAATTATCATTAGCCTTCAACAATTATTAAACCGATAAAATACAATAGACAACAAGTTTAATGCGCAGCGGAATAAGCAATCCATTAACAGAGTCAAGTAGAATATAAAGTCTACTATCTTTTAGGTTTTAAAAGGTTTTCATCAATTTTTATCATTGAGACTCGACAATAAATAAACCACCACATCTAATCATCCCTGCATACTACGGCCAAGGATTTTCATCAAGTTATCAATGGTCATGACTATACCGAATCACCCCCGGTCATAATCATACCAAAACTATCCATCATCGCATTACAGTGCCATCGAGGAATTTTGTCACATCATTTATATCAAGTCATGATTATACCGAATGATCCTCGGTTATAATCATACTAAGTTCATCTATGCTTAAGCGTAAGCCAAAGATAACATAATATAACATGAGGATGATGACAATGACATAATAATTCAATAAAACAAGTTCAAGAATTATTTAATCCATGAATTATTAACGTCCAAATTATCAACATAATCTTTGTTTACATAGAGTAAAATTCAAGAATGATCGGAAGAATATTTCCGTGAAAGAGATCTTTGGATGAAACGCAAATATCAAGGATATTCTACTAATTTCATGGAGTATAGAAGTCAAAGTTTTAACCAACCGGGTATAATAAAGAATGGAATAACAAAAGAAATCACCATGCATGCGGTTGCCGATGTACGAGTTATTCCAATGTAATAATAATAACGGAACCAGTCGTGAAATTCACACCGGCGTGATGTTCCAACAGAATAATAAAGATGGAACCGGATCCTGTAAAACACACGAATAGGATATTCCAACGAGAATGATAAAGATTTTAACCAGTCCTGTAAAAACACATGCATGTGATGTTCCAATGTAATAATAAAAAGCGGAACAGTCCTGTAAAACACATGCATGTGATGTTCCAATGTAATAATAGAAGAATGCCACCAAGTATAAGGTAAAATCACAGATACGAGTTTATTCCAATGAATAATAAGTAATGGAATAACATAAGGATTTCACCAAGTATAGGGTATCTGCAGCGTATCGAAAGTTATGTATAGGGTATGCCACTTTTACAAAAGTTATTCCAATGAATAATAATGAATGGAATAATGTAAGTTCTCTTCAAGAAGAAAGAATAACACCCTCTACAGTAAAAGAACCTAATATAGAAGTAGTGAAGTAGCGAGAATACTCTTCTTCTTTCTATAATTTTCTCTATAGCTTCTCTATAATTTCTCTCTGTAGTTTCAATGAATTAAATAAGAAAATAATGAAGTAATGAGCTTCTATTTATAGGAAAATGGAATGCATAAGAATTAATCCATGAACGGTCCAGATTGATTTACTTTAATCTGACGGTCCATATTTAAAGAAAAATCTTTTAAATAAAATATAATATATTCTATTTATATAAAAACATTTTACTATGCAATACTATGCAAAACACTATGCAAAACACTATGCAACACTATACATAATAAAATATAATATATTCTATTTATAGAATAACTTTAATAAAGTATTCTATTTTATATAAAAGATGTTTCGCTTTTATTACGTTAATAATACTGAATAAAACAAAACGTCATTATCGCTTATAATAATTCATATTATTAATCGACAATAATGGAATCAAACCGAGTGACTTCTACATAAGCATCAATAATCAATACCGTAGTGCTACTATGCAACCACACTTATTATCGCATTTTTACTACACAAGTAGTTCAACAAGAACTACCAGAAAACTTCCGCCGTTATTTCAATAAAATATTTTTGTCGTTTTCTCCATCCGACAATAATTACATTGTAGGGTCCACCAATGATTGAGCCATTGTACGAATATTCCCTCGCTAAACCGAATATTCCCACCAATCGAATATAATATAACCACTTGCATACTTTGCAAAATTTATAAATACTACCCACAACTATAATATTATCTCAAATTCACACCATAATATTAAAAAATTATTTCAACAAAATTTAAATCTTTATTGATAAAATCTGGGGTCTCACACTTGAAGGATGATCACGCCAAGATGCTAAGTACAGAAGATGTTCAGAGCTTAAAGACATCTTAGAAGCTCAAAGACCAACTCTAACAGCATAAACAAACAACTCAACAACAAGAAGCCAGGATTCTGAGGGGTCCTTGCAGAGGACTAAATGAAGTTCCAAGTTGCTTTGGCTTGAAGAGTTCCTAGAAACTAGAGGAGTTCCAAGGTCACGGCCTTGAGAGTTCTTAGTGAACTAAAGTTCCAAGGTTGCGGCCTCAAGGAATCTTAGTGATTCGTATGCTCCTTCCTTATTGGAAATCCTGCTAGTTGAAAGCGTAAGAGTGGATTAGAGCTTGAGTCTTTGAACCATTTAAAATCCTCAGGTCTTTTACTTTATGTTATTTACTTTATGTACATTAACTGCTATAACTGCTATGTATGTGTTAACTGCTTACTACTAAATTAACTCTACGAACAATGTATAATTGATTATGAATATATCAATGAAGGGGATCTTTTACTTATTCCATTGTGTTTTTGAAAAGATTCTTATGTTTGTCATATGCTACTTAATGAGCAACACAAAATAAACGAGAAAAAGTTTTTGAAATTCAAAGGATCTATTCAACCCCCCCCTTCTAGATCTATATTGTGCTTATCGAACTAAACAATTGGTATCGAAAGGTGTTCTCATGCTATATTCAAAAGCTAATTGCTTTGAGTGTGATCCTAGGCATAAACATTGTTCTAAACGTAGTTTAGTATTAAGTCACTTGTTATATGCAGATGAGCTCACACATTGGATATATTGTGTATAGGTAAATGTGTATATACACCTGAAGCTGCTCAGATTGGTCCATACTCTCGATTGCCATATCAACAAGACCAATCCTTGCTCGTAGTCAATCTTGTTGTCTGAAGACCAAGCTAGAAAGCTCAAATGACATCAACAGAAAAGAGTCAAACATCCACCAGCCTGAAGAGATGAAAAGGCCATACATGCTAAGAAATGTTTATATTCAGAGAAGAAAGAAGAACTTCTTAAACATGTATCTGGCCAACCAGCAGCTGGATGTAAGCTTTGTAAACTCAAGGATGTCAAAGAACTAAAGATGATGATATTCTCTTAGCTTGCATCTTCAAGACCACGATTGATTGATTGAAGATCAACTGGAGCAACTAGCTGTCAGAAGAAAATGAGAAAACATGCACATCAATGCCTAAACTTAGTATATCTAAAGATAAATGACTGTTAAGAAAGTGATAGTAAAAAGGTACAATTCCTCACTAATATAAAAATGAACATCATTATTGCACATCACTTATGAATTATAATAGTTTTCCTTCAAGGAGTCATAATCTACCTAAAAAGGTGAATAAAAAAAGTACACTGATGGTGAAAACTCAAATGTCTATAAACTTTCTCTCCATCCAAGTTTTAGGTTAAAGATGACAACTTGAAAGAAACCTGAAATGGTTTTTAAGAGCATCTCAGGTCGAATGAATGTAAAGTAATCTTTGCTGATGGGTTAAAGTGTTTGTACATCCTATGGTCTAAATTTTTAATGACACACAGAATATGATCAGGTCTACAAGAGAATCTTTAAGATTTATAGAAACTGATCACCTCCATGAATCAACCAGATACTAATAAATCGTAGAGTTGATTCTCACTCTGTGAACATTTAAACCCTGTGAACATAACTTAGCAAATGATGAGACCATCTCACCACCATGCATCTCAAAATATATTATCTAAAATAAGTATATGCATGAATACAACTGATGGTGGTCAATATGATGATTATCCTAAGATATGAGGAACAGGGGTTTAGAAAACTAACTTAGCAGGACCCATTTAACCATGGGTACCAAAAATTAGAAATGTATAACCTGCAGGTACTTGGTCTATCTGACCACAATAAGGAATGCTAAAGCAAAAGACCTCAGTCAAGAAGATTCAACCAACAGAAGGCTTAGGACTATTCAGAAATAATTCTGACCAAAACTCCTACATGTCAAAGTCTGTCCTTGGAGAACTGCTGAGTTAATCTAAATGAAGCTCAAATGGCTGCTAACCTTTATATGAAAGCAGGCCACTCAACTAAAGATGAAAAAGGGTCTTAGATGCTCAAGCATGCAAAACTTGTCCTCAAGGAAGCCCACATCAGAGGACCATCAAGCATCAAACATGAAGAACTTATTACGGGAGCAGAACTTCACGAGCACAAGCTTACAAGGAAGACTACGTTCGTATTGTTGTCAAGGGATCAAAGAATGATCAACTCTGAAGATTTAATGACTTCAGCCATAAGGAGATATGCAGGGATGCTTCCCAATGTACATGAAGGAAAAGAATCAAACCTCACTGAAAAGACATCATCAACCATGGGGGAGCAGTGATCTGTTAAGGAACAACAACACTGAAATATTCTATGAAGCAATGTACCAGCTACAGAGTCCCAAAACCTTGTGGCTGATGAACCAAATGAAGATCCATAGTCAGTAGGAATGTCTCAAAACGTACTATTGATAACCTATCAGCCACTCAACTCAAAATCGTGGAGTGCCTACAATCAAACATCTGATCGTAGTGTAAAAGCAAGAAGACACCACGATCATCGCAAATGCAATTATCTGAAGTTGATAGAGGACCTCCTCACCAGAAAAGGTCAAAAGAGATATCAGTGCAAATTACTCCTAAAGCATTTCATCTGGAAAACGCCTTAAGGACAAACCTGATCCTTAGCTCACTCTAAGAGGTTGGCCCTTCCTGAGCTACCTTAACCCAGAAGAATTGCTTAATCAAGTTCATCTCAAGGATCAAGACAGTCAACGACCGTAGAATAGAGTTTGAGAGAACTCAATGATCGTGATGTAACCTCTCCGATCGCAGTACAACCTCAACGATCATAGAAACAGACTCGACGATCGAAGTTTTACAAGAGGCTACTCTTAACTTATAAGGAGCTTGGAAGAACAGGACAAATGTTCAAACATTTAGATTATGGGAGATAAGTTCAAAGACTGGTTGGAAAGATGTCCTGCTGAAGAAAAATGCCCAAGGCTTCATGAAGTACATCAGTGGTTGAGCCATGCAGGTTCAAAATGAGAAGTAATGTCAAAACCATCCACTGTAACATCTCTCAAAAGTTAATCGTTGAGTCAACCAAGAAAAATGTAGAGTCCATAGCTGCCTTATCATGCTAATCTACGAACCAAAAAGGTCAACGGTCAATCCACGTCAATCAAACGTCTACTCTTATAAAAGAGACATCTAACTGAAAAGTTAATGGGGAGTTACAGCTCGTTACTGGGCATCGTGCAACCAATGGCTAGTTGACAGATTACAGTGTATGAAGAGTTAGAAGGAACTGCCATAAAGACAAATTCAAAATTTGCAAACAGTTACCTGGAGCTATCGAGCCTCTTTCCCTCCCATTTTCAAACCCTAGAATCCTCTTCAAAGCTTAAATCAATTAAACCTCAAGAACCCAAAATCATAATCAGCTATCTCTAAAAAATCTCTCTGAATCATAAGCCCTCATCTCTCGAACCTCTCAAATGGCAGAATGGCGAGTCATAACTGGAATCGAACTCAGCTTCACAAAGTTTGAAAAATCAGAGACGAAATTCAAGGACATACTTGAGCTCGTGAAGAAAGCTGGGTTCTCTGAGTGCTTGGAGGACGACACTCCAGTCTATATGGAGCTAGTGAAGCAGTTCTACTCAAGTGCTTTAATGAGTTCTGAGCTACTGACCACTAAAGTGAAAGGATCTAGTCTGAAGATAAGAGCATCAAACATCAATCAATGTCTAGGGTTCCCCAATTAAGGTCTGATAAACCTGGATGAAGTCGACGTTGAAGAAGGTAAGAGACTAATGCCGTACCAAAGAAACCCTAGCCTGAAGGACATGAAGAAGAAGGAGTTTCCTGAGGAATTCGAGTTCCTTGCTGAGATAGTTGAAAAATGTATACTATGCAAGGATACTGCACATGACACTATACTCGACCAGCAGTTGAAGATTATGTTTACGATAGTTTTAAAGAAGCAAATCAATTTTGGAGCCATCATGTTCGATCAAATGTCCAAATGGATAGAAAAGGCTGAGTCAAAAAAGTCTATAGAGAAACCACTTACAAAAGTATTTCATGGAAGATTGCTAAGTATTGTGATGAAGAAAAAGCTCGGAAGCAAGATCAAGGATGATGAGGGAGAACCTCTAAATGTTCACAAAGTAATGCCTCCACAACTATTTGTAAATTGGAAGAAAAATCCAAAGGAACACAGGAGGCTAACACTAACTGAAAGCAGCAGAAAAGTCTCTGCAAAGAAGAGAAAGGAAAAGGAGGTAGAAAGCTCTGAATCTGATGACTCTACATCAGTTGCTGCCACACCGGCAAAGAAGAAGTCTAAGAATATGAAGAATGAAAAGGCTTCGTTAAGCCATGTCTCCACCAACAAGAAGAAACAAGGAGCAAGAGAAAAACCAACATCAACTGCTAAAAACCCAAAAAGAAGGAGTAACGGACTACTTCAAGAACCACCCAAGAAGAAAACAAAAGTGATGAAGAAATCAGTTCCAGTTTCCCAAAGAACCACATCTGACAAAGAAGAGGACGTAGAGTCAAAAGAAGAGAAGGGAACTGATGGTCTCAAGACTGAGTCCCCGAAGATGTAAAAGAAGATGTATAAAAGAAGTTGTGCAATCTAACTTCATATTTTTCCAATTATGAAGAACTTCATTTGTAGTCATTCTTACAACTCGAAGTTGTTCATTTCCATGACTTATCCATCTTGCTACTGGTTCAGCTGGTGGTTCATCAAAAACTTCCACCACTATTCTTCTTCTAATTCTAGCTGGAGAGAGAACATGATAGTATTCTGGTTCCTCTGATTCCTGATGTGCAGAATCAAAATCTTTCTCTATTTCTTCTCTTTTGGAGCCTAAATTATTCTGATCAGATTCATTTGTGAATCCTTCTTGTTGTTTTTCATTTTCAGAACCTTCTTCAGCAATATCTTCCTTTGATTCATCCTCTTCCTCACTAGTCCCACCTTCAACATTTTCTTCCTTTGATTCAGATTCATCATCACTTACTTCAATGACTGCAGTAGAGTGATCACTTTTCTTGTTGGAGGAAAATTTAGCCAGTAGTTTGTAGCTCTTCCTTCTCCATTGAGGTTTAGCTATAGGAGAGTCAGATTCTTCTTCCTCTTCAGATTTTGAGGCCTTTGAATCATCAGGCAACCTTCCTTGTCATTCAGTATTAGCAGGGGCAGGTCCTTCTTCTTCCGAATTAACATCATTTGACCCATCATCTGGGCTTGTTGGAGCATTTGCATTTGGAGATGCAGTTGGGTCATCTTTCAGCTTCTTTTCAACTTCAGAGTGAGTGCTCTAAGAGTTGTCCATAGGGCTTACATATTCTTCTTCATCAGCAGAGGTTACATCTTCTTTTATGGACTGAGTCCCCGAAGGTTACATCTTCTTCTTCATCAAAGGTTGCTGGAGTTGCTGAGTTTGGAGAAATGGTGGACTGATCTAACCAACGTAAAATAGTGAGTGACCAATGAAAGTCCGAAGGCTCACTCTACGATCCACCAAGAACACTTAGAGACAGACAAAGAAAGAAGTATAAGTGAGAGTTCTACAATGTAGAAGTGAGAGTTCTACTACAAAAAGAGTGTTCTAAACTGCCGAGAGAAAGAAGAGCATCATGTTATCTTGATGTCCATCATGGGAAGACTCTAAGTACCAGAGAGAAGAGCCTATAGTCATCTTACCAAGTCCATCATGAGAAGGCATCAAGTATCAAGAAAGAAGATCACCAACGCCATCATGGTGTCAAGCATGAGAAAGTTTCTAAGTATCTAGCAGAAGAGCTTACAGTCATCTTAGAAACCCATCATGTGCAGCCATCAAGTTTCAAGAAGAATGATCTTCAAGGTAGTTCATCAAGGGATCATCAGAAGTGGTTGAGTAACTGAAGAAGCTGAGCATCATGCAACACTCAACTGCACTTCAAGGATGATTACACCAAGCTGCTAAGTACAGAAGATGTTCAGAGCTTAAAGACATCTTAGAAGCTTAGCGCCAACTCTAACAGACAAACAAACAACTCAACAACAAGAAGCCAGGGCCTGAGGGGTCCTTGTCCAGAGGGACTAAATGAAGTTCCAAGCCTGCTGGGCTTGAAGAGTTCCTAGGGAACTAGAGGAGTTCCAAGGCTGCTGGCCTTGAAGAGTTCTTAGTGAACTGAAGTTCCAAGGCTGTTGGCCTTGAAGGAATCTTAGTGATTTAGGGTGCTTCCCTTCCTTAGTGAAAATGGTGCTAGTTGAAAGCAGAAGAGTGGATTAGGAGCTTGAGTCTTTGAACCATTTAAAATCCCTTGTGTCTTTTACTTTATGTTATTTACTTTATGTACATTAACTGCTATAACTGCTATGTATGTGTTAACTGCTTACTACTAAATTAACTCTACGAACAATGTATGGTTGATTATGAATATATCAATGAAGGGGATCTTATACTTATTCTGTTTTGCTTGAAAAGATTCTTATGTTTGTCATATGCTACTTAATGAGCAATACAAAATAAATGAGAAAAAGTATTTAAAATTGAAAGGATCTATTCAACCCCCCTTCTAGATCTATATTGTGCCTACTGGGAACTAACAAACTTTTCTCTGCCTTTTCTGCTCAAGGCATCTGCCACTATATTTCCTTTGCCTGGATGGTACAGAATCTCAAAATCATAATCTTTAATCAATTCTAGCCATCGACGCTGCCACATGTTTAACTCCCTCTGTGTGAAGATATACTTCATACTCTTATGGTCTGTATATATCTCACACTTCTCGCCATATAAATAATGCCTCTAAATCTTCAAGGCAAAAACTACCGCTACTAACTCCAGATCATGAGTCGGATATCCCTTCTCATAATCTTTTAACTAACGTGAAGTGTACGCAATGGCCCTGCCGTGTTGCATCAGTACACAACCAAGACCCTTGTGTGACGCATCACTATACATTATAAATCCTCATGTGTTGTTCGAATTATACCAATTAACAGTCCATCTATGCATTACGGGCCAAAGATGACTTTTATCACAATATAAGCATGAGGATGATGACAATCGTATAAGAATTCAATTAAATGAAAGCAAAGGATAAATTTTGAAGATTTATAATTCAATTTATCCAGAATTCAATAATATCCAAATTGTCAACATGATACTGCTTTTTAGAGTAAAATTCAAGAATAATATTGTATAAAAATGATTTGGACAGAAAAGAAATCAATTTTTATCATGAATAGTACCCCGAGTGCATAGTACCCCGTGAATAGTACTTCAAGAATAGTACCCCGTGAATAGTATCCCGACATGAAAAAATTAAAAATTATCAAGAATGTTCAGAATAATATTTCCGTGAAAAATACTAGATGAAGCACAAATTTCAAGGATATTCTACTAATTTCACGGAATATAGAAGCAATACTTAACAAAATGAGTGTATAATTCAGAATTTGAAACGAAATAATATTACTTACATACTACAGAGTATGGAAGAAAATATTAGTTCTTACGAATATTGAACAAAAATAATATCCCTTACCTTAAAAGGAGAGTATTTTTGACTGGTAGGGAAGGGATATTCTTAAAGAAAACTTAAACTGTCTTCCTTATAGAAGAAGTAGGAGAATCACGGGCAAACAGTGCATTTCACGGATGATTTTTAGAAATTCACATTATTTACTATACAGTAATATGCAAACACTATACAAGTACTATGCAAACACTATGCATAATAAAATATAATATATTCTATTTTACATAAAAAACAAAACTTATTATAGTGTATATATATATATATATATATAATAAAACTATATATTTATAATAAGTAAAATTTATAACAAATACTTCATAAAAATCCCCTCTATTTATCTCAATTCACTCGGCTTCAGAAAACACATTTAAATAACATTTATCATTAATATTTTAACGCAATATTAACAACTAGATCATTCCCAGGAAAGATGGAGCTTTTCGATAAGGATTTCTTCCTATTGGCGCGCAATTAGGTGACCAAACCCCTTTCCTCGACAGAACTTTCTAGACATTGTCAATATTATAAATAATAATATGAATAACTTTGTCGTCTCAATTATTGATTTAATAATATAAAATATTATGACAATAATCGAATCAATAACTAGTGATATTATGCAGCAATTACCGTGGCAATAATTGAGTATAACTGAGTAACTTCTCACGTAAGCATCAATAATCAATACCATGTGCTACTATGCAACCACGCGTATTACTGTACTTTTAACACCGGGTATTTCAACAGTTAACAGTAAAACTTTCGCCGTTATTTTTATAAAAAGATATTTTTGTCATTTTCTAACTCCGATAGTAATTCCGTTGTGGGGTCCACCAATGATTGTTCTATCATACGAATATTCCCCGACCAATCGAATATTTTATGACAACTTGCTTAATTTTCAAAATTTGTAAATATTACCCACAACTATAACATTATATCAGATTCACACCTTAATACTCAAAATGATATTTAGAAAAATTAATCTTTATTCATAAAAGTTGGGGTCTTTCAATTTTGTAGCAACTTTCTTGATACTCTACGATTCTGCCTTGGTTTCTGCAATCCCTTGGCTAGCTCGACAGACTACGATTCTATTGATGCCTATCTATTACATCTCAAAATAGATCATCCTAACAACTTTGATCTTTTCTTCTATACATTCATTTACAGAATGATAAACATCAAGCACAGGTCAACCTAACAATTTTGATCTATCATCTAAGTCCTTATACATATGTTCTTTGAAGGACTTTACATATGAGCATGATTATTTACTTTCAACATCAAATTTAAATATGCCATACCTAACAAAAAGTATTAATTTATTAAAGACTTTTAATTATCTACATGGTGCTGCTTTATAATATGTTATAAACCCATAGTTTTAAGCAATGCTTTTAAAATAATGATGATGATCATTCTAATGAGATCTAAATTCTTAGAAAGCTTAAAACTAAAATAGTTTCCAATCGTTGAATTACTAAATTGGGGATTAGTGAATCCGAATAGATTGGTACATACATTGCTTGCTCATTGGATGAGGATGATTGATCAAATGATCATTTATGTGGAGACACTAAAACAAGTATGTAGGTGCTTATTAGAGAATAAGTACACTGAACGTGGCTCGCTAAGGAATACCTAATGGAGTTTTACTTGTTTGTTAATAGGAATTCTTGTAGTGATAGTAGTACACATGATCCTTGGACTTGAGATCATCATAGTATCTTGTGTATGATTAATTATACTTTGACTTATTCCTTAAGACCCTTAGGGTATATCAATTGGGTATAATAAGTTGTACATGGAGATAATGTATGATCAATAAAGAATCTACCGTTTCTAGTAAAAGAGGAGAAATGTCATATGTGATTCAATAAATGACAACCCAGTAGTCCTTGGCCAAGGCAGAATGAAATTAGGAAAAGAGTTTCTAATTTGCATTATTTGGAGTTGTGCATTTAAGAATCGAAATACATATAATTAAATAAAATAAGACTTGATAGTAATTCCATGTCTTATATTTAATTGGGCCATTGTATGGTAGAAGGATTAAATTATACAGTAACTATTTACTCAAATGTTATTTTATGATTAATGTTGAAATCTATATTATATGGAAAGTCATTAATCGCTAGGGAAGCTTATCCCTATTGTAGAATAAATATTATTTATTTAAATAAATTAATAGTTTAATTTATTTATTTAAATAAGATTAGAATTGGTCTAATTGATTTATTCACAACCGGTTTAATATGGATGTGACGCCCCCAAAATAGGTATACATCACCCATCTTGGGTCACCAAATACATGGTACTGAATATAAATACAAACTTAATTATATAACACGAGATGTGAGTTTTTACACGAATATTGTCTTCTAGACAATATCCGAACTCAAATAGAGTCCTCATTACATTTATTGTCACACTATTTTATAGAATAGTGAGGACTACTATACCACCATCTCGGACCATCACTCTGTTCCCCGACTAGTCCCGGCTACGTTCTCATTTCCTTAAGAGAACAATGAAAACAAAAGGGTGAGCTCAACTAGCCTAGTAAGAAATATTATGACTAAGATAATGCGGAATAAATTATCATTAGTCTTCAATAGTGTTAAACTGATAAAATACAATAAACATCAAGTTTAACTGCAGTGGAACAAGTAATCCATTAGAAGAGTCAAGTAGATCATGATATCTACTATCTTTTATGATTTAAAAAGTTTTTAATCAATTTTATTACTGAGACTAAGCTTAATAAATAAACCACATCATCGAATCATCCCTGCACTACAGGCCAAGGATATTCATGTAATCATCAATGGTCATGATTATACCGAATAACCCCTGGTCATAATCATACCAACAATTGTCCATCAATGCACTACAGGCCAATGAGGACTTTTACCACATCATTTGTAACATTACGGGCCACGATTATACCGAATGATCCATGGTCATAATCATACCAATCAACAGTCCATCTATGCACGTAAGCCAAAGATGACTTTCATCATAATATAAGCATGAGGATGATGACAATGATATAAACATTAGTCAAACGAAATCAAGGATAAATTTCAAAGACTTTAAATTTATCCAGAGTTTAAAAATATCCAAATTATCAACATAATACTTCTTTGTAGAGTAAAATTCAAGAATAATATTCATGTATCAAAAATAATTTGGACAGAAAAGAAATATATTTTTCGGGTGACTAGTACCCCATGAATAGTACTTTAGGAATAGTACCTCGTGAATAGTACCCCGGCATGAAAAGTGCCCCAAATAAACGAGTGAATAATATTCGAGTGAATAGTAATCGGGTGAATAGTAACCCGTGAATAGTACTTCGTGAATAGTACTCATAAAAGGAAAATACAAAAGAAAATGATATTTCATGATGAGTACAAAAGAAAGGATATCTCATACGAGTATAATAGAATATACGAAACTGCAAATGGATATACATCTGGAATGCAGTAATCCACGTAGACAGATCATTTCCACAATTTAATAAAGAATGAATACGAATGATCATTCACCATGCATGCGGTAGTCTGCGTAGATAGGTTATTCTAACAGAATAATAAAGAATGGAATAACAGAAGAATTTCACCATTCATGCGGTAGTCTGCGTAGACAGGTTATTCCAACAGAATAATAAAGAATGAAGTAACAACCCTTACGAGTATTGAAAGAAAATAATATCTCTTCATGAATTCGAAAGAAATAATACCCCTTACGACTGTTGAACGAAAATAATATTCCTACGAATATTGAACGTAGATGATATTCCTTATGAATATTGAACGAAAATAATATTCATACGAATACGAAAAATAATATCTCTTCAGAATATGAAATAAATAATACCCCTAACCTTGGAAGAAGACTAGATACTGGAATAGTAAATTAGCAGACTTCTCTTCTTCTTTCTCTATATAGCTTCTCTCTCTATAATTGCCCTTGAGTCTTAGTGAATTAGTGATAATGAAGGAAGAATGAGCTTCTATTTATAGGTAAATATAGTTTCGATAATTGCACATTTTGGTGCTTGAAATATTATAGTATAATACCTTCATTTTTTTTCTTTATTTTTAATTTAGTCCTGCAAGTATTATCAAACTTGCACCACCTCCCCTAATAGTACATCATGTGAATCAATAGTACAATCATGTGACTCAATAGTTCTATACATGTGAAAAAAATAATTATAGTATAATACCTTAATCTATACCTCCATTTTTAATTTAGTCATGCAAGTATTATCAATCTTGCACCACCTCCCCTAATAGTACATTCATGTGAATCAATAGTACACACATGGAAATAAATAGTTATAAGTATGTGAATTAATAACAATTAATTACTTATTTATCCGATTAATTACCTGATTGGTCAATATAACCTCCAAAATCAATTTTTATCGAAATAAATGTCGATTTTCACTAACACTAATAATCCCAACACAATGGAACTATCAATTTTATCTTTAATCAATATGAACTTATTCATCATTAATATTATAAATCATAATATTTAACAACCAGATCATTCCCAAGAAAGAGGGGGCTTTCCGATAAGGATTTCTCCCTATTGGCGCGCAATTAGGTGACCAAACCTCTCCTCGACAGAACTTTCTAGACATTGTCAATATTGTAAATAATAATATGAATAACTTTGTCGTCTCAATTATTGATTTAATAATATAAAATATTATGCAGATGATCATCGCGTGACAATAATTGAATCAATAATATGAGAGATATTATCGTGAATTATCGTAGCAATAATTGAGTATAACTGAGTGATTTTTCACGTAAGCATCAATAATCAATACCGTGTGCTACTATGCAACCACGCGTATTACTGTACTTTTACTACCGGGTAGTTCAATAGTTTAACGGTAAAACTTTCGCCGTTATTTTTATAAAAAGATATTTTTATCGTTTTCTAACTACGACAATACTTCCGTTGTGGGGTCCACCAATGATTATGCCATCATACGAATATTCTCTGTTAAAACGAATATTCCCCGACTAATCGAATATTTCCCGACACAACGAATATTTTATATTAATTTGTTTACTTTGCAAAATTTTCACATATCACACTTAACTTTAACCCTTTCTCAATTTAACCCTTTACTAAATAAAATAATAATTATAAAAAAATTAAATACTTTCATTTCATAAAATTTGGGATCTCACAATGGAGAACCTAAGGGGTCACACCATAAAAGGAAGAATAATTATTTTAGAAGTTAATGACATAATCGTAATAATATGTTAAGTGTATTTAATTTAATCTATGGTGATAGGGTAAATTAAATAGCTTAATATTTATTATTTAATATTTTATAAATATGAAATATAAATTAATAAGAGCTGGAGTCATATTAATATTATTACAATTGTTATTGTTTTAATTTCTAAAGGAGTTTGGGAATTAATTTAATATAAGTACTCTCATTTATTCCTAATAAGATTAGGAGGCAAATTAATTAAAAAAGTTTAATTAATTATCCCTAATAAGATTAGGGAGCCTAATTAATTAAAGGAGTTTAATTAATTAAATAATATCCTATTTTAATAATATTAAAAGGGTTAACTGATATCTTTATAAGGGGGGACATATATTAGATATGATGTGACGAGATTCTAATTGTTGGAGAGTACGCTTTTTTTCTACAGAGATAAAAAATTGGAGTTTAGCCAACCACCCTACATCTTGAATCTTTCTTCTTCCTTAGTGGATCACCTCTAGAAGCCAAACACTTAGGTGGCTAACGTTGATCAAAGGAAAAAATCAAACCCGGTGAATTCAAGTTAAACGCGAAAAAGAATTGAAGGTGAACTAGTACCTGAAGAAGCTCAAATCTTCAAGGGTATAATTCTTTTTCTTCATCTTTTCGTTTAATTAATAATTATGCATAAAGGATGATCCGGGTATATAGTTTGTAAAAACTTTAAAATCTATTTTTACGCTTCCGCTTTACTTTGATGCAATTTGATTATTTTCGTGAATCTTACAAACCTAACAGTGGCATCAGAGCCAAACATTTATGCGAGTTATTAATTATTCAGATTTGATATGTATGTTGATATGTGTTTAGAACAAATTTTTTGGGCATAATTATTGGTATAGAATTATGTTTTTGGAGAAAAATTACACAATTCGCGAACTGAAAAAATAGATTCTGGAGATTGGCGCCGCATCGCCACTATCCAAAAACAAATATATATTTTTTATTTCTTATTTTGATTTTTATTAAGATAAAAGGTTTATTTTAATTAAAATTAAATTAAATATTTTTTCAGTAATTCTAAATTAAAAACAAAGGAGTTAATTTTGATTTGGAATTGGATTAAAATAAAGTTGTTTATTTTAATTCGAATTGGAATCCACGTTTGTTTGAATAAAAGAGTTTATTCAAAAGTTTTTTAATAACTTGGAATTGGATTCCATGTTTGTTTGAATAAAAGAGTATATTCAAAAGTTTTATATTAACTTAGAATTAAATTCCACGTATGTTTGAATAAAAGAATTTATTCACATGGAATAGGATTCCATGTTTCCTAGAATAATTAAAGAAGTTTATTCACATATGGAATATGATTCCATGATTTTTAAAATTAAAGGTGTTTAATTTTAATAAGGAATATGATTTAACATATTTTACTTTTCCAAAGAATTTTAAGTTAAAATAAAGGAGTTTATTTTGTACTTGAAATTGGATTCTCTTATTAATTAAAATAAAGGAGTTTATTTTGACCGGGAATTTGATTAAAAATAAAAGAGTCTATTTTTATTCAAAATTGGATAAAATAAAATAAAGAATTTTTTATGATTTTGATTAAAAATAAAGGAGTTTATATTTTTGTTTCAAAATTGGATTTTATGCTAATTAAAATTGTCCATTAAATCGATATATATATTATATTCAATATTTTTTCATGAGATGAATTTATTTATTGATGCATATGTTGATGTGTATGATAATAAATTGGATTGATTATAGACTATTGACTAATGTGATTGGATTTTATTTTAGTTGGATGTATGAATGTATTAGTTTTATTAAATGGGGTTTGTGCACCTCGTCTTCTATAATTTTTTCTTAATGAAAATTATATCTCCCTCATATGTACTTCTCCTTGACTGCTAATCAAAGTTTCTATTTATTTTAAATAGTTTTGTAATAGGAATAGTTAGAATTAATTTTGAAGAATTGGAGATCAAGGAGCAAGGAGCGCTTGAAGACCCGTTTGTAATGGAGCCCAGGATTTAAATGTATTAGTTATACTTAAATTTAATTCTTACACTCTAGGTTTGACCTTTTGGTTCACTTGGTGGCTCTAGTGAACCAAACTAGAATAAAGTTCATAATCAATCTGGGTAGAATATAGTATTCTATATGTGCATGCTTATACTATATATATATATGTGTGTGTGTGTGTGTGTGTGTGTGCATGCGCGCTAAACAAGATAAGACAAATAATAACAAACTCCTCAAAGATTTTATATTTAAGTCATAAGCGTTCAAAGATATTTGGAATATCGAACGTCTCCTTTTAGCATGATAAAAATAATGGAGTATCAATTAATTATTATAAGTTTGTCGTGTCACCACAAGGCTTATTTTAATTTTTTGAGATGTTAATTTTATCACATTGATGCTTATAAAGAAAATTGAACAATGTTATTTTGTTGTGTCACCACAAGGACAATGTTTTTCTTTTTTGAATATATGAAGTGCTAGGTTGGACTTAACTTAGATAATTTTAATTCGGATGTGCCACCACTTGATCAAAATAATCTAAGAGGCAAAATAAAAGGAGTTATATGATGATGTAATTGACAAGAGTTGTCTACCTATTTATTTATATATAGTTTGTTGTGTCACCACAAGGATATATATACATTTGAAATGGGATCCTTATTCTCACTAGCAAATCTTTAATTAGCTTTTGCCAAACTATATAAGTGCGGGTAATATAGTTTGATAAAAATAGTGGGAGATACCAATTTATAAAAAATCCTAAATTATTTTGGTAATTAATAATAGAATGTATGCTAAAATATTGTTAAGAACAAATTCATTTACATAATTTTATAATGTCTAAATTATTATCATTGCGAAACATATTAGATGTTAATTAACCAGACCGAATTACTCGGATTGGTTAGGAAATTTGAGAATAGTTCTCATGGCTAAAAAGCTATCTTATGTCCTGAATACGTCTTTCATGCAATGGTTGCAGACAATGCCTTTGAGGAAGAGATTGCTACTTTTAGAAAGTGGAAAGATGATGCACAGTTGGCTCAAATGCATCATTCTCGCATCCATGAGTAACGAGTTTCAGGGTCAGCATGAAATTATGGATGCTTCTACTATATTCCTGCACATCAAGTAGTTGATGGTGAGGAAATTAGGACTGATAGATATCAGATATCTAAGGAGCTCTTTTGATCTAGAATGACCAACGACACTACAGTACAAACACATGTCCTAAACATGATCAATTTGATTGAACAATTAGGACAACATGTTTTGTCATGGATGGAGATTTGAGCCAAGATTTGATCTTGTACTCACTCCCGGACTCCTTCTCACAATTGTTGTGAATTTTTCATATAAACAAACTAGATATTAGCCTCGCTGATTTGCTTAACATGTTGAAAATGCTGAGAGTCAATTTCCAACCAACAAAGACTAATTCTTGCTGGTAAGGGCCAAAGGATCGTCTGAAATGAAGAACGATTCAAAGAAGGTAAATAGAAAGGCAAAAAGAAAGGATAATAAGAACAAAAACTGATATGGATAGTAAAGGCGTTTACTTCCACTGCAATAAGCCTGGACACTAGAAAGGAAACTGCGAGAAGCATCTTGTAGAGGCTAACCAAATAAGCTTAGTGAAGTTTTGGTTACAAAATAATTTTGTTCATGATTGAAATTAATCTTTTTATAAGTTAATATTCTACTTGGGTATTGGATACCGACTTTAGTTCTCATAAATATAGATTTATGAAAGGACCAAGCAACAGTAGAAAGCTAAACATAGGATAAGTAATCTTATATCTGGTAAATAAAACAAATGTTGCTGTATTAGCCATAGGAACTTATAGTTTAGCACTGCTTATGGACAAATCTATTAAGTTAATAAGTTGTTATTGTATTCTAATTCTTGTTTGAAATATTATTTCCATTTTATTATTGGACAATGAAATCTTTGGTATTTTATTTAAGAACAATTGTTGTTCTATTTATAAAAATAATATTTTGTATAGAACTGAAATATTACTTAATGAAATTTGTGTACTTGACTTACGTGAAAAATTATTTTTGCAAATTGAACAAACTAGTATAAGAAAAGGAGATGATCATTCCGAAGTAAAACTAATTTGAAAAGTATTAAGATTCTTTGATTAGATCAAGGAATAAATACTTGTGCAATAAGTTTCTAGATCATCTCAAATGGTTTTCTCATAATGGACGCCTCCTGATACACAATAATTGATTGATGTATCTGAAAGGAAAAATCATACTTTGTTAGACATGGTGCAGTCAATGATGATTTTACCAACATTCCAGTATCCTTCAGGGGTCATGCCCTAGAAATGACTGCATATCTACGAAAAGGTAACCTCAAAATTCGACCCCAAGACTCTATAAGAGTTATGGACAGGGAGGATTCCTAATCTTAAGTATTTTCAGATAAGGGGTTGTCTAACTTATATGAAAAGGTTTTAAAGGAATAAGTTTGGGACAAGATTTGAAAAGTGCAGATTTGTGGGACATCCTAAAGTAAGTTTAGGGTATATGTTCTATAATCCTATTTAGCAAAAGGTGTTTGTTTCGAAACACACTAACTTCTAAGATAAAAGTGTTTATCATTGAAGGGGCTAGCGGGAGGATAATATATCTTAAAGAGTTCAAGAACCATAAAGCACTATAAATCAAATAAGAGAAACATGTACAACTGAATTGTAAATTTAGAATAGTATCGAAGATACCTAGGAGGTATGGATTCATCATAGATGATGATGATGATGATGGGGTACACATCATAGAAGATGATGATCCAGTTACATACGATGAGGTAAGAGTTATAGACACTCAGAGAAATGGATTGAAGCAAGCTTCTCAAAAATAGAACATTCATTTTGATGAGATAATCAAAAGAGTTTGATTTTTATCAAAAATAAGAATGAACCTAATGTGTACAAAAGGGTCAATGGGAGCGTCATGATATTCCTAGTATTATATGTTGATAGACTATGGATAAGGAATAACATACCAATGCTATAATCAGTAAAGATAAAGTTGTCTAAACATTCCTCCATGAATTATTTGGGAAGAGTATCTTAATTGGGGACAAATCTATATAGATAGATTTAAGAGGATGCTCGGCTTAACCCAAGGAACGTATATTCATTTGATGCTAAAGTCTTTTAGCATGGCAAACGCCAAGAGATGTCTCATGTTGATGAGACATGTAATGTATCTCTGTTAATAGTCCCCATAAACTCCTAAAAAGAGAGATCGCATGAGTGATAATCATGTATGTAATGAAATATACAAGACCTAATGTTGATCAATCATATTCTGGAGAAGATCACTGTAAGACAGTGAAAAATATCTTAAAGTACTTAACCGACACTAAGGATGTGATCTTATTTATGAGGATCTAAATTAAAACTAGAGGTATTAACAGACTTGAGTTTTTTCAGACATACTATGACGACATAAAATACAGCAAAGAGTTACCTTGAACGGTGGTGCAGTGAATTAGAAAGGTTTTAAACAGCAAAGAGTTACTAGTTTAGTGATAAAGACAAAGTATATAGCTATAAATGAAGCTACAAGTTGATTGTTTGGATGAAAAGTTCATTACAGAACTAGGAATAGTTCCTAAGTCTCATCTTGGATCTAAACATGTGTTGTGGCACTTTCATTTGATTATAGGAATCATTAAAAGATGGGAACTCACTATAGAGATAGTGAACTCTCAAGAACAACATTACATATCCATTAACTAAAGCTTATGCAACAGCAGGATAATCGTCACTTAGAGAAGAAGGGTATGAGATACCATGGCGATTGGTTTTAGTGCAAGTGGGAGATTGAAAGTAGTATGCACACAGGCCAATGATGTTTGATGATAAAGCATATACTTTGTAATAAACTTATTCATTTATTAATAAAAAATATTAATTTATTAAAGGCTTTTAATTATCTACATGATGTTGTTTTATAATATGTGATAAACCCATAGTTTTAAGCAATGCTTTTAGAATAATGATGATGATCATTCTAATGAGATCTAAATTCTTAGAAAGCTTAAAACTAAAATAGTTCCCAATCGTTGGATTACTAAATTGAGGATCAGTGAATCCGGATAGATTGGTACATACGTTGCTTGTTCATTAGATGAGGATGATTGATCTCATGATCATTTGTGTGGAGACACTAAAGCAAGTATATAGGTGCTAATTAGAGAATAAGTACACTGAATGTGGCTCGTTAAGGAATACCTAATGGAGTTTTACTTGCCTGTCAAAAGAAATTTTTGTAGTGATAGTAGTACAAGTGATCCTTGGACTTGAGATCATCATAGTATCTTGTGTATGATTAATTATACTTTGACTTATTCCTTAAGACCCTTAGGGTATGCTTGGGTATAATAAATTGTATATGGAGATAATGTATGATCAATAAAAAATCTACCGCTTCTTGTAAAAGAATAGAAATGTCCTATATGATTCGATAAATGACAATCCAGTAGTCATTGGCTAAGGCAGAATGAAATTAGAAAGGAGTTTATAATTTGCATTATTTAGAGTTGTGCATTTAAGAATCGAAATACATATAATTAAATAAAATAAGACTTGATAGTAATTCCATGTCTTATATTTAATTGGGACATTGTATGGTGCAAGGATTGAATTGTACGGTAACTATTTGTTAGTTCCCACTAGGCACACAATAGATCTAGAAAAGTGGTTGAATAGTGTTAGGTTTGAAATATTCAAGAACACAATCAAATTGCAAAAATTAAGCGGAAGCGAGATAAATCAGAGTTTAAAAATTTTACAAACCATATACCCGGATCACCCTTTATGCACAATTATTAATTAAACGAAAAAATTTAAGGACAAGAATCATACCCTTGAAGATCCGAGCTTCCTCGTGCAAAGTTCACCTCCATTTCTTTTTATGCTTCAACTAGAATCCACCGGGTTTGGTTCCTTCCTTTGATCAACGTTAGCCACCCAAGTGTTTGGCCTCTGAGGTGATCCACCAAGGAAGAAGAAGGATTCAAGAAGATGGGTGGTTGGCTAAACCCTAATTTTTCTATCTCTATAGAAAAAGAACGTACTCTCCAACCATTGGAATAACGTATGTTGTAAAAGTCAACAACCACATCACCCATAATAAGACTCCTCTTATTTATAGATGTGGGCAACTCACCTTAACAATTAAGGAATTGGGATTTATTTAATTAATTAAATTTTTTTAATTAATTAAGCTCCCTAATCTTATTAGGGATAATTAATTAAACTCCTTTAACTAATTTTCCTTCCTAATCCAATTAGAATAAATGAGAGTACTTATATTAAATTAATTCCTAAACTCTTTTAGAAATTAAAATAATAATAATTGTAATAATATTAATAAGACTCTCTTATTAATTTATATTTAATATTTCTAAAATATTAAATAATAAATATTAAGCTATTTAATTTATTCTATCACCATAGATTAAATTAAATATACATAACATATTATTATGATTATGCCATTAACTTCTTAAATAATTATTCTTCCTTTTATGGTGTGACCCTTTAGTTCTCCATATTAAACCTAAGTTGTGAATAAATCAATTAGAACAATTCTAATCTTATTTAAATAAATAAATTAAATAATTAATTTATTTAAATAAATAATATTTATTCTACAATAGGGATAAGCCTCCCTAGCGATCAACGACTTTCAAGATAATATAGATTTCAACATTAATCATAAAAGAACCTTTGAGTAAATAGTTACCGTACAATTCAATCCTTCCACCATACAATGTCCCAATTAAATATAAGAGATGGAATTTCTGTCAAGTCTTATTTTATTTAATTATATGTATTTCGACTCTTAAATGCACAACACCAATTAATGTAAATTAGAAACTCCTTTCTAATTTCATTCTGCCTTGGCCAAGGACTACAGGGTTGTCATTTATCGAATCACATAGGGCATTTCTCTTCTTTTAATAGAAGTGGTAGATTCTTTATTGATCATACATTATCTCCATGTACAACTTATTATACCCAAGCATACCCTTTGATATACCCTAAGGGTCTTAAGGAATAAGTCAAAGTATAACTCATCATACACAAGATACTATGATGATCTCAAGTCCAAGGATCACTTGTACTACTATCACTACTGGAATTTCTATTGACAGGCAAGTAAAACTCCATTAGGTATTCCTTAGCAAGCCACGTTCAGTGAACTTATTCTCCAATAAGCACCTACATACTTGCTTTAGTGTCTCCACACAAATGATCATGAGATCAATCATCCTCATCCAATGAGCAAGCAACGTATGTACCAATCTATCCAGATTCACTAATCCCCAATTTAGTAATCCAACGATTGGGAACTATTTAAGTTTTAAGCTTTCTAAGAATTTAGATCTCATTAGAATGATCATCATCATTATTCTAAAATCATTGCTTAAAACTATGGGTTTATCACATATTATAAAATAGCAATATGTAGATAATTAAAAGCCTTTAATAAATTAATACTTTTTATTAATAAATGAATAAGATTGTTACAAAGTATATGCTTTATTATCAAACATGATTGGCTTGTGTGTATACTACTTTCAAATAGATCCTTTTTAATTTTCAAATACTTTTCATGTTTAATTTGGATTGCTAATAACTTAGCATATGACAAACATAAGAATCTTTTCAAGCAAAGCGGAATAAGTAAAAAGATCCCCTTCATTGATATATTCATGAACATACATATATTGTTCGTAGAGTTAGTTTAGTTGTAAGCAATTAGTTCATACATAACATTTATAAAAGTTAGGTACATAATGTAAATGACAAAAAGTAAATGACTGAATGTAAAAGACACAAGGGATTTTAAGTGGTTCAGAGACTCAAGCTCCTAATCCACTCTTCTACTTTAACTAACAAGAATTCCACTAAGGAAGGGTAGCACCCTGAATCACTAAGATTCCTTTAAGGCCAACAACCTTGGATATTTAGTTCACTAAGAACTCTTCAAGTCCAACAGGCTTGGAACTCCTCTAGTTCTCTAGGAACACTTTAAGCCCAGCAGGCTTGAAACTTCATTTAGTCCCTCCGGATAAGGACCGCGCAGGCTCTGGCTAATTTTTGGTGTGGTTGTTGTTGTTGGTGCCTTGCTGCTAAGATGTCTTTAAGCTTGAACATTATCTGTACTTAGCAGCTTGGCTTGGTCCTCTTTATATTCTGCGTAGAGTCTGGACCACTTCTTCTTTGGTGCAGTTGATTTTCATTCTGTTCTGCTCGTCTTCATCCGATATCAGCTGTGTACCATCACCATTTAGGTTTGCTAAGTGTTTGAGCTTTTGGTAGACTTTGTCTGACACTTAGCAATCCCTGAACCCTTCTTGAATGATTTGCACCATAGTTCTGCTTCTGTTCTATTTCAGCTTTTGGTTCCTGATGATTTATAAAGTGGCTCTCTAGATTTTCTTTTTGCTCTGCCACTTTTCTAAATGCTATCTTTTTGACCGTCTTAGCTCTCAGCTTATCTACCATCTTTAGTGGCATTCTCATCATTGTTGAGTGAATCTTTAGTCTTTTCAAGTCCTTCTTCAGATCTGCTTCAGTTCCACCTTCGTAGTCTCATTGCCACTGAGACTTGTTCTGTTCAATTTTGGTGGAACTCGTAGAGTCAACAGTATAGCATTCCAACAACTCAACGATCCTTTAACTTAGCAACTCTTGATCTTTGAAGCTTTGGCTGATATATACTCCTTCCCAATATATCTGTTGAAAGCTATATTTGAATTGCTTCACAGATCTCAAGTTATTTGATGTAGACTGCAGATGTGACATGACATCCCCTTTTTGTAGATTTCGGACACTGTAGTCTATTATTTCACCTACCCCATCAGAGATGTCACTTTGGTGTCTCGGGCAGGTAATCAACTTTATTTCTCCTTTCTGATTCCTCAATCAGAACATCAGGAGTTATCTTTTTGCATCGATACTCTCAAACAGCAATGTTCAAATATCAGTCTTTGGATTGAACCGTTGCCAATGCTTCAATCTTCAGATGACCGAACTTTACGATTATGATGCATAAGTTCTTGGACATGATCGTAGTGTGTCTTATTTAATGTCGCTCATTGACTAATTGAGACAACACTACGATCCTGAAGAGTGTTTGTTGGACCTTCAAGGTAGAACACCTCTTCCTTCATTTGTGCAGTGCTTCAATACTTCTGTTTGCCTTTAACTTATCTTAAGAACTGATAGCTTGACTCCTTGTTTTGGTCTCTTTTGAATAGCAAGACACCTCAGATTTGTGGCATGCCTAGCTCGCTTTCTCCTTATGATCTCCCGTTCACTTATCATCAATGGACTGACCCATGCTTAATCACTTTCGCTTTGTTCTTCAGAAGCTGGCTAGTATATCTGTGTAGACTACATTAGTTCCTGCTTTATTTGGCAAACATTATGATCATGGTTGATCTCAAGATCATAGTCTTCTGTTCATTTGACAGCTACTGCACATGCTGACTTTCCTTAGTCAGTCACTTTTACTAAAGTCTTCTTTTGATCTACTTGTAGAATACTTCATCTTGAATGGCTTTACAACTCAATCTGGATACAACTCATCAGACATGCCTTTCTATTACAATATAAGATCAACCTAATAAGCTTGATCTTTTTATATTTATAGTCCTTGTACATCATTTCTTTTTAAGGACTTTACAAAGCTGTTTTGCTTATGTAAGATCAACCTAACATATTTGATCAATTCATTCTAAGTCCTTGTACAAATGTTCCTATTATCTATCAAAGGAATTTACAGCTTTTCTCAAAGCAAGCATACTTGCATATTCATTAATTTTTATCATAATCAAATCATATATAAATAAGAATATCATTCATATGCTTATTCCTAACAATCTCTCCCTATTTGATTATGATAAAAACAATTCATGCATTTCATGAGATGAATAAAACTTATATACAGTGAGTAACTATATTCCTAAAACAGATAGTTATGAATGTTATTGATAATGATATGGAATTACATAAACTATGACACTTTTACATCCTGGATCCAAAATATACCTAAATAGATAAGGATATACCTTTTTGGCTCCATGTGTGTTTTCCAGGATGTCTGCTGACCAGCTACTCATCTACTTGTTTTACTCCTGCTCCCCTTGGGATGGTGACTTCATTTCTTTTCTCTACTCCCCCTCAGATTCATGCTTTTCATTAATGTCTGGCTCCACCTCAGATGATGATTCTACTTCTGCTGTTGCGGTCTTCTTCTTTTGTTCCCTTACCTTTCTCTTGGCCTTTTCTTCTTCTTTTCTTCTATTCTCCTTACTCTTCCTTGAGTTCCTCTTTCTGTGTCTCTTTTTCTCCCCCTTTTTGTAATTAATCACTTGGGGAAGCTGCTCCACATTTGACATAAGTTGCTCTATCAGGTAGGATGAGTTACCAACCTCAATCTTGATTTCTTGTTGGCTTAGCTCAAGCTGTAGAGAGAGAAACTGATGTAGATCATCAATCTTGTCAGAGAGGGAGAGAATTTTCTCTTCATTTGTCTTCTGTGCTCGTAGAGCTTCTTCCTTTTGATCATTCATGGCTTTCAGATATATTTGATCTCTCTCTTTGATCTTAAGAAATATATCAGATATAGTGGCTTGAAGTCTGTCTTGACCTATATTATCTCTTGCGTTTGTCAACATCTTTGCTTCTTAAGTGATAATAGATATTTTCTCCACCAACTCATCAGAGTTCTTCATTAAGTCCTGTTCTATAGGAGTTTGGTCATTAGGTTGGGCAGTCTCTTGTTTATCATCTGGTTGGACTCTACGATTTTCATTTTTGGATAGTTTTTCAAAAGTATTGAGAATTTGATAAATCGTTGAATGCCAATCACTGTTGGAGAATGAAGGGGTATCAGACAATTGTGCTTGGGAAAAGGAAAACTTCTCAACCTGAACTTGATCACCTTCAATGGTAGAGTGAAGGGACTCTATGATCATCCACTTGGGCATAATCTTTCTGCCATTAGAACCCACTCTATAATCGTAAGGAATATAGTGGTTACTAGCATGTCGATAAACTTTGAAGTGAGACTGGTCTTTGATCATCTTAGTTGCAAACTTCTTTACCCTTGGAAAGTTTTGTGCCACCAGCTCTAGGTTGGGAAGATGAGAGAAGACCCATGTGAGATAGTTGTTGTCTTTAGTGAGAGATGCCTTTACCCATGGCATATGAGAGTGAAACCACCTTATTGCATGATTCTTAACTTCAGGTTCATTTATCACAATAGAGGTGTCTAGCTTCATAGCCTTGCGATTATTGAGTGCATTTTCTGCAGTCATCATCACCACCTTTAGCTTTTCATTCCCATGATTAATCCATCTACCGGGAAGCACATTTAGTGATTCTTCAATTTCCACCATAATTTTTCTCTTGTGATTTACAGGGTAAAGAAAGTGAAAATTTTTCGACTCTTCTTTTGCAGAACTGGAGTCTTTTCCACCTTCATTTTTTGAGCTAGAATCATGCTGACTTCGTTCATCTGATTCATCAGTGAATCCTTCCTGATGCTTTTTATTACTAGTACCTTCTTCAACATCTTCTCCCTTGGACTTAGACTTATAATCGATTAATTCAATAATTGCAGTAGAGGGTTCTCCTGTCTTCTTTGAGATAGATTTAGTAAGCAGTCTGTTGCTCTTTCTTCTCCTTTGAGGTTCAGCTATAGGAGTTTCAGATTCTTTTTCTTTTTCAGAATCTGAAGCCTCTGTGTTCACCAATAGTAGGGGCATGTCCTTCTTTTTTGGACTCAACATCTTTTGAACCATCAGATGAACTTGTTGGGACTTTATCATTAGGAGATGTAGTTATTTCAACTTTCAACCTTTCTTCGTCAGCAGAGTGGCAACTCTGAGTGTTAGACACAGGACTTGCACATTCTTCTTCACCATCAGATTTGGCTATTTCTTTTATAGATTTAGCTTCTTCTTTATTGCTGAATCAGCTCTTTGAGGATTTATCCTTGAAGCTTTTAGATCCCTTCTCATATTCTAGTCTCTATGTTTTCTCTTTCTTCTTGAATAGATAGGCTTCTTTGAGGAACTGGAACTGACTTCTTCATAACCTTTGCTTTCTTCTTAGATGGCCCTTGGAGTAATCTGTTGCTCCTTCTTCTTTTTGGGGCTTCTGCAGTTGATGCTTGTTCTTCTCCTGCTTCCTGTCTCTTTTTGTCAGTGGAGAGACTGCTTGGTGGAGCTTTTGTATTCTCACATTCTTAGATTTCTTCTTTGCTGAAGTGGATGTTGTACGTACAGATTCGTCAGATTGAGACATCTTGTCTTCTATTTCTTTTTCCTTCCTCTTCTTTGTAGAGACCTTGCTACTGCTCCCAGATGTTATTTGCCTCTTGTTTTTCTTGGGATTTTTCTTCCAATATTCAAACAACTGTGGGGACATCACTTTATAAACATTAAGGATTTCACCTTCATCATCCTTAATTTTATTCTTCAGCTTTTTCTTCAAAATGATACTTAAAAACCTTCCATGGAAAACCTTTGTGAGGGGTTTTTCAGTTAACCTTTTCTTCTCTTCCTTATCCAGCTATTTGAACATTTGATCAAGTAGGATAGTTCCAAAGTTGATACGTTTCTTCAGAACTATTGCATACATGATCTTTAGCTGTTGATCAATCATAGTGTCATGTGCAGTGTATTTGCATAGGATACATTTGCCCACTATTTCAGCAAGGAACTCGAATTCTTCAGGAAACTCCTTTTTTTCACGTCTTTCAGACTAGGGTTTCTTTTGTACTGTATAATTTTCTTAGCTTTTTTAGTGTCGATGTCATCTAGACTTTCTAGATCTAGGTCAGGAAGACCTAAGCATTTATTGATGTCAGAAGAATTCAGTTTCAGAATCTGACCCTTGACCTTGGTGGAAAGGATTCCAGAATTTATAATTGCGTTTGAGTGAAAATCTTTAACTAGGCCAACATATATCCGAGTGTTTGCCTCCATACATTTTGAGAATCCAGCCTTCTTCACAAGTTCAAGAATATCTCTGAACTTCTTCTCAGATTTCTCAAATGTCTTTGTTCTGAGTTGAATGCCAGTGATTACTCGCTAATCAGCCATTTGAGGAGTTCAAATTTTCTGGGTTTATGACTTTGTACAAATCTTGTGAGATGTCAGAGAGTAATTCTTGGTCTGATAATTGTTTGAGAGGGTTTGGTTGTTTTGTAGTTGGTTAGGTTTTTCCTTGGATATGGATTTGACAGGCTTGTAGACTTTGAGGAACTCGCTAAAATTAAATTGCCAATTATTTGAATTTCCCTCTTATAACTGTTCCTACTACGTTCCTTAGTGAGACAGTTGTAAGTCGCTGATAGGTCACAGTCTATAACTCCATCATCATGTCATTTCCCTTGATTTGACTCTTCTTCTCTTGACTATTCCAGTTCGTAGAGTATCTTGATGAGATTGCTATATACTCTATACGATTTTCTTTGACAACTCAACGATTGTCTCCTGAGAGATGCCTTATTGAGCGTTTTGACATTGATCCTTATTTTGCATGGCTTAACCACTGATGCGCCCTAATTGAGTTAGAGCACTAAAATCCTGAAGTGAATTTTCAAGACATCTTTTCAAAACTGTATTCGTAGCTTTGCTCCACACGATCTGAATAGTTTGATGTATCCCAGGTTCTGCTGAGCTTATCTTGAGCTAGTGAATTCTTTGGAAAGACTACGATCGTCGATCCTACTCTACAATCGTTGTCTGTCCTGGTCCTTGAGATGAACTTAACTAAGCATTCCCTCTGGGTTAAGGTAGCTCAGGAAGGGCTAACCTTTTAGAATGAACTAAGGGTCCGGTTTGTCCCTGAGGCGCTTTCCAGATGAAAAACTTTAGAAGTTGATTAGCACTTGTAACAATCCAGAATTTTATTTATAATTTCTAATATTTATTGAATTAAATAAATATTCTTAATTGATGTGTTTGTTGTTTAGTAGATATTTGTTGGATTATTTATTAGTAAGTAAATAATTCATGAGTTATAGAAACTAACTTAATTAAGATAAAGGAGTGATGAATTAAATTTATGAGATAATACTCTAATTTAACTAAATAACTAAATTAGAGAGTTAGTAAGGATTATATGGTTTGTTATAATGTTATTTAATTTAATTTTTGTAATTAAAGTGATGTGTTAATTTATTAAATAAAATTATAATTATAATGAAAATTATAATTTTATTGTATTGGTTTATGTGGTAAATGGATTTAATAAATTGTTATTAGATTTAATTTAATTTGAACATGTGAATTTATTTAAATAAAGTGTGACAATAAATATGACTTATCAAAATAGATTAAAAGAGTTTTAATTTGGTTTTACCAAACAAAGCCTTAGAGCTTTTTAAATTCTTATTTTAATCTTGTTTTGCCAAACAAGGCTTAAGGAATGATTAAGTCATTATTTTAATTAGTTTTGCCAAACAAAGCCTTATGGCTTTTGAATTAAATAATAATAATAAAATATAATATAATAAATATTTTTGTAACTGATATGTACTTAATAGTACGTCAGTTTTTACGTTTTGTTTTGGGTTTATTGTATATGTTTTATTTTTTTTACGTAAGGTGTTGGCCTAAGCCTGTGGATAGTGGGAGAGAAAAATACCGAGGGAGAGAGAGCTCTAGAGAGGAATTAGGAGGCAATTGGAAGAGAATCCTTGAAAACAAGAAGGAGGTAGCAATTCTCTAACATCTCCTAACAAAGCTAAACGAGAATTCAGAGCTAAATAACCTAGTTTCTTCTTAGTTTAGGTGTTCTTGAGTTATCCATTAAATTTTGAAATTTAGCTGGATGAATTGCTAAATATGTTATATATATGTTGTTAGATGTTTATAATCTTTTAGTTGTTATCTAGAAATGATTTTCAGAAATCAAATCCATGAAAACATGTTTTAGAATGAAGAAATTGAGTTTATTGATATATATACATTAGGGCTTGTTTTGGAATCAAAAATCTATGATGAAGTCATGATATAATCTGAAATTGATGATATATGTTGTTAGTATGTTGAATCACGAAAACAACGAAAGTTGAATAAATCGAAATGGTTGAGAAATAAATTCGTAGTGAACGAATTCGCTAAATTGACAAAACATGAACAATTAGTATGAACATGAGTTTTAAATTCATATTTGGGTTAGTTAATGTTTATGTTAGTTGATGGGTATTTGGTATGTTGTAGTTTTATGAGTTACGAACCCATAGAATCAAAAATGAACTAATTTGGATGAGTATAACTCATGTTATGATGATTGAAAGGAGTTTTGGTCTATGAAATTGCGAGGAGCGAGCACGAGGGGTCGTTTCATGCGACACAGGGCACAAATTGCGCTACCCCAAGATTATTTAGGCGCAATTGCTACGGGACATCGATGTCTCGGTGCACTACCGTGACCTGCTGTAGTACATTAGGTATAACATTTTTATACAAACTCCGATTGAGGTGATTCAAGATGATCCAGAACGAGGACGAATAGACCTACAACTTTTGTTCTTTAAGTTTTTCAATTTGAGGTCGTTAGGAAGGGTCAAAATAGTTATCTTTGTGACTGTTACGTATTTGGAGGCGATCGGAGTGCGTCAAGCGAGCACATACGCAAGTATAGTGCTCCCAACAATGGAATATGTCATTCTAAGTGATGTAACATGAAAATGCATGATATTATACATGATATATAAGATTTCCTTGCTCATAATAAAAATCATTAGCATGACTTAGTATGTGTTTTGAAAAGAAACTTAAAGATTTTGAAAACAAACCTTGTGGAAACTTATGTTCTATAAGTTCTGAACTTAGTGGTATATAAACATGATTGAGTTCAAATATAAATGAGCATGATATGGTGTTTATAGTGTCTTTGTTCATGATTAAACTTGTTAGACCTTGTGATTAGAGAAATTTCAAGAAAAGCTTAGTATAATAAGCTAATGAGCATGAATGCTATAAGATATAGTTTCTGAACTTGAAAAGATGTTAACATGACTTAGTTACTTATGGTAAGAGTTTCAAAGTTGATTTACATGCGCTATATTGCATCATTCATGTAAAAGGATTTCAAAGGCAACCTCGAGCATGTTTTCGAACTTAAGTTGCATTACAGATGAGTATTTAGATTCTGAAGGCTTGAGATGCCATGTTATGTTTTATTATGTCTCTAAACATGTTTTGTAGGTAATGGACATAAAGATGATTTAATCAAACATAAGTTAAAGCATATTTCAAAGTTTTAAACAATGCTAGTTATGAATGAATGATATGAACATCATGATCACATGTATTAACAGATTGTGAGACCTCTATATGTAGAAATATGACCAAAGTTATAAAGCATGATAAATACATAACCTTTTATGCTTTAATTTCATGGAAAGTCATGAACTAAAACTTGTAAAAATGAACTCAAGTATGGTCATATGCTTATGTAAGAACCTCTAACATGTATGTATGTTAAAGTATAAGTGAATAGGTGTGTTAGAGTTGGACAAAAATAGGAAGTACAAGCTCAACCCTAGTCGCGGGGGGGGATGGTAAGAATTGCTGGCCATTCCCTAAGCTTAACTAAAGATGTATCTCTGCATGCATACAAAGCAATGATGCCTTATTATTTTAACTATGAATCCAGACCTTAAAGCATATAGGTATGATTGTCTAAAGCTATAATACTTGACATAGATGATGTTTTAAGCATAAGAGCATGTAATGGTTATATAAAACACAGAGTTGTTAAATTTTGCAAAATGCAAGAACTTTATGAATCATGCATCTATGAGTTTGAAATGTTTAACGAACACATAGCGAGTCAAGTGTGTAATATATATATATATATATATATATATATGAACGTTGATGTAAAGTACGAGTGGTTAAGGTATACCTATACATACCTAGCTATTCTAAGAGTATGATGAGAAAGTGAAATGTAGGTTTTACAAACCTAGTTAGGAAATAATGCAGCATTATTATTATATTAAGAATGTATGAAATATATGACTAATGGATGTGAATCCATGATTATATAACTGTGTAGGAATACACGAAGTGTAGATAAGCGTTAAGCAGTTAAGTCATAGTTCATAAACTACGAATCAGGTAAGTCTTTCAATTCCTATTTGCTATGTGAACTTGATGATTAACTGTTTTAAATCTTTATTGCAAAGAGCATGATGTGTTATTTATATGTTGAAAGTATGAAATGTTAAAGTCAATTTATGACTACGTTAATTGATTAAAACATGGTGATTGAGTAAAGAACTCAATCTTTATACTTGGTATATGAACTGCAACATGTATGTTATATGTTGAGAATGTTATTATGTGCTATGTGATGCATGAAAACTATTAGATCTTGCTGGGCTGTCGAGCTTAACCTTGAAAATAACCATTTTTTGCAGGTTAAGGATTGAAGGTAACAATATGTGCTACTTGAATGACATGGATCAGAAATAATACACGAAGATTAATATTTTAGCTAAAGTTGTTAATCTTTTATACCATGATTAAGATTCATGAGATGTATTAAATGTTTTATGATGTATAGTTTTATGTTGAGTTGTAAAGCTAAAGTTAGAGTTATCTGATATGTAAAGGTTATTGGATTGAAATGTAAAATTTTGTATAATAACACTGATAAAGCGAATCATAAAATAAGATTGATTCAAAGACATGTAGATGATAAAGGTTTTGATTCAGGGAATTAAAGTAAGAAGACATAAAACTTTAAATTATTCTACATTTTATAAAGTTTAACATCGAATAATGATGTAAAACAAGAAGGTAGATGTGTTATTAACGACCAAGTTGAGAATTAAATTGTATGAATTTTGGGGTCGTTACAGCACTGATATCTCATTTGACCTTTTCTGCTGGGAAGTTCATCTACCAACTTTAGACATCTGTATTAGCTGTATTCGTTGTGTCCTCCTACTCTTACGCTACGATCAGATGTTTGACCGTAGGCGCTCCACTATTTTAAGTTGGGTGGTTGACAAGGTTGTTAGTAGTACATTTTGAGACGTTTCTACTGACTATGGATCTTCATTTGGTTCATCAGCCACAAAGTTTTGGGACTTTGTAACTGGTACATTGCTTCATAGTGTATTTCTGATACTTTCAGTGCTGCTTTTCCTTAACAGATCACTGCTCCCTCATAGTTGATACTATCTTCTCAGAGGAGTGTGATATCTTCTTCTTTATGTGCATCAGAGGGTAGCCTTGCATATCTCCTTTTGAGTAGTCTTCTTTGACAGTTTGTACTTGTGGAGTTCTGCTTCTATAATTAGTTTCTTGAGGGTTCTTCTCAGATGATATGCTTTGGATTATTGATCATATAAGACCCTTTTCCTCTTAGCATGAACGGTTTGCTCTCTTATAGAGATCAGCAACCAGGTGAGATTTATTCATGTTAGCACAACAAGTCTTCAAGGATAGCCCTTGACAAAGAATGATTTTAACAAAAACATTTCTAAAATGTATTAAGTCTTCAGCTGGTTGAATCTTCTTGACTGAAGTCATTTGCTTCAGTATTCCTTAGTGTGGTCAGTTAGACCAAGTACTTGTATGTTAGATAAATTTCTATGTTTGGTACCCATGGTTAAATGGGTCCTACTAGGTTAGTTTTCAAAAGAACCCGTTCCTCATATATTTGAATTTTCATCACTTTGATCAACAATCATGTTTATGCATGTATTCAATTTAGGTATGACATTTTAAGATGCATTTTGATGAGTGTGTGTAAGATTAACCATTTTAATACAACACTATTTTACTTTGATGGTTTCATCATTTGCTTGGTTATGTTCATGAATTTTAAATTTTCACAGAGTGAGAATTAGTTCTATCACTAACTTGTATCTGGTTGATTCATGGAGGTGATCAGTTTCTATGAATCTTCAAGATACTGTTGTAGAACTGATCATACTCTATGTATTATCAAAAACCCAGAACAATGGTTTGTACATACATACTAACTTGTCAGCAAGGATTACTCCACTTAAGATTAATTAAATCTTGATATGCTTATGACCTATTTCAGACTTCTTTCAAGATGTTATCTTCAAGCTAAAACTTGGATGGAGAGAAAGTTTGTTAGCATTTGAGTTTCCAGCCTTAGTGTACTTTCTCTCTTCCTCTTTTTAGGTAGAGTATGGTCTTCTTGATAGAATACTGTTATAGTACATATGATGATGCAACATGATGTACATATTTATGTTTAATGAGGAATCATACCTTTCCACTGTCAATTTCTTGACAGTTATTTCTCTTGATATAATGAGGTGAGACATTGATGTGTATATTTTTACATTCATTTCTGATAGCTTGTTGCTCCAGTTGTCCTTTGATCAATCAATCATAGTCTTGAAGATGTAAGCTAAGAAAATCTTGGCAACCTTAGATCCTTGACGACCTTGACCCTCAAGGGTCACATTTAGCTGCTGGTTAGCTAAATACATATTTGAGAATATCTTCTTTCTCCTTTGGATGAGTATGTATAGCCTCTCATCTTTCAGACTGCTGGATGCTTTAATTTTTGCTATTTATGCCTCTTAACCTATCATTTCTGGTCTTCAGACTACAAGATTGACTGTAGACACGGATTCGTCTTGTTGCTATGGAATTTAAGAACATAGACCAATCTAAGCAACTTTAGAAGTATATACACATTTGCCTGTACACAATATTTCCAACATGTGAGCACATCTGCATTTATAAGTGACTTACCACTAAGATAAGTTTATAACAATGTTTGTGCCGAGGATCAAACTCAAAGTGATTAGCTTTTGAATATAGCATGAGAACCTACTCTGATACCAATTGTTAGTTCCCAGTAGGCACACAATAGATCTAGAAGGGGGGGGGGTTGAATAGATCCTTTTTAATTTCCAAATACTTTTCCTGTTTAATTTGGATTGCTAATAACTTAGCATATGACAAACATAAGAATCTTTTCAAGTATAGTGAAATAAGTAAAAAGATCCCCTCCATTGATATATTCATGAACATACATACATTGTTCGTAGAGTTAGTTTAGTTGTAAGAAATCAGTTCATACATAGCATTTATAACAGTTAGGTATATAATGTAAATGACAGAAAGTAAATGACTAAATGTAAAAGACACAAGGGATTTTTAGTGGTTCAGAGACTAAAGCTCCTAATCCACTCTTCTACTTTAACTAGCAAGAATTCCACTAAGGAAAGGTAGCACCTTGAATCACTAAGATTCTTTCAAGGCCAGCAGCCTTGGAACTTTAGTTCACTAAGAACTCTTTAAGCCCAACAGGCTTGGAACTCCTCTAGTTTCCTAGGAAATCTTCAAGCCCAGCAAGCTTGGAACTTCATTTAGTCCCTACGGACAAGGACCCCTCAGGCCCTGGCTACTTATTGGTGTGGTTGTTGTTGTTGGTGCCTTACTGCTAAGATGTCTTTAAGCTTGAACATCTTCTGTACTTAGCAGCTTGGCATGGTCCTCTTTATATTTTGTATAGAACCTGGACCAATTCTTCTTTGGTACAGCTTATCTTCTTTATGTTTTGCTCATCTTCATCCGATATCAGTGTGCATCATAACCATTTAGGTTTGCTAAGTGTTTGAGATTTTGGTAGACTTCGTCTGACACTTAGAAATCCCTGAACCCTTCTTGAATGATTTGCAGACATGGATCTACATCTATTCTGTTTCAGTTTTTGGTTCCTGGTAGAGTGGCTCTCTCGATTTTCTTTTTGCTTTGCCACTTTTCTGAATGCTATCTTTTTGGCCTTTTCAGCTCCCAGATTAGCTACCATCTACAGTGGCATTCTCATCCTTGTTCAGTGAAGCTTTAATGGAACTCGTAGAGTTAACAGTATAGCATTCCAACAACTCAACGATCCTTCAACTCAGCAACTCTTGATCTTTGAAGCTCTAGCTGATATATACTCCTTCCCAATTTTTCTGTTGGAATATATCCGTTGAAATCTATATTTGAATTGCTTCGCAGATCAAGTTATTTAATGTAGACTATAGATGTGACATGACATCCCCTTTTTGCAGATTTCAGACACTACAATCTATTGTTTCACCTACCTCGTCAGAGATCTCACTTTGGAGCCTCGAGTAGGTAATCAACTTTATTTCTCCATTCTGATTCCTCAATCAGAACATTAGGAGTTGTCCTTTTGCATCAATGCTCTCAAATAGCAATGTTCAAATATCAGTCTTTGGATTGAACCGTTGTCAATGCTTCAATCTTCAGATGACCTAACTCTACGATTCTGATGCATAAGTTCTTGGACATGATCGTAGTGTGTCTTATTGAATGTTTCTCATTGACTAATTGAGAAAACACTATGATCCTGAAGAGTGTTTATTGGACCTTCAAGGTAGAACACCTCTTCTTTCATTTGTGCAGTGCTTCAATACTTCTGTTTGCCTTTGACTTATCTTAAGAACTGATAGCTTGACTCCTTGTTCTGGTCTCTTCTGAATAGCAAGACACCTCAGATTTGTGGCATGCCCAGCTCACTTTCTCCTTGTGATCTCCCGTTCACTTATCATCAATGGACTGACCCATGCTTAATCACTTTGGCCTTGTTCTTCAGAAGCTGGCTAGTATATCTGTGTAGACTACATCAGTTCCTACTTTATTTGGAAAACACTATGATTATGGTTGATCTCAAGATCGTAGTCTTCTGTTCATTTGATAGCTACTACACTTGTTGAATTTCCTTAGTCAGTCACTTTTACTAAAATCTTCTTTTGATCTACTTGTAGAAGACTTCATCTTGAATGGCTTTACAACTCAATCTGGATGTTGATTGGGTTGGTGCTTAGATCTTCTATTAGCTTGCATGTCATTCGTTGAGGGATCTCTGGTTTTCTTTAAGTGGAGTGTAACTTTGCAGCTCAGACCAGAGGCTTCATCCTTTGGATATTCTGGGAGTGCCCATTTGTTGAGAATCGTGTTTACTCTATAATTCTGCCTTGGCGTTGTGAGCACTTTTGTTGAAGTCTTAGTTCTGCACTCTACGATTTAGCTTGGGTTCTGCAGACACTACGACTCCGAGATCAGATCTTGACACTCTACGATTTCTGTCTTTAAACTTGTTGTCGTCTGATCTGGCTTTGACTATGATTTCTGCCTCTGATATGATCGATAGGCTCTACGACTCCGAGTGTGGTCTACCATTCTTGATTTGGCTTTGGCAAATGCTAGTTCGGCTCTTAGATAGACTGTCTCTATGATTCTGAATATGACTTCCTCAACAGACTACTTCTTTGAGGAAGTTCTTCTCGACACACTACGATCCATCCTCGTCTCTCCTAGCAGTCTACGAACTCCGAGATCTACTATCTTGCAGACTACGACTCCGCCTTGATAGTTCTCGAGCTTTCCTTGACTCTGCCAACAAACTATGATTTCTGGTGCAGTGCTCGATGATCAGACATGCCTATCTATTACAATATAAGATCAGCCTAACAAGCTTAATCTTTCTATATTTATAGTCCTTGTACATCATTTCTTTTTAAGGACTTTACAAAGTTGTTTTGCTTATGTAGGATCAACCTAACATATTTGATCAATTCATTCTAAGTCCTTGTACAAATGTTCCTATTATCTATCAAAGGACTTTACAGCTTTTCTCAAAGCAAGCATACTTGCATATTTATTCATTTATATCATAATCAAATCATATATAAATAGGAATATCATTCACATGCTTATTCCTAACACTATTTACTCAAAGGTTCTTTTATGATTAATGTTGAAATCTATATTATCTAGAAAGTCGTTGATTGCTATGGAGGCTTATCTTTATTGTAGAATAAATATTATTTATTTAAATAAATTAATAGTTTAATTTATTTATTTAAATAAGATTAGAATTGTTCTAATTGTTTTATTCGCAACCGGTTTAATATGGAGAAACTAAAGGGTCACACCAGAAAATGAAGAATAATTATTTAAGAAGTTAATGACATAATCGTAATAATATGTTAAGTGTATTTAATTTAATTTATGGTGATAGGGTAAATTAAATAACTTAAAATTTATTATTTAATATTTTGGAAATATTTAATATAAAGTAATAAAAGGAGTCTTATTAATATTATTACAATTATTATTATTTTAATTTCTAAAGGAGTTTGAAAATTAATTTAATATAAGTACTCTCATTTATTCTTAATAAGATTAGGAGGCAAATTAATTAAAAGAGTTTAATTAATTATCCCTAATAAGATTAGTGTCAACGTCGGGATTTTTATTTGTCCCTTTCTGTTCTTGTCTTTTGGTGTTCTCATGTTAGGTGAGATTTGTTTGAAAAAACAAGTTTGAAAAGGTCTGACATGTATATGTCGACGATTGGACTGTAAGAGTCGCCAGTTGGTATTTTTAAATGGTTGAACCAACTCAACTGAGAAAAGGTTTACACATTGACCTAGTGATATAACACTGCTTAACTGGTCTGTGAAACTGAGATTCGTTAGGGTCCAGGGGCTTGATTAAGCGAAGGGAAGGTGTTAGGCACCCCCCGACTTCCGTGGAGACACGATTACCGCCACTTTTTAATTTAAATTTTTATCTGAATGTGTGTGTGTGGGTGGGTTAATGTGCAATTATCTGAAAGTAGTGATATGCCTCGTTTGCACCAATATACAAAGGGTTTGAATTTTGGAGACTCTCATTTATTAAAAACTTTCCAATTACAATACAAGTTCCAACAACTTGAGCACCTTTGCTCCTTGTGCACCTATGGACCCTCAAGTACCTATGTTTTCCAACTTGATTGTTGTAATACACAAATCCAAATAGGATCACAAATTAAATGAGATTGATTTGTATGGAAAAATAAAAAATACACAATAGAGGTCTAACAATCAAGAAATATATCACTCACCAATGCAAGGCTCTATTATGTAATGATATGCAAGAAAATTATTACCAGAGTATTTTCTACAATATCACATCAGTAGTAGCTTCTTTAATAGTAGTCAACGGTAATTGGAAGAATCACAGTTACGTAGTATATATGTGATCAATTTCAGTATGTAATTCTTGGCTTTTCTTATTATTTGACCAATTCTTTTATAGGCAACTCAAAGATATTACCGTTGTTAATTCCCAATGTGTAATATGACCGTTTGGGACGAAATTCACAAATTACGTAATCTTAGAGTAACACCCAGATATTGTGCCAATGATCAAGACTTTTTTCCAGTTGTATATTAATCGTAGGACACTGTCATGATCAGTATAAAGCATAGTGATTAGAGAGAAGATGAGTGCTTACCACATGATATCTCCTAGATTTTATCTCACCTTGTCATATATAGATATGCTATATGTCAACTACCGGATTAAATATCATGCAATCAATTTCTATCTTATGCAGTCTTTAAAGACAACACGTCTAAAAAGATTACCATATCAGTTTGTCAAGCACATGGTTTAAAGGATCTAATACCTTCCCTTTATGACGCATGATTCATGGTATAGGTTTAACTAGTTATTTAAGTTACCTTATTTTATTGACCGGAAGTAGTTTCCTTGATTCATGAAACACACAGTAAACCAATTACTGTTATCCCATGATTATAGCAAATCTGCCTAACATAAAATCTTTGGATATATAATTATGTGTATATTCAATCATCTGTTCTTAGCGTGGTACTATATTTGGTTTTACCCGAGATATATTCCTTAATTTATGAAGCACAGATTACCACACTTTTTATTCCATTATCTTAGTGAATATGTGAGATGCACATGCCCTAAAGCCGTTGTTTTGGAAAGTGATAAATGCTAAGATCTTACATATTTTTCCTAGGACTCAATTTGCCTTTCACGCATCAAAGATTTCTTGTCTTTGTATTGTCCTCCTTGATGTTCCTGTAATGCCATATCTTTCCCTGAAATTTCATAGAGCATTGTTAGGAGATTCAAAGGAAGGCCAGAGCAATATGATATGAAGCTTCAAAAAAGTTTTAATTTCTTCATTCAAACAATGATATGATTTGCATGGAATGTATGAAGAAAGATGATCCATGTTTTGACCTGAAGTAGTTGACTTATGTCTAATGGAGTTAAACTCTTGTATGGCCCTCTATTTTTTTCCTAACTTGCTATTATATTTAAATATGTGCAGGAAGACTGCTTCTACGATCTGCCTTACAATACTGGGTATCAAATTTTCGTGCTACGTTTACGGAAAAGGGACGAATGAAGTGTACTCTCTCTATATATGTAGATATATACTTTGATTGAAGAACTGTGGAAGCTTTAGATGATTAATTGTAAAGATAATGAATGATTATGTAGTGGATGATTTTATTAAGTTAATAATATTTTAGTTTTTTGTATTTTTGTCATTATTTGCTATGGGGATATTGAGACAGCCAGGACACAAAAAGAATGTCAATTTTTGATTTGGTAACAATATAATTCGTTACCAAAGCATTGAACAAGATTTAATATAACAACAATTTTTTATACATTTAGCAACAAATTTTCGTTGTTAATGGCATTAAAAACTTTATATTTGGCAACAAAAAATTAACCTAATAACAACGGAGAGGATATTGTTGCTAATACTAAAATAAAAGGCAACATTTTTTATCGTTGCAAATCATATCAACTTTCATTGCACATATAAAGAAACTATAACAAATAATGTCGTTGCTAATCGACGACTTTCGTTGCTATTGAAAAATAACCAGCAACAAACATTCTCGTTGCTGATTCAGCATAATGTCGTTGCTAAATAATATAATCAGCAACGAAAATCGTTGCTAAAACGTTTACATTCCGCAACGAAAGCAAGCTTAGGCAACAATTTTCATAATTTACTGCAACAAAAAATGTCGTTGCAAAATGGTGTTAATTACAACAAAAATGCATGGTCGTTGCAAAAAAAAAAAGAGTTCATTTCGTTGCCAATTAGCAGGCTTTTGCAACAAAATGGGCTTTTTAGCAACGAAATTTTAATTATTCTACAACAATACATTTTGTTGCTAAAGGATCGATGTCTCTGTACGAAAGCCAAATTTCGTTGCAAAATGTATTACTTTTGGCAACGAAAAAAATACGTTTGTCATTGAGAACAATTAGCAACGCCATTCATTCATGATGAAAGACCTTAACGACAAAGAAAATCGTTGCCAAAACCCTTTTGCAACGAAATTTAGCACCTTTAGCAACAAAAATCGGTTGTTGCTGAAGCCCCATTTTTTTATAGTGCAGCTTGCTGGATAAGTTCCTTGTCCTACTGCTCTTCCAATCCAGCTTGCTGGTTAGATTCCTTTGTCTTGCTGTTTTGTTTTATGTGATAGGCTGGATCAGTAGTTGTCTCTAAATTTCCTGCATCATCTTCTCTTTCTTTTTGAATATCATCGTTAGTTTCATTAAATTTGATATGTATAGATTCTTCGATGCACATCTTTTGCACATTATAAATACGATATGCTTTATTGTTTTGAGATTAGCCAATGAATATTCCCTCGTATGATCTAGCATCAAACTTACCCAAATTTTCACTAGTGTTAAGAATAAAACATTTAGATCCAAAAACTTTGAAGTGGCTTATATTAGGAAGACGATTATTTAATAATTCATATGGTGTCTTCAAAATAATTGGTCGGATTAACACTCTATTTAGAACATAACATGATGTGTTTAAAGCTTCGGCCCAAAATTTCTTTGGAAGTTTAATTTCTTGGATTAAGGTTCTAGCTGTTTCTTGTAATGTTCGATTCTTCCTTTCAACCACTCCATTTTGTTGGGGAGTTCTAGGTGCTGAGAACTCATGAGTAATCATCAACTATCACAAAAGTATAAAATTTACCATTTAGACTAGCATGCCTTTCGGGTCCAAATAAATCAAGATGTAATAATTGTAAGGGAGAAGAAGTTGATACCATGTTCTTGGCTGTGAATGATGTTCTTACTTGTTTTCCAAGTTGACATGGCTCACATATACCTTTCTTCTCAAAATTTATTTTGGGTAGTCCTTTCACTAAGTTCTTTGATGATAACTTTTTGATTAGGTCCATATGTGCATGTCCCATTCTTCTATGCCATAGATTTGCTTCATCTTGAATTATAACCAAACATAGTTCTTCCTCTTGTTGCTTAAAATCAAGAGTGTATTTATTTCCTTCTATTTGGGCAACTAAAATTGTATTGTTAGTACCATGTGAAATTATACATTTTTCTCTTTCAAAATTCACTTGATTTCCATTATCCATTAATTGACTCACACTGATTAAGTCAAATTCAAAGCCATTTACCAGATGAACATTATTAATATTAACCTTACCGTTACCGATTTTACCTTTTCCAACTATTTCACATGACCAGTTATCACCAAACGTGATAGTTCCATGTTTCTTTTTGATATTTAGCTCCACAAACTTAGATTTGTCACCCGTCATGTGGCATGAGCATCCACTATCAAGAATCCACTTTTGAGAGGATACTTTTGCTTTTGAAACATACCTATTTTGGAAAGATACAATTTATCTTTTTGGTACCCATATCTTTTTGGGTTCATTTGTGTTAGTTGAAATCAAGTCACTTTTCTTTATCTATACTGCTTTACTTCGGCTATTATTTTTCATTCTTAAACAATTTATCTCTAGATGCCCTTTAGTGCCACAATTTTTGCAAGTCATGAAAGGAGTAAAGTAATTTAATTTAAATGATGATTTAGATTTAAGTAGTTCAACTTCTTTTCTATATACTGGATTATAACCAATGCCTTGTTTATCGTAACTGGGTCTTTGTTTCCCTAACATGACATTTAGATTTTCTTCACCATGAACAAATTTAGCTAGAGAGTTTTTTAATGATTCTATTTCCTTTTGAAGTTTATTAGTTGGAGGTGTTTTATTACAAGATTCATCACTAAATGCATCAATGCATACATCTCTCATTTTAATTTCATTTTTCAATTTTTCAACTTCATCATTTAACTGTTTTACTTTGTGGAAAAGTATTTTATTGTAATTATCTAAATAATCATTTTTAGCAGCTAATGCTTTTTCTTCATTTGTGTGTGTTACTTTTTCTAATTCTTTCTTTTCATCTATTAGTGCTTCAACTTCGCCCATTAGAGTGTTTACTAGATCTTTTAAGTACATATTTTTTTCTTTTAGCTTCTCATTTTCTTATTTCAAAATAATAACATCAAAAAAAGATACCTCACTAGATTCACCTTTAAGTCCCATGAAGCATATTTGAGCCAGTTCATCATTTGCATCTATCTCCACTTCGGATCTTCATCGTCACTCCACGTTAAGAAGGCTTTATTCTTTTTAAACTCTTTATTGCCTTGTTTTCCTTTGTTTTTGAGCTGGAAGCAGTCCTTCTTGAAGTGACCTGGTCATCCACATTCGAAATAGGTTTCTTCGATTTGCTTGACTTTGAGTTTGTTTGAATTGAATGCATTCGTCCTTTTATTTTTTTCTCTAAAGTAGTCCCCTAAGTCTCCTTGAGATCATGGCTATTTCATCATTCGAGTTATTTTCAAGTTCCTCCTCAATTCCTACATTTAGAGCTAGCACCTTCTTTCGAGGAACTTCTTCATCTTCATCATATCTTTTTAATTGGTGTTCATATTCTTCTAGTTCACCAAAGAGTGTTAAGGTATCTATAGAATAGATATTGATAGAATCTTGAAGAGTAGTAATATTGGATGCAAACCTTTTGGGCATAGCCCGAAGTAGCTTACGATTGATTTCACTTTGTGGAATTGACTTTTCGAGCAACTTTAATGAAGTTATGAGCACTAGGAATCGTGCTTGAGTCATTTTGATTGTTTCGTCTTTTTCCAGCTTGAACATTTCATAGTCCTGCATAAGCATGCTTAGCTTAACTTTTCGTACTTTGGAGGTTCCTTCATAACTCACCACCAGAGTATCCCATATCTCCTTAGTTGTGTTGCATGAAGAGACTTTATCTATTTTGGATTGCAACATACCGCTAAGAAGGGTGTTCATTGCCTTTGAGTCATATGAGACCATGTAGGTTTCGATTGAGTCCATCTTAAGTAGAGTTTTTGGAGTGCCATCATCTTTCCTTGGGATCTCTGGTCCATTTTCTACCACACACCATTCCCATGGGTCTCGCTTAAGATATATCCTCATTCGGAACTTCCAGAAATTGTAGTTCTCTGTCCCAAAGAGTAATGGAGGTCAGTTTGTTGATTGTCCTTCTTGATGAGCGTTTCCAAATTATGCCATGTCAGAATCTTTCCCTACAAGTCACCTTTAAGACCAAGATAAGTAGAGCCAAGCTCTGATACCAAATGAAATTTAAGTAGGCACACTTAAAAGGGGGGTTGAATAAGTGTAAGTGCAAACTTTGTCCAATTTTTGATTAACTAAAAATTTCCTTGAATATACAATGCAGCAAGCTGAATTCTATATCTTTATCGACTTTTTAAGATAAGATGTTGAATCTTTGTTATACTTTCCAAGATGTGTAGATTCGAGACTTAACCTATTTCAAACTGTGATTATGACAAAAACAATTTACTAAATTAGTTTGATAATTTTTGTGGATATTGAATGTGTGACGCCCCCAAAATAGGTACACACGACCCATTCTGAGTCGCCAGATATTATACTATAAAAATAAAATATAAGCTTCATTTATACAACTGTTGAACTGTCGTGCAGAATACGACCACAGTTAAACTGTGAGTTTTAATACAAATGTATGTAACTCTCATGGTGCCTCGACCACATCCTTACAATGGTACTTTACATAAAAGTACAGTCAAAAACTGTTTTAGAAATTAAAATCTTTGGGAAGTGCTTAAAGAAACCTTCAGTACATGGGAGGCCATGTATCAGGTTATGATAGATATCACATGTCCACGTAATTATCCTTGGTTGATTGATAGTCCCCAAAGAAAACAAGAAGATTGCTATCATCTTCTTTCCAATGGTGAGTCTTCTCTTGACATATAATTATCTCCGCTTTCTCAATTGAAAATTATATTTCAAATAAACTCCAAGATCATATAGGTAGTGCTCATAGATATACTCAAAGAAGTGGATGTGCACAACCTCGCCTTATGATAACACGAGGTTGTATGTCATTAGACATCTTGTATGATAGTGGCAAAAACCCTTCCAAAGTTGGGTTCACCTCACCCTATTCGGTTCACCAAAATTAAATATCAAATGACATATACAATACGACACACTTATCTAAAGTTCTCAACAAAATTATTTCCATACTATTTAGGAGAACCTCAATGACTATAGACCACTTGTTCTATTCCCTGGTATCCCCACTCGACCCAAATTTACACTCTTATTACACGAAAGGAATTGTGAAGCAAAAAGGGTGAGCACAACTAGCCCAGTAAAGAATATGATGACTAAAGATAATTTACATCATCAATAGCCTTCATCAGTAATAAATCAGAGATTTAGAACATATGGTAGATGATAAAACTTTTCAACCATAGTTGCAGCAGAACGAGCAATCCATTAGAAGAGTCAAATAGACCATCAGATCTATTATCTTCTCCATGTTAAAAGTCCACCAATAATGTTTTATTCCTGTAACATCAATCAACAATTCCTGTTCACAATCATATGAATAACTCATAGCCATAATTGTGATTCTAACTTCCTCTTCGCACCAAGAACGAGGATAATTTTCATCACCTATCTTCACCTGAAACATAAAAAATCATGGTTATACCAAATCAAAATTCCTGCTCATAATCATACTAATAAATTCATCTTTTTTACTACGATTGAAGATATTCATTAACAATTCATCTTTTTGCACTACAGGCGAAAGACATACAACTCAGTATTTTAGAAGAGTCAAGTAGAGCATGATATCTACTATCTTTTACGAATTAAAAGTGTATAATCAATATTTTATTGCTGAGACTCAGCTTAATAAATAATCCACATCATCGAATCATCCCTACACTACAGCAAATGATATTCATGTAATCATCAATGGTCATGATTATACCGAATAATCCCTGGTTATAATCATACCAATAACTGTCCATCAATGCACTACGGGCCAATGAGGACTTTTACCACATCATCTATAACATTACGGGTCATGATTATACCGAATGATCCCTGGGCATAATCATACCAATAAACAGTTCATCTATTCATATAAGCCAAAGATACTCATCAATCAATAGTTCATCTTTGCACGTAAGCCAAAGATATACAACTGTAAAACCAATAATCAACAGTCCATCCTTGCACATAAGCCAAAGATATACAACTGTAAAACCAATAATCAATAGTCCATCTTTGCACGTAAGCCAAAGATATACAGTTGTAAAATCAATAATAAACAGTCCATCTTTGCACGTAAGCCAAAGATGACTTTCATCACAATATAAGCATGAGGATGATGACAATGATATAAGCATTAATTAAACAAAAACATGGATAAATATTAAAGACTTTAAATTTATCCAAATATTATTAATCACTTAATAAACTCATAATCTAATATTATTAATATTATAACAATATTTTAATCACTTCTTAAACTTATAAACAATTTATTTCAATTGTTTACACTTTACCAAATAATGCATTTAATCATTCAAAAATGCCATACTCATAAGATTTCATCACCAATGATCAAATCCCTCATCAAAAATCTGTATATATCCTATATAGGATTCCCAAGCCATGAAATCCTATTTTCCAATTTTGTTACTTCACATAACATATTTAATTCATTAACTCATAACTAGTTCATTTTCATGAAAAATACCAAAGCAGTTCCAAAAATATTTCTTTTCTGGGATTTAGCAAAATATAGTCCCATGTTGAACATATATTTTTCTCAGAATTTTTAAAATTTATTTACTATTTTTCATATGGCCAAAACTGCCGAATATTTAGACATTTATCATAAATTGTACTTTTGTCCAAAAATTCCGAAATTTTACAGGGTATACTCCTGTTATATACATATACTCCCAATAAAAATTTCACCAATTTTAGAGTTAACCACAAGGAGTTATAAGGGTTTACTTTTAAAATAGTCTTTTCCCATAAAATTGATAACTCCTAATCTATACATCCAAAAATCGCTATTTTTGGACACAATCTAGAAAACTCAACAAACTATCATTTCAAATTTTTCTAGAATTTTTGAGGGTCAGAAAATTACGAAACTGCAAATGAATTTTCGCCCGCCATGCGGTAATCCACGTAGACAGATCATTTTCACAATTTAATAAGGAATGAATACAAAGGATCATTCACCATGCATGTGGCCACATAGACAGGTTATTCCAACAGAATAATAAAGAATGGAATAATAGAAGAATTCACCATGCATGTGGTAGTCTGCGTGAGCGAGTTATTCCAACGAATAATAAAGAATGGAATAACGTAAGAATTTACGGTGCATGCGATAGAATCACTTACGCATGTTTATTCCAAGAATAATAAAGAATGGAATAACAACAGAATTCACTGTGCTGCGATAGATCGCGTATGATGAGTTATTCCAATGAAATAATAAAGAATAAACCAAAATCATGCGTAATCCGCATGCAGGCGGGATATTCGAATGAATAATAAAGAATGGAACCGTGTCGCGCGTAATCCGCGCAGACATGTGATATTCCAATAGAATAATAAAGAATGGAACCCGTGTCATGCGTAATCCGCACAAAACGTGGATATTCAATGTAATAATAAAGAATGAAACCAGGTCATGCGTTATCCGCATGCATGTGATATATTCCAATAGAATAATAAAGAATGGAACCCGAATCATGCGTAATCCGCATGCATGTGATATTCCATGAGAATAATAAAGAATGGAACCAGTCATGCGTAATCCGCATGACGGGATATTCCAATGAATAATAAAGAATGGAATAACGAAAGAATTTCACCATGTATACTAGAGTCCAAAGCGTATACAGGTTATTCCAACAGAATAATAAGAAATAGAATAACAATAGCTCTCTTCATGAATACGAAAGAAATAATAACTCTTACTATAATAATAATATCCCTTACCTCAAAAGAAGACGGGATACTGGAATAGTGAGGTAGCAGACCTCTCTTCTTCTTTCTCTCTATAATAATTGCTCTATAGCTTTAGTGAATTGGGGAGAAATGAAGGAAGAATAAGCTTCTATTTATAGGAAAATATAGTTTCAATAATTGCACGTTTTGGGGCTCGAAATATTACAGTATAATACCTCCCTCTTTTTCTTCATTTTTAATTTAGTCCTGCAAGTATTATCAAACTTTCACCACCTCCCCTAATAGTAAATAATGTGAATCAATAGTTATAATCATGTGAAAATACGAATTACAGTATAGTACCTCCATCTATACCTCCATTTTTAACTTAGTCATGCAAGTATTATCAATCTTGCACCACATTCCCTAATAGTACAAGAATGTAAATCAATAGTACACACATGTGAACAAATAGTTATAATCATGTGAATTAATAGCAATTAAATGCTCATTTATCCGGTTAATTACCCGATTGGTCAATATAATTCTAGACATCAATTAATATCGAAATAAATATCAATTTCTACAAACACTAATAATCTCAACACAATGGAACTATTTTTATCAAAAAATTTATTTTAGAAATTTCAAAGTTTGACTTTTTTTGAAAAAGTCAACTATTGACTTTTTGACCAAAAAGTCAACCCCGAAAAATTTTGTGTTTATAGTCTATTTTTACTAATTTCATTGTTTCGGACTCAAATATCACGTCCGCGTCTCCAAAATCAACTCCGAACTCAAATTTGATTCTTTAATAACATTTATTCATTATTATTATAATTCGCAATATTTAACAACCAGGTCGTTCCCAAGAAAGAGGGGGCTTTCCGATAAGGATTTCTCCTTATTGGCGCGCAATTAGGTGACCAAACCTCTCCTTGACAGAACTTCTAGACATTGTCAATATTGCAAATAATAATATGAATAACTTTGTCGTCTCAATTATTGATTTAATAATATAACATATTATGACAATAATTGAATAAAACTGAGTGACTTCTTACGTAAGCATCAATAATCAATATCGTGTGCTACTATGCAACCACACGTGTTACTGTACTTTTACTACCAAGTAGTTCAACAGTTTTAATGGTAACACTTTTGCTGTTATTTTTATAAAACGATAATTTTGTCGTTTTCTTACTACGATAATACTTCCGTTGTGGGGTCCACCAATGATTGTGCCGTCCTACGGATATTCCCTGACAAAAAGAATATTCTCCGACCAAACGAATATTTTATAACAACTTGCATACTTTGAAAAATTTTCACATATCACCCTTAACTTTAACCTTTTATCAATTTAACCATTTAATAAATAGAATAATTATAAGAAAATTGAATACTTTCATTTCATAAAATTCGGGGTCTCACAGAATGCAGGAAGCTAAATTGTTAACAGAATAATATACCACAAAAATGCAATCACATAAACACCGGAATTTTTACGTGGTTCAACTACTACCCTCTATAATAGTAGCCTAATCCATGTCTAATACCAACTAGTATTGGAGGCTCTCTTTTATTAAAAACTTTCCAATTACAATACAAGTTCCAACAACTTGAGCACCTTTGCTCCTTGTGCACCTACTCACCCTCAAGCACCTATGATTTCCAACTTGATTTTAATAATACACAAATCCAAATAGGATCACAAATTAGATGAGATTGATTTGTATGGAAAAATATAAAATACATAATAGAGGTCTAATAATCAAGCAATATACCACTCACCAATGCAAGGCTCTAGTATGTAATGATATGCAAGAAAATTATTACCAGAGTATTTTCTACAATATCACCTCAGCAGTAGCTTCTTCAATAGTAGTCAACAGTAATCGGAAGAATCACAGTTATGTAGTATATATATGATCAATTTCAGTATGTAATTCTTGGCTTTTCTTATTATTTGACCAATTCTTTTATAGGCAACTCAAAGATATTACCATTGTTAATTCCTAATGTGTAATATGACCGTTTAGGACGAAATTCACAAATTACGTAATCTTAGAGTAACACCCAGATATTGTGCCAATGATCAAGACTCTCTTCCAATTGTATATTAATCGTAGGACACTGTCATGATCAGTATAAAGCATAGTGATTAGAGAGAAGATGAGTGCTCACCACGTGATATCTTCTAGATTTCACCTTGTCATATGTAGATATGCTATATGTCAACTACCGGATTAAATGTCATGCAATCAATTTCTATCTTATGCAGTCTTTAAAGACAACACGTCTAAAAAGATTACCATATCAGTTTGTCAAGCACGTGGTTTAAAGGATCTAATACCTTTCCCTTTATGACGCATGATTCATGGTATAGGTTTAACCAGTTATTTAAGTTACCTTATTTTAATGACCAGAAGTAGTTTCCTTGATTCATGAAACACACGATAAAAACAATTCTTCATTATCCCATGATTATAGCAAATCTGCCTAACACAAAATCTTTGGATATATAATTATGTGTATATTCAATCATCTATTCTTACCATGGTACTATATTTGGTTTTACCCGAGATGTATTCCTTAATTTATGAAGCACGGATTACAACACTTTTGATTCCATGATCTTAGTGAATATGTGAGATGCACATGCTCTAATGCCTTTGTTTTGGAAAGTGATAAATGCTAAGATCTTACATATTTTTCCTAGGACTCAATTTGCCTTTCATGCTTCAAAGATTTCTTGTCTTTGTATTGTCCTCCTTGATGTTCCTGTAATGCCATATCTTTCCCTGAAATTTCATAGAGCATAATTAGAGAAATAATATGGTCATCATCAAAACATTTAGGATGGAGTATGACATAAGTCAACAGTATATATATATATATATATATATAAGCTGTAAACGCACCAGATATATATCGATCCAGGCTCAATCGATAATTCGAGAATATATATAAAAGTGGTAAACGTACTGGATATGTCGATCCAGGCTCAATCGATAATTAGAGAGTATATATATATAAGTAGTAAATGCACCAGATATGTCGATCCAGGCTCAATCAATAATTTGAGAGTATATATATATATAAGCAATAAAAGCCATGGACCGACGGTCCAGGCATACGCACACATCACGACTCTCAACGTGAATAACTGTGTGTGAATGAAAGTGGAGAAAGGCTTTAAGAAATGTGAGATGTCTTATAGTGGGCTGCCAAGAAGACTTTAGATAGCTTTAAATAAATGAATACTCAATTTCCACCGGTAAAATATAGCAAAACACAAGCTCATAGGTGTTTAGAAAGAGAAACCACTCAGTTTAAAGTGTGTACAAAGCAAAATGGGCACAGATTCCTCGCCTTTTCTCTCTTGAAAATGGCCACCCCAAGCCCTCTATTTATAGAGGGGGGAGTCGCAAGTGTACCTACGGCTGCCGCAGGTCCATCCACGACTACCCGGGGTGCCCCGGGCTCCATGGGCCCCATTGTCTCGAAGTACGTGCACTCGTGCAATGCGTTATCCGCTCGAACCTTCATAACTTTTAATCTGGGCATCTGATTGAGGTGTGTAATACCTTTCCAGAATGTTGTTGTCGAGAGCTACATAATGACATGGGATAAGAGGTTGTACGAAGCCGAGAAGATGGGTCCGTGACCAGATCTTCAGGTCTTCAAATTCTATCCGGTGATCTGTCTTGCGTAGTAGACACTCGGGATTTAAGCTATAGTTCTTGTAGGACACTTCTGTATAGAATGTGGGTTGAAATGTTGTTGAGATGGCGTAAATGTAGGATCAAGGTGGCAAAATGACAATTTTTCCCCTCACTGGGGTTATCTCTGGTTCTGGGCTGATTTAGCAGTCGTTGCTCAGGGTTATCTCTAAGATTAGGTTATTGTAGGTACTAAATGTCCTTAGGGTTGTCTCTGAGGTATGCCTGACCTCCCGGGGTTATCTTCGGGGTTAGAACTGAGCGCCTCGGGGTTATCTCCGAGGTTGAAGCTGACTTCTGGGTATTAAAACGAGCTCTTTCGGGGTTATCTCTAGAACTGAAACTGCATTCCTCGGGGTTGTCTATGAGGTTGTAACTAAAAGTCCTGAGGTTGTCTTGGAATGGCCCGAGTATCTCGTGGTTGTCTCAAGATGACAAATCAATATCTCGGGTCGCTCTCCGGATGAACTCGAGTATCTCGTGGTTGTCTCAAGATGGAAATGAATCTCTCGGGGTTGTCTCTGGGACTAGAAATGAATATCTCAGGGTTATCTCCGAGATGGAAAACTGAGTATCCCAAGGTTATCTCAAGAATTTAACTTCTAGGGTTATCTTTGGAAGACGATTCTGCCCTCCTGCAAGGTTAGTAACAGAAATGCAAAATTTAAAGTGTCTACAGATGCCCCTCTTTATCATATTCATGCAATGTATTAGCATGGATAGCATAAAGAATACTAGACACTTGAAATGTGACAAGATAATCATGATGCAGTGTAATACAGCATGATGCAAATGTATGATGAATGTGGTTTATTAGACCATTTTCCAACTAGATGTGATGATTGTTTGCTCTTTTGACTTCTGATGGGGACTGGAGTTATCACTGATGACCCTGATGAATTGCCTGGATGTGTACTCTAAAGCTCTTAGGAACTTCCAGGATGTTGACGTTGGGGTTATCACCAAAGTCCTTAATCCTTGGTACAGACTTTCCACTGAGGATGCACCTCTCATGTTCAAGAGAATCATGGGGATTTATGCTCTGTTTAATGAAGATTCGTATAACATATTCCATCATCAGTCCTCCCTGATGAGGATAGTTTTCCCTAATTTGTATCGCCAGGTCTTTCCAATGCTCTGTCGGAGTTACTGCCAACAGTCCATGTTGTCAAGGTTGCGTGGCCCTCGTTAAAATTTACTTCCACGGATACCATCACTGAATTACATCTGATGCTTCGTTGGGTTTAATTGCCAACGGCTGGTGATGTCAAGGTTGTTTGACCTTCGTTGAAATGTACATCAACGGCTGATATAATCGGATAACTTTCGATGCTTCGCTGGATTTACTTGCCAACAACTGAAATAACACCAAGGTTGTTTGACCTTCGTTGAAGTGTGCTTCAACGGCTGAGATCATCGAATGACTTTCGATGCTTCACTGGATTTACTTACCAACAGCTGAATGATGTCAAGGTTGCTTGACCTTCATTAAAATGTGCTTCAATAGCTAAGATCATCGGATGACTTTCGATGCTTCACTAGATTTACTTGCCAACGGCTGAATGATGTCAAGGTTGCTTGACCTTCATTAAAATGTGCTTCAACGGCTGAGATCATCGGATGACTTTTGATACTTCGTTGGATTTACTTGCCAACGGCAGAATGATGTCAAGGTTGCTTGACCTTCATTGAAATGTGCTTCAACGGCTAAGATCATTGAACCACCTCCGATGTTTCGCTAGATTTACTTACCAACTGTTGAAATAATGTCAAGGTTGCTTGACCTTTGTTAAAATGTGCTTTAACGACTGAAGTTGTATGAAATATATGTTGAGGATAGGGTTCTTTGGAGTTACGACCCCGAACTGACGGTATCAGACCTTTGTGAGGTATTGCTGAGTGTAGTTTGCAATAACTGTGATCATCAGTGTTGTGAACCCTGTGTCTGGGTGAATACAAATGAATGATATGTAGACCCGTAGTTTGGTCTTTGAAAACTAGGATTTCAGGCTTTTCCGCTCCATCGCGTAGCATTTTTTTGTTCCTGATTTGACTTTTTCTGCTTGTGAGACCTCCTTTGCAACACAAATTGAACCGAGTCGGAGGGGTAAGACCCACCTAAGACACCCTGCGGCTATCTCTGGGTGTACTTGTAGGTTGTTTTCCTTTCACAAGTCATTTTTAAGTTGCGCCACAAAGAGAATCCGAGAGTTCTTTTTCAGATCTACTGAGTTCGGGTTGCTTTCTTCAAAATTCGTCACCGTACAAGTGTTCTGTAATATCCTGGTAACATATGTATGTCTTCTTTTCCAGTTTTTTTCCGTTAGAAAATGAGTTATCACATGAAATGCTTCTAAACATATAGTAGTGAATATGCATGCTCATTTGACTTGATAAAAAATATTCAACATAGTAAATGTTAGTATTTAACCATGTTGAACAAAATGATGTGAAAAAATTTGACTTTTGAGACAGTCAAATTGGCACCTTTTTTTTTGCTATTTCTTATCCTATTTGAGGACAAATGAGCAAAGGTTGTAAAGCAAAGTAATCCTGGTAATTAGGTTACCCTTACGGATTATGACTTTGATATTTTTATACATATAGGATGTTTATGACTGTGGGTTGGTGTGCTACTGAATGGCCACCTAGTTATGCCTATGTGAATGTGGATAGTCCTGTTTACAAATGAGACTCTGGAAAAAAAATTCCATGAGTCTAGGCATTGGATAGACTTGTATTTTTTACTCTACTGTAGGCGTATGTTAAAGTAATGTATGCATGCATATAGTCATAAAATGCATTTGAAAAGCTCCAGGTTAGAATTTACCACACCCTTTCTGAGGTGATTTGGAGACTTGTGTCCAGATATATGGATCTGGATCAGCCGAGTAGTTCCCGCAGGACCACTTCAAGTGTACAGAGCAGGGCTTCTGATGTGTCTCAACCCCGTTCAGTCAGACAGCCTCATCGTTTGGTGGAGGCAGTGATCCATCCCATCCGGGTTGAGGTATCGAATGTTGAGGATGAGGAGGAGGATGTACCAATTGTGGCTCTCGCTCCTACTACTCATGCTCCCTACAGTGATTTCCCAGGCATTAATGTGATGATTCTAGAGCTTTTGGATGATTTGAGTCGCCACCCCTCGGTCTACTTGCATGAAAATGAGGTAAAAGCTAGATTTGATCTTCCTTTTTTCCTATTGATGAGGAGTAAGGATTCTGATGTTGAATTGCTTTTGTGATGTAGGTTCCCGGCTTTACGCAGCCTCGAGGGAACTGGTTCAGCATGCATTCTCTTTATCAGGCTCTTCATCCAGAGTATCGAGAGATTGTGCATGGCTAGGGCTTTGACGTGTTCTTTTCCATCCTCCCCCGTCATTGTCCCTAGGTTTATCTCAGGGCGTTATCTGAGCACTGGTTTCATCAGACTCAGTCTCTTCATTTGCTGCACAGCGAGGTAATGACGATGCTGATGGATTGGCGGTTTATCACCGGTATAGAATTTGGAGGGTCGCCAGTGCCTTGTATGGCGAACATTACCCTGACTGCCGTTAGATCCTTGCTAGGAGTCCCACCGGGCGCCAGGCGGGTGACGATCCATGCGGTGTAATTTGAGTGTAGATGCTATGAGTGGGGCGTTGAGTGAGCCCATACTCACTGATGTGAGAGTTAGGGATCGCATTCTTCGGTGATTGTTCCTGGTTATTCTCAAGGGTTGCTTTATAGTGGATAACTCTTCCACGGTGTCATTCGCTTTGGTTAGCGCCACACAAGATGTGGACCGTATTAGAGAGTATGATTTGGGCTTCTATACCTTCGTCTATTTCCTCAGGGGAATGCGCATACGTTCGCAGGGCTTGACGGAGGCTTGGCTAGGATTTTACCCGTTTCTGCTGATGAGTATTTCTTTTTTGATTTCCCATATACAGGTTAAGAGTGTTGACTGACCGCAGATGTTTGCCTTTGTGTTGACAGTTTTGGGCCTATGAGAGGCTCCCATGTCTGCATCCCATTAGTGTGTTAGGTCCAAATACCTATCTATGGGGATGGCAATGGCATCACTCCACGTTGGTGGAGGTTCCTGTAGTTGAGGGTTTCACCCATTGTCGCCTACAGTTAGAGTTACTGACAGCTGATGCCATCACTTGGGTTCCCAATTTTGGGGAACATTTGACAGTTGGCTTCGAGGATGGGTTCCCAACTGGTGTCGAGTTTGTGATATCCACCCGTCGGATTCCTCTCTTCATATATGGAGGATAGGAGCTCTATTTGGGAGAACGTACTATCAGGAGTATTACAGGAGAGATTCATGTACCGATCTTGCCTCCTGCCAGGCGTTATTGGCCTATGTCACAGTCACCTGTCAGTTATATCCCATTAATGGGCATTGACGGCTTTACTTTGTCAGAGGGTCTGTTTACTCAGGAGGTATTCTACCGCTGGTGGTCCCCTCATACCATCGGAGCCTAGACCCGCGCCACTCAGTTCATGGGGGATATAGTTCCTGGATCCGTGATGATGATGGATTGGATGCTCTGCATCCAAGATCCTACTCATTTGACTTAGATTGACAGTTTGACCCGACAGTTGGACCGGACACATTTTTTCATCTGGCATTTGGGCAGAGATCCTTCCGAGGCGGATACTTTTGATACTTCTAGATCAGGGGCTGGCACTTCAGGTGACCCATATGGTTTTGCCGGTGCAGATCCTCCATTGTATAGGCCTGACATCCCTCTTGACAGAGATCCAGTGACTCAAGAGGAGTTACATCAGGTGGACAGGATAGATGATATAGACATCAACACCATTAACTTCTTCAGATGTATTTCTCACTATATCTTTTGATAGGCCTCTGTTAGATATTGGGTTGATGTGCCCCATTCTCGTTATATCTTTTGATAGGCCTCTGTTAGTTGTTGGGCGGCTGTGCCCCATTTCCCTATATTTTCTAGCAGTACAGAGATGATGTATTAGATGATGATGATGTACTTAGGAATGTATGTATGTTGTTTTCCATTCCCTACATCATATTACCATCTATTATTTATCATGCATGTATCATGTTATTCATATGTATGTCCAGAGATGTTCAGCATTGACCCCTGGATGGTCTTATGATATGGCCCACACAGATGTCTTTCTCGACAGTTAGCCGCATTGATCACACCCCACCAGTATTGGTAGCCTCCTGTATGTGTGGTTCATGTCACACCTGAGACCGATTGGCACCTTTCGATGGCATAGGTACTGCTTTTCCCATGAGATAGCCATGTCTTACTCATTTCAACTAGCGGAGTGTACAGACGCGGCATCCTGGTCGGTGTTCTTGGCAGGGATCGAGGATCCATTTGACATTTGGTCGTGTACAGGGCCTAGCTCTCCCTACAGCTTCATTAAGCATGCACCTGGTATAGACTATCTCCCTCTTGGCTGGTTTGAGGGGCATGACCACGTATCACCCACTGGTTGTGATATCATGGTTTGACCAGTTTTAGGATGTTCATCCTTTTGAGGGGGCATTAGGTCAGCATTTGTCTTCTCGGCATTTGTCAACAGAGGATAGATCCAGGGTGTATACTTGTTGGGCTCAGCGTGAGAGGGTTGAGTTTTCCGTTAGCTATCCGGGCCATTCTATAGAATATTCTGCATGGATAGAGGCAGAGATTACATCAGCCAGGGTTTTATCCACTAGGCCGGGGATTAATTTTGATAGTGGGGGCCCATAGAGGACATCGATTCTCCCACTGAGGAGGAGCTATTCACTGGGTTGACAGCAACACTTGTTGATTCTCCCAATATGACTGCTACTATGACCCCGCATTCAGCAGAGTATTTAGAGCAGAGTCTGCATCTGATGACATTTGAGAGAGATCAGGCTAGGGCCTTGATGTTGACAGCTCTTGCTGGGAGAGATGTCGCTATATTGGAGAGAGATGATACCTTAGCTCATAGAAACACTGCTATTACTGAGCGGGATGAGGCTAGTGTCAACGTCGGGATTTTTGAGTGTCCCTTTTCGTTACTTGTTCTTTGGTGTTCTCATGTTAATGTGAGATTTTGTTGAAAAAACAAGTGCAAAAGGTCCAACGTGTATAATGTCGACGATTTGACTTTAAGAGTCGCCAGTTGGTGTATTTACCTAGTTGCACCAACACAACCGAAAAAGGTTTGCACATTGACCCAGTGATTTGACACTGCTAAACGGGTCTGTGAAACCGAGATTCATTTTGGGTCCGGGGGCTTGATTATGCGGAGGGAAGGTGTTAGGCACCCCCCGACATCTGTGTTACCATGGTGACCGCCACTTTTTAAAGAAACTGTTATATGAATGTGTGTGTGTGTGTGTGTGGATCAATGTGCAATTATTTGGAAGTAGTGTTGTACTGCGTTCGCATTTTATATACATAGGGTTTGAATTTATAGAAAAAATCAGTTTTAAACAAGATATAGCAAAGAAGTTTTATAAAAAGAGGTTTTTCAAACCCTATGCTCAATAGTAATTGAGGCCTTTGATACTTCCATTTTATTATTAAATGTTTGGCTTGTTTGCTTTTATTTTCGAGATGCGAAGCATTCTCGAGAAAATAATATACAACAGTGCCAAACTCCTCACTGGCATGCATCACCCGTCAAGGAAATTCGAGATCTTGTAAAAAATAATGTACAAGTTTGCTTTCACAAATTGAAAAACTTCCATCATGGGAACCGAATCTAGATTCAGTAGACTGAATCTGTGATCACATGATTCCTAGGCTCACATGATACTGCAGTTTGTATGGAAACCAGTGAGCAGTTATATATATAAAAGCTATAAATATATATATATATATATATATAGACTTGATCAACCACCACGAAGCAACTCCATAGGGGATCGGAAATGTAAATATATAAAAGCGGTAAATATATATATATATATATATGGACATGATCAACCACCACGAAGTAAACTCCAGGTGGGACAAAATGTAAATAAAGCTGTAAAAGCAATCAACCGCCACGTAAGTAAACTCCAGGCGGAATTTAAATGTAAATAAAAGGCAGTAAAGGCCACGGAGGAAACTCCGTGCCTAATGAAATGTAAATATATATATATATATATATATGGACATATATATATAAGCAGTAAACGCACTGGATGTGAATCCAGGCTCATCGGATATGTCCGACAACAATTATATATATAAGTATATATATATATATATATAAAAGCGAGTAAATGCACCGGATGTAAAATCCAGGCTCATCAGATATGTCTGACAACAATTATATATATAAGTATATATATATATATATATATACAAAAGCAGATAAACGCTCAAGACCGAAGTCTATGCTCAATCGAGGCATAACTCGATAATGTTAGTCCATATATAAAATATATACATATATAAGTATATATATATACAGACAGAAATGAAAACCACGGACCGATGTCTGGGCAAACACACACAACATGACTCTCAATGTGTATAACAGTGTGTGCTAATATGAGAAGAAGACTTTATAAAATGTGAGAAGGCTTACAGTGGGCTGCCAAAGTAAACTTCTATGACTTTATATGGATAAACACTCAGCTCCTGCCGGATAAAAAGATAGCTATATGTGAGCTAACAGATGTTTATAGAAGAGGAAACACTCAATAGGGGTGTATACAAAGTAAAATGGACAGGGCTTCCTCGCCTTTTTCTCTCCTTCTCTTCTTCAAATGGCTGACCCCAAGGCTCATATTTATAGACTGATGGTCGTAGGTACACCTGCGGCAGCCGCGATTGTTCCTGCAGCTGGTCGTGGTGCATTCGGGCCTCGCGGGTCCCGTTGTCTCGAAATACGTGCACTCGTGTACTATAATGTCCGCTCGAACTTACAGAACTTCAATTCGAGCATCCGAACGAGGTATATCTGACCTTCTTCAGACCGCTTGTGTCGAGAGTTACACAATGACATGGATTAGAGGTTGTACAAAGTCAAGAAGAGGGGTCCATGCCCATGGTCTTCAAGCTTCAAATTCTATCCAAAGTACTGTTATGCATAATAGTCACTCGGGATTGTTACTCCTCAGTTCTTGTGGGACATTGTTAGATGTATATATGTATGAAGTGTTGAGATGACGCACAAGTGTTGAAGGGGCAAGATGACGTTTGACTCTTCGTCGAGATTATCACCGATTTGAGTTGAAAGTAGACGTTCCTCAGGGTTACATCTGAGATTGGACTACTTGTTTGTATGCCGCGAGATCATCTTGTGAGAGAAAATGTTGAGGCGGTAAGATGACGTTTCGACTCTTCACCGGGGTTATCGCGGCTTGAGCCGAAGCGAGCGTTGCTCGTGGTTACATCCGAGAGTATCTTTGCTTGTTTGTATGCCTCACTGTCATCTGTGGGTGTGCCTGTCTACCCGTTGTTAGCTCCGGGTCTGAGTAATAAGTGCCTCGACAGGAGGTTTGAGCTTGAAGTTGATCGCATGTATTTAAAATAAGCATTTCTGAAGTTATCGCCGGAACTGTAATGGCATCCCTTGGGGCTATCACCAAGGATGGAGTCGCTACTCCCAATGTTGTTTCTGGGACTGGAACTGAGCGTCGTGGTGTTATCGCCGAGACAGAACTGTCCTCTCCGGTGTTGTTGTCGATCTTTTGATCTGCATACCTCGGGGTTATCTCCGAGATTGGAAATGACATTCCCGGTGTGTGTTCCAGGTTTGAGATGAAGTTCCTGGTTTATGTTCCGGGTTGGAACTAAACTTTCGGTAGTATTCGGAAAGGATGTAAGCTGTCTTCCAGGGTTATCTCCGAAAGACGAATCTGCCCTCCTGCAATGTTAGTAATAGGCATGCAGAAAATTTTGAGTGTCTACTGAGATGCCCTCTTTATCATATTCATGCAATTCAAGGCATGGATAGGATAAAGAATCCTAGACACTTGAAATACAAGCAAGATAAACATGATGCTATATGCAGCAACATGATGCAAATGTATGTAGCATGATTGCCAGGTAATCCTGTTGGGATGACAATCAGTGATGGCTTGGACATACGATCCAAGTCTTCAAGGATGTTGACGTTGGGGCTATGACCAAAGTCTTGAATCCTAGACATTGGCTTATATTCCATAGAGGTACCTCTTGTGTGTAAGAGATCTGTGGGGATAAAGCTTTGTCTGTTTGAGGATGTGTATAACATATTCCCTCATTCTGTCGGAGTTACTGCCAACAATTTTGTCGATGTTAGGGTTGCCCGACCTTCGTTGATGTGTGTATCACCGGATAGATCCCTATTAGGTGCATTGTCAAGGTTTCTTGACCTCCATTGATGTATGTTTCAATGGTCACATTACGTTGTAAGCCCCCACCAGGGATACTTGGATGAGTTTCTTTGATGGGTTTACTTGCCATCGGCTAACATGACGTCAAGGTTGCTTAACCTTCATTGATGTGTGTATCAATGGTTGAGAATGCGATGAAACCCCCGCCGGGGATACGCAATCATTTGATAACTTCGGCGTTGTAACCCCCGCGGAGGAGATGTGGATACTTGAAAGATGTGCGTTGTGACCCCCACCGGGGAGGTTTGATATTTCGTGGTTTTGCATTGTAACCTCTGTCAGGGATATTTAGGGTTGTGACCCTACGCATGACAGCATCGGACCTTTGTGGGGTATTGTCGAGCATGATCTGTGAAAGCTGAGCTCATTGGTATAGTATACCCTACATTCAGGTGAATACCATTGAGACGACGGGAGTTTAACTCTAACCGACAAGAAACCAGGATTTTTGGCTATTCCTCTCAATCGCGTAGCACTTTTATTCCTGATTTGGCCTTTTTAGCTTGTGAGACCTCCTTTGCAAGTCTAACTGAAGCAAGCCAGAGGTGTGGGATGAGAAGGAGGATGTACCGATCGAGGTTCCTGCTCCTGCTGTACATGTTCCCCGTAGGGAATTACCAGGTATTCATGTGGCGAACCCAGATCTTCTGGGCAACTTGAGTAGGCATCCTTCAATATACCTGCACGCAAATTAGGTATGAAGTTAGATCTTTAATCTTCCTTAGTTCCTACTGATGAGGAGTCAAGGATTCTAATGTTGATCTACATTTGATGTAGGTTCCTGGCTTCACACAGCCTCGAGGGAACTGGTTTAGCATCCTCTCTATGTATCAGGCTTTGCATGATGACTACAAAGTTATCGTCCATGGTTGGGGATTTGGGATGTTCTTCTCCATTCTACCCCGTCGCTGTCCCTGGGGTTACCTCAGGGCATTGTCTGAGCGATGGTTTCACCAGACTCAGTCACTCCATTTGCTAGACTGTGAGGTGATGATGACGTCGATGGATTGGCGGTTTATCACAGGTATGGAGTTTTGGAGGGGCGTCAGTGCCTTGCACGGCGGATATCACCCCTACTGCCGTCAGATCCTTGTTGGGAGTTCCGACTGAGGCGCTCAAGGGCAGGACTATTCGTATGGGTCCTTTGAGCGTAGATGCTATGAGCGGGCTATTGAGTGAGCCCATACCCGATGATGTGAGAGTCAGGGATCGTATTCTTCAGCGATTGTTCCTGATGATCATTAGGGGATGCTTCATAGCAGATAATTCCTCTACGGTGTCCTTCGCTTTGATCAGCGCCACTCGACATGTGGACCAAATAGGAGAGTATGATTGGGGTTCCTATACCTTTGCCTACTTCCTCAGGGGAATGCGCATGCGATCACAGTGCTTGACCGAGGCGTGGTTAGGATTCTACCTGTTTCTGCTGGTGAGTGTTTCTCTTGTCTTTTCCCATGTATAGGTTAAGAGTGTTGACTGACAGCAGATGTTGCCTTTGTGTTGGCAGTTTTGGGCCTATGAGAGGCTTCCATGTTTGCGTTCTGTGAGCGTGTTAGGTTTAGACACCTATCCACGAGGATGGAGATGGCATCATTCCATACTGGTGGAGGTCCATGTTGCTGAGGGTTTCACTCATTGTCACCTACAGCTGGAGTTGTTAACAGTCGATGTCATCACATGGGTTCCCTACTCTGGAGAGTATTTGGGAGTTGGATTTGAGAATGGGTACCTGACTAGAGTAGAGTACGTCATTTCCACCCGCAGGATTCCTCTCTTTACAGATGGAGGATGGGAGCTCTATTTAGGAGAGCGTGCTATCAGGAGCACTGCAAGAGAGATCCGTATGCCGATCTTGCCTCCTATCAGGTGTTATTGGCCTGTTTCGCAGTTACCCATCATTGACATCCCATTGTTGGGGATTGACGGTTTTACATTGTCAAAGGGCCCCTGGTCTCAGGAGATGTTCCAGCATTGGTGGATTCCTCATACTATTGGAGCTCAGACCCGCGCCACACAGTTCATGGGGGATATGGTTCCAAGATCCGTGATGATGACGGATTGGCTAGCCTATGTCATAGATCCGACTCATGTGACACAGATTGACAAATTGACCCGGCAGCTGGACCGGACACATCTTTTCATTCCGCATTTGGGTAGAGATCCCTCAGAGGTAGATACCTTTGATCTTTCCAGCTCTGGCGTTGGCCCCTCAGGTGACCCATATGGTTTTGCCGATGCAGATCCTCCCTTGTATAGGCCTGACATCCCTGTAGATAGAGATTCAGTGACTCAGGAGGAGTTACATCAGGTGGACAGTAACGATGATGTAGACATCGACACCATTGACTTTTTCTGATGTATTTCTCGTTATCTCTTTTGATAAGCCTCCGTTAGCTGCTGGGTAGCTTCGCCCAATTCTCGCTATATCTTTTGATAGGCCTCTGTTAGATGTTGGGTAGCTTCACCCCATTTCCCTGTATTTTTAGTCAGTCAGAGATGTATTAGATGATGATATACTTAGGAATGTATGTACGCTTTCATTCCCTATATCATATTGCCATCTATTGTATCACGCTTGTTATTATGTTATACATATGTATGTATGTCCGAGAGATATTCAAAGATTGACCCTGGATGGTCTTATATGACACGGCCCATACAGATGTCTTCTTCGACAGTTAGCCGTATTGATCATACCCCACCATTTTTGCTGGTATCTGGTATGCGCTCATGGTATGATAGTATATCACCATCAGACATGGTGATCGTAGATGATTTGCTGCAGCATACTATTACCTTGTTGATGTTTCAGGTTCCCACAGGATTTGTAGAGGGTATGTTAGAGCATTGGGTGCCGAATAGACAGGTATTCTGATTCGGGACCCATGAGTTGACTCCTACTTTGGAGGAATATGCATGGTTGACGATGCTGCTGCTAGACAGACCTTGCGTGCATATGGCTATCGGAGACATGAGCAAATAGTTTATGACCCTCATTGGATTAAGGCGTAGAGTGGTCCAGGACGAGATTACATCCAGCCACGTGATATCCCAGCATTTTCTGTTTGACAGATTTGACTCTGAGCATAGTTATGCATGGCATTCCAGGGATTTCACCACACTGCAGGACCATTGGCGTTCAGCCAGGGTGGATGTACTGCTTTTATGCGTATTGTCATATGTCTTCATGTCGCGGTACATGGATGAGCTGGATATCGACGTCATTATGGTTGTGAGAGCTCTCAGGGAGGGTCATACCATTGTTTCGATGATCATTGCAGAGACTCTGAGGTCAGCTACATACTGTTGCACTTATCCGGCAGGAGTGTTCACAGGTAGCTCGGTCATGCTGTATGTGTGGTTTATGTCACAATTGAGACTGATTGGCACATTTAGACGGCAGGGGTTTTATTTCACCCATGATATAGCCATGTCGTACTCCTTTCAGCCTGTAGAGTGTACAGATGTTGCATTGTGGTCAGCTTTTCTGGCAGGGATTAGAGACCTGTTTGCTATATTGTCTTGTTCAGGGCTTAGCTTACCGTACAGCTTCATTACTCATGCTCCAGGCATGGATTATCTCCCTCTGGCTGGATTGAGGGGCATGATTACTTACCACCCACTGGCCGTGATGTGTCAGTTTGACCAGTTTCAGGATTTTCATCCTTTTGAGAGGGCAGTGAGTCAACGCTTCGCTTCACACCATTTATCAGCTGAGGACAGATCCAGGTTGTAATCCTGTTAGGATCAGTGAGAGCTGGCTAGATTTTCTATCAGTCATCTGGGTTGTTCTGCAGAGTATTCCGCATGGATGGAAACAGAAACTGCATCGATTGCAGTAGTATCCACAGTGCAGGGGACTGATTCAGACGATTAGGAGCCTATAGAGGAAGCTGACATTCCCATCGATGACTTGACTGTTGGGCTGCCAGCATTTGTGATGGATTCTCCTACCCCGAGTGCCATCATTACCCAAAGATTCTAAGACAACATTTGGAGCAGAGCTTACATCCGATGACCCATGATAGAGATTAGGCTAGGGCTGAGATGTTGACAGCTCTTGATGGGAGAGATACCGCTCTGTTAGAGAGGGATGAGGCTAGATCAGCCAGGGATGCATTAATTACGGAGCAGGATGCCGCCTTATCTGCTAGGGATATGGCCATTGCAGACACTACTTCAGTTAGATCCCAGATAACTGTCAGTCTTACCGACATGAGTGCTTACATTGATGAGCATTATGCCACCATGCAGTTAGCCTCTGATCTGCTAGCTCATGTAGATACCCTTGGGCAGGAGCTTGCAGTGCTACCTCCGTCTTTAGAGAGGGAGGCTATGTTAGATCTGATAGTCCGCATACACACAGATCTGTAGATAGCTTTGTATTTTCCTGCACAGACTAGCTTAGCCATTTTGTCATGTACAACACATATGTATATATCAAATAGTATTATGTATGGCAGGGAAATATATTTTGACTCACTTCCCTTTTAGTTATGCCTTGATACTTGCTTGATATTTGCCTATTTCTTCGGGGCCTTGTGATCTTGATGCATTCTGAACTTATCCTTGATAGATGGACATTGAGACGTCGCAAGATCTCTCAGAATGGATCATTGATTTATGTATATTCCTACCATCTTTGGTGTCTTGGGATTGGTATCTGTATGGAAAAATGGAAATGAGGGTGGTTTCTTCCTCTCTAAGATTGACCGCACCATAGATGATCGCCAGCACTTCTATTTGTGAGAAGCCTAGTTAATTCCATCTCTTATGGGTTGGTATTGCTCTTTGAGGCGCGATCGCAGCTTAAATGGTCACCGAATCTTCTATTTGTGAGAAGTGGTTGGGTAATTCCATCCCTTTGATTTGAAACCGATGAAATGTGGTAATTGAAGGTTGATCCTAGTACCGTGTGACAAGAATTTTTGTTCTGGTAAGGGTTAGACTGAACCATAAATGGTTGCCAACATACTCCTATTGAAGAGGAGATCAAGTCTGCGTAGTTCGAACCTAGTGTAAGAGGTTCAACGCTGAATGTGAAAGGCAGATAGGAATAGAAGTTATTTTTGTTGTTTTTTTTGTTGCGACCGGGCCATATAGCATATGGTTGCCTACGTACTCCTATTGAAGAGGAGATCAGGTCGACGTAGTTCGCCCCTCAGGACGAATCGCAAATGAAGAGAAACATGAATCCCATGTGCAGGCTATACTGTGGGGAGAAGAAAGTTTCATCCCATAATGGGGACAAACTGCAGGTGTGTAAAAAGTTTGATCCCGTCTTCAGGACAAACTACAAGTGTAGAAAAGTTTGATCCCGTCTTCAGGATAAACTGCAGGTGAAAAAGTTTAATCCCGTCTTCAGGATAAACTGCAGATGTGAAAGGTTCAATCCCATCTTCAGGATAACCGAAATTATGAAAGGTTTGAACTGAGGTAAAACCAGGCTGCTGGCTTGAAGTGTATGTTTCCCTGAGGGGCAGAAGAGTATATAAAAAGGAGAGGGTTCAAACCCGGAATGACTGGTGATTTGATGACCAAAACCAGGATGTTTGTTTGATGGTAACTTCAGATATAGTACCATTTCACGGTGTCCGAGTTGATAAGTTGTGGAAATTCATCGCCATCCATTTCCTGCAATTTGAGAGCACCTCCTATCAATGACTCTTTGACAACAAATGGGCCTTCCTAGTTAGGAGCGAATTTTCCCTTAGATTGATCTTGGTTGTCAACGATCTTCTTTAAAACCAAGTCATGTTGTTTTAACTATCGCAGTCGGACTTTTCTGTTGTAGGATCGTGCGATCCTTTGCTGATATAATTGACCATGGAAGATAGCCGCGGTTCGCCTTTCGTCTATTAGAGACAACTGGTGATACCTGTCTTGTACCCATTGGTCTTCACTCAACTGAGCATCCATCAATACTATGAGGGATTCCATTTCCACCTCTATAGGGAGCACTGCTTCCATCCCATAGGCTAATGAGTAGGGGGTTGCCCCAGTGGAAGTATGCATAGAAGTTCTGTAGGCTAATAAAGTCAGGGGCAAGAGGTCAGGCCATCCTTTGTGATTGGCGGACATTTTTTGCATGATCTTTTTGATGTTCTTATTAGCCGCTTCAACAGCACCATTCATCTTTGGACGGTAGATGACGGAGTTGAGGTGTTTGATGTGGAATTTTTTGCATAACTCCTCCATCATTTTGTTGTTGAGGTTCTTAGCATTGTCTGACACAATGACCTCTGGTTGTCCATATCGACAGATGACATTGTTTCTGATGAAAGCAATGATAACTTCTTTAGTAACCTCGGGGAAGGAGGCTGCTTCTACCCATTTGGTGAAGTAGTCGATCATGGTGAATATGAATCGATGTCCATTACTGGCTTTGGGCTCGATGGGCCCGATCACGTCCATTCCCCACATTGAGAAGGGCCATGGCGAACTCATATCAGGAGTTCCCTCGAGGGCGTGGATAGCATTCACATGAATCGGCATTGATAGCACCTCTTGACATGATCATCACAACAAATTTCTTGAGTGTAAGCCAATAATGCCCCATCTCCGAGGATCTTCTTGACAAGTAGGGGTCCGCCATGTGAGGGCCACATATACTCCAAAGATTGATCTCATCCCATGAGTCTCTCGAGCTTGGTCTTTATCTGACATCCGAGGAGACCTAATCCAAAGATCTCTTTTGTAGAGTGCATCTCCGCTCAGGTAGAATTTCATAGCAAGTCGATGAATCCGCCTCTTCTTAGTTAAGCTCGCCTCAGTGGGTGTAGATCAATCTCGTAGATACTCCTTGATGCATTGATACCAAGGGTTATGGATGGGAGGTAGTTCATCCGATACTTCTCCAATATAATTCCCATAGACTGGGGTCTTTTGCAGAGCAAACGTGATGCTTGGCATGTTTTCCTTGTCAGGTATGTAAACCAAGGAGGCCAACGTTGCTAATGCACCTGCAAAATCATTCCTATTATAAGGAATGTGTAGAAAGGAGATTTCTTCAACTCAAAGCCATCTCAGAAAACTTGCTGATGGTAAGGCAAAGAATGTAATTCTTTGGTTTGATAGATTCTTATGAATTGTCCGATTACCAATTCGAATCCCCAAAGACAATTAACTTGCCGACGCCCATTGAATCGGGCAAGTTTTAGCCCCACGATATGTACCTTCATACTCACCGTGATGTTGGTGTTGACAAATTACAATTTGACGGTGACGAGATATTGCTCCCCCGTATCGGATATTAGAACTACTCCAGCTCCAGAGCCTTCTACATTAACAGCTCCATCAAAATACATTTTCCACGCATCACAAGATGTATCGTGATCATCGATGTTGCAGAATAAATCACATCATTACCCCTCATCGGGGAAGTATGTTTCCAAGGGTTTGTAGTCCTCTGTAGGTGCGGCAGCCAATTGATCCGCAATTCCTTGACCTTTGACAGACTTTTACGTCACGTAGATGATTTCAAATTAGTGTAGGATCAACTGCCATCTGGACAGTCGACAATTCAGTATGGGCTTACTGAACACATATTTGATAGGATCCACGCGGGATATGAGATGGGTTGTGTGACCATGGAGGTAATGCTGTAACCTCATGGAAGCCCATGCTAAAGCACAACAAGTCTTCTCAATCAGAGTGTACTTGTGTTCACTGATGCTGAATCTTTTGCAGAGGTAATAGATAGCTCGTTCTTGGCCTCTATCGTCTTTTTGCCCCAGCATACAACCCATGACATTGTCATTTATGTACAGGTACATGAACAGGGGAACATCATCCCTGGGAGGTACCAAAATAAGAGCGTTAATCAGTTGCTCTTTAATGGTAAGGAAGGCTTTCTGACACTCATCGTTCCATTTCATTGAGGAGTTCTTCCTTAACAGCTTGAAGATAGGCTCACAGGTTACTGTGAGTTGAGAAATAAATCTTCTAATGAAGTTGATTCTTCCCAAAAATTCTCGTATTTCCTTCTCTGTCTGAGGAATGGGCATTTCCTTGATGGCCTGGATTTTGGCAGGATCCAGTTCAATTCCTTTGTGGCTGACTAGGAAACCTAGCAACTTGCCTGACTTAACACCAAAGGCGCACTTGGCTGGATTCAACTTCAAGTTGTACTTACGCAACCTGTTGAGAAGCTTTTTGAGATGGTCTAAGTGGTCCTCCTCCTTTCGGGATTTGACAATGATGTCATCCACGTAGATCTCTATCTCTTTGTGCATTAAATCGTGGAAAAGAGCCATCATAGCTCGCTGATAGGTTGCCCCGGCATTGATGAGACCGAATGACAACCGTCTGTAGCAAAAGGTTCCCCAAGGCATGATGAAAGCATTTTCTCATGATCTTTCTCAGTAACCATAATTTGATGGTACCCCGCAAAGCAATCAGCAAAGGAGTACATGCCATATTGAGCAGTATTGTCAATAAGAATGTGGATAAATGGCACGAGAAAGCTATCTTTAAGGCAAGCTTTGTTCAAATCCCGGTAATCCATGCAGACTCGCACCTTTCCTCCTGGTTTAGGCACGGGAACAATGTTGGATATCCACTCCGGATATGTAGACACCATCATAATGCCAGCTTGAAATTGTTTCACAATTTCTTCTTTAACCTTTAAACTCCACTCAGGTTTCAATCGCCTGAGCTTTTGCCTAACTGGCTTGAATCCTTCTTTAATGGGAAGGCAATGAAGAACAATGTCAATGGACAAACCCACCATGTCTTCATGAGACCATGCAAACACATCCTAGAATTTGGTTAATAGTGCAACCGTGTCATTCCGCTGATTTGTGGTAAGGTCTGAACCAATCTGGATTAGCTTAGGGTTGTCTAAGGTTCCAAGATTGAAAGAAGTGGTTTGATCAAGATTAGGTTTGGGTTTGTCTGCGACCCTCCATTCCTTAATCTCCGAGGGTGTCTCAATGTCCTCTTAGATGTCCATCAAGTCTGAGTCCAACTTTGCATCAAAGTTACACCCTTGTGGAGAGAAGGCACCTCATCGCCAAATATGAGCACTTCTAAATTCGTAGTCCTCAAACAAAATATGCTTTCACTTAATATATGCAACGCTCGATCATACAAAAGTGTTAGCATGTACTTGATAAAATAACCGCTAAAATCATCAAAAGAAAAGCAAGCAATTAAAGTTATCTACAGGGCAGAGGGATTTTCTGCCCATTTTACCCTCGTCGACCAATGCATGGAGTGCTGCTCCAATTGTCAAGGGCAAAGTCCTGATGGACTGCAGTGATGGAAGGATCTTCATTGTCCTCCTTTTCCCGAATGATAACCATGATATCTGGGCAATCATCGTCTGGGGTGTATCTGTTTGTATGTTCATCATGAACAATGACGTGTAGGCCTGTATCATCAAGGCAGTGTCATGTTTGCGTTTTCATTCCTTTTCTTCCATTTCGAGATCAGGAATCAGCACCTCTTTAGCTTTGATTGGTACTGGTTTAGGAAACAGCATGGCCATAACATGGACTGGCACCTTTACTGGAGACTATATTAACTTATGAGGTAAAGGTATAGAAAATCGTTGTGCGGCGGAAGCTTGAGGAACCTGCTTGTGCTTATGATGATTCCTGTGACTGGAATTGGCTGAATAGCCTAGTCCTACCGTTTCAATTGACCGACATTTGAATAGGGTGCTTAATACCCCGCTTATCTTTACCAAGCCCTTGTCCAAAGTTGATGACCCAATGACATCATTTCTTGAGTGGCCGACATAACCTCGGCAGAAATCTTGGGTATGGGAAGTGGCGCTCCAATAGAATGGTATTGCGTGGTACTCACTTCTAGAGTATGAAAACTGGTCGGTTCAACTTCTAAATTGAAGCTGATGATTGGTAGAGTTCCTTGTTCGTGACATTCGCTCAAAGATTGATGATTGACTAGACTGTTATTGATAGTGTATTTGAGTTGTTGATGTAGCGTGGAGGGAACGGCTCCAGCCATGTGTATCCATGGTCTCCCCAATAGCAGGTTATATCATGAATCTATCTTGAGGACGTGGAAGGATACATTGAATGTATTTGGACCAATCTCAATTGGCAATTCAATCTTTCCGACGGCATTTCGTCGGGATCCATCAAAAGCTCTAATAACCGTATGGCTGCTTTGGATCTGCTTGAGATTGACATTCATCTTTACCAACGTGGCATAAGGACAGATATTTAGAGATGAGCGTCCATCTATCAAAACTCCAGCTTACATGTACCCGAAAGACAAAACCGTAATATGCAATGGCTTGTAATGATCGGTCCATTCGGGCGGTATATCATCATCAATGAAGGATATCACATTGTTGTTGAAAATGTGATCAACCAAATGTTGAAATTTTTCCACATCCACTGATTTTGGCAAGTAGGCTTCTTCCAAAACCTTCAGTAAGATCTTCCGATGATCCTCGGAAGAGAAAACCAAGTCTAGTATAGATATCTGGTGTGGAGCTTCTCGCAAGCTTAAAACCACTTTGGCTTCATTATGACCCATAGTGCGGAGGAATTTTTTTAATTTTCTCCATGGGAAACTTCCTCTTTGCTTCGCAGATAGGTTTCATAACCCGTTGAGGAAGATACAGTGGATTATCCTTCGACACTGTAGCAGTGGTATGAGACGTGGATCCTTCAGCTTTTCCATAATTCCATGGAACTTTGTGTAAGCTGACAACAAGATATTGTGGTATGAAAGGTAAAGAAATTGGCTCTGGTGCGGCCACTTTCAAAGAATTGTCAGCTCCTTTGAGTTGAATTGGTTGTATGGGAAATACTTTGACAGTCTCATCATCTACTTTGGATATAACTGCTACTGATCCCTTCCATTTGGTAGGACATGCATTCCCGTCCTTGAGTTGCACAGTGTAATCATCTGCTATTTGCAGGACACCACTATCAATAAGATTCTGAATGAGATGGCGGAGTGCCCAGCATTCGTCTGTGCTGTGACTGCGAGAATGTGAATGATATTGACACACTTCATCATGTCCTGAGCGGGGATTGATTGGAGGGAGAAGGAAAGTAATTCTTCCTTCGTTGATCAACATCTGCAATATCTCCTCCATAGATTGGCCCAAATAGGTAAATTCCCTCTGATTGGCAAAATCCCGACGGGCTTTAGCATTTGCTCTCTTCGCAACCTTATCCTCCATAGCTTCGCTTTCTGAAGGTGGTGAGGAGGCATTCATAACAAAAGGAAGGAGATAGGCATGCTCCTGCCTGATTAATTGGTGTGTGACTTAATGATGGTGGGTCACCAGTTCTGCCAGTTTCTCAATTTGTTTGTAAAGAGCTTTCATCTTTCGTTCCATAATAAACTGGAACTTTGCATAATCCCATCTGTCAACACCGTCTTCGATGGTTTGGGATGACTCGCCATTAGAATTGGAACCCTGTCCAGTGCTCTAACTGATTATGTTGACCTCTTCTTCTTTGTGTTGAGGAAGAGGGTTGTCTTGTACGTGAGGTTGATCTGGTTTTGTGACCACGATCTCACCGTTGTCTATTAAATCTTGGATCTTGTGTTTCAAGGCCCAACAATCTTGAGTATCATGTCCAGGTGCTCCGGCATGATAAGCACACTTCCGAGTAGCATTAAAACCCCTCCCATTAGGGTTGGCTGGTGGAAGAAGATGTGTAATTTTCTTCTGAGTAGTCAGAAGAGCAAGAATATTCTCGAGCGAGTCCCCTAAGGGTGTGAACGTTTGAGGATGCTTTGTATCTCCACCTTTAGGTAATGGAGGATTTGAAGATTGTGATTGAAAAGGGGAGTAGTTTCTCCTCTGCATAGGCATGCTTTGATTGCCTTTTTGACCTTGTAGTATTAAGGAAACATCCTCCTCTTTATTTTTATGGACCCTCCGGGGGTTGTTTCCATAAGATCCGGACTGGATGTGCTCAGCAACAGCTTTAAGAGCGGCTAGGTCTTGAATTTTACCGGAATTCAATCCCATTTTAGCCATTTCTCCGTGCTTAATCATTTCAGAGAATGGTTTGCCAATACCAGCTAAGACTCTTTCATAGAAAGGAGCTTCCTGTATATCTATGAATGTCATGACCATTTCTGATTCCGTCATGGAAGGAATAACTTGAGCAGCAAGGCGCCTCCACCTTTGAGCGTCTCTCTGAAAGACTCATTAGACTATTTCTTGACCTTGGTAATTTGATACCGATCAGGAGCCATCTGAGATTGAAAACTTTATTGAGTGAGGAAGGCGTGAGCCAGCTCTTCCCACCTATGGATCTTTGAGTTATCTAATCTGGTATACCATGAACAGGCTTCTCCAGTCAGACTTTTCTGAAACAGCTGCATTCTAAGCTTTTCATTTTCCGCATAAGATCCAAGTTCTATAATGAACACTTTTAAATATGTATAAGGATCCCCTAATCTGTCATACTTTTCAAAATCAGGGGTTTTGAATTTCTTTGGATAATGAACACCAGTAAATATGCAAAAGTCTGCATATGAAACACTACCATGTGTTCCAATCCCTTTGAGAATACGGATAGTTTCCTCCATTTGAAGGACCTTCTTCCTAATATCACCGGTGTCTGGATCTCCTCTGAGATGGGTGTTTTCAGGGTCTTTATTGGTCGTATCCAACTGAGGTTCTGGAATTGTTGACCTTGAACTCCTCCTTGTGTAGAGGATTCTGTATGTGTAGGTATCTTCGTACCCTAAGTGGAATGGTGCAATTCTTTCAATAGAACAGCCAAGTCTGTAATTTGTTTACTCAATCCATCAAATTCTTCTCGAGAAACAGCATTAGACTGGTCAGAAGAAGACATAAGTGGCTGTAGGCCCGTGGCCTTTTTAGATTTTGAGCGGGTAATAGGCCCAATTGCTTCCCTACAAAAGACTTACATAGTTTAGTCTTAGGGTAATGTGAATGTTATCATAACATGTCCGTTTTAGGAATCTTGTCCTGCAAAACCGGTTGTTAATTAATAACATGTCATGCATGCACAGATATTCTTCATATTTTCCATTACATATGGATGAACATGGAATAAAATTACAAGTAAATGCTTTTACAAGTAATTGAAAATGAAAAGTATGAAGAGACTTTCCTCCGCGTTTGGTTTATCAGAGGTTGACCTATCTTAGGGTTACTCTCGCGGCTTTTGGCATGAAGGTTCTCAGATCACCGCAATTTACTTGACGGCAAGTTAATCCGGTCTTTCAACTGGAGCGAATCTGGGTGGTGCCTTTCCTAAACCTCGCTGGAATTATTCTTCCTACGAGTCCATTAATCAAACACCGACAGGATAGCCTCCTGGTGGAGGAACCACACAACATACATTCACATACAACGTGTCTCACTGTTTATGGAAATGATGACATGTGCGAAGCACTAATATCACAGATAGATATAGTATAGTGCAATAAGTAAAATGCATTCGTACACATTCATCAGAAATGTAAACAACATTCACACACAAGCATATAAACAGCTTTTAAAAGCTTGTAATAGCGGCTTAAGCCCTCTTACTTTGAGTCCCCAAAGCAGAGTCGCCACCGTAGACGCGTTTGGATTTTTGAGTGTCCTTTTTCGCTACTTGTTCTTTGGTGTTCTCATGTTAATGTGAGATTTGTTTGAAAAACAAGTGAAAAAGGTCCATATATAATGTCGACAATTTGACTTTAAGAGTCGCCAACAGGTATTTAATCGGTTGCACCAACGCAACCGAAAAAGGTTTGCACATTGACCCAGTGATTTGACACTGCTAAACGAGTCTGTGAAACCGAGATTCATTTTGGGTCCGGGGGCTTGATTATGCGGAGGGAAGGTGTTAGGCACCCCCCGACATCCGTGCTACCACGGTGACCGCCACTTTTTAAAGAAACTGTTATATGAATATGTATGTGTGTGTGGATCAATGTGCAATTATTTGGAAGTAGTGTTGTACCTCGTTCGCACCTATATACATAGGGTTTGAATTTATAGAAAAATTATGTTTTAAACAAGATATAGCAATGAAGTTTTATAAAAAGAGGTTTTTCAAACCCTGTGCTCAATAGCAATTGAGGCCTTTGATACTTTCATTTTACTATTAAATGTTAGTCTTGTTTGCTTTTATTTTCGAGATGCGAAGCATTCTCGAGAAAATAATATACAGCAGTGCCAAACTCCTCACGGGCATGACAGCCATCTAAGAAAATTCAGACACTGTAAAATAATGTACAAGCTGCTCATAATAATGTAAAATAATGTACATCACCTATTCTGAGTCGCCAAATACATGGTACAAAAATACAAATACAAACTAATTATACAACAGTCGTGTAAAATATGACAAAACATAAATTGAGAGTTTTAATAAGAATATTGTCATCTAGATAATATCCACACTCAAAGGAGTCCTCATTACATTTATTGTCACGCTATTTAATAGAATAGTGATAACTACTAATACTATCATCTGGACCGTCACTCCGTTCCCCGACTCGTCCCAACTATATTCTCATTTCCTGAAGAGAATAGTGAAAGAAAGGATGAGCTCAACTAGCCCAGTAAGAAATATTATGACTAAGATAATGCAGAATAAATTATCATTAGCCTTTAACAATGTTAAACTGATAAAATACAAAAGACATCAAGTTTAACTGCAGCGGAATAAGAAATCCATTAGAAGAGTCAAGTAGAGCATGTTATCTACTATCTTCTATGATTTAAAATACTTTCATCAATTTTTATCGTTGACACTCAGCTTAATAAATAAACCACATCATCGAGTCATCCCTGCTTTACGGGCCAAGGATATTCATTAAATTATCAATGGTCATGATTATACCGAATAATCCCTGGTCATAATCATACCAACAATTGTCCACCAATGAACTACAGGCCAATGAGGACTTTTACCACATCATTCGTTACATTACGGTCATAATTATACCGAATATTCCCTCGTCATAATCATACCAAGTCCATCTCTGCACGTAAGGCAAAGATGACTTTCATCACAATATAAGCATGAGGATGATGACAATAATATAAGCATTAATCAAACAAAAACAAGGATAAATATTAAAGACTTTAAATTTATCTAAATATTATCCATCACTTAAATAACTCATAATCTAATATTGTTAATATTATAACAATATTTTGATCACTTCTTAAACTTATAAACAATTTAATTTAATTATTTACACTTTACCAAATAATGCATTTAATCATTCCAAAATGCCACACTCATAAGATTTCATCACCAATGATCAAATCACTCATCAAAAATCTGCATATACCTTATATAGGATTTTCAAGCCCTAAAATTCTATTTACCAATTCTTCAACTTCACATAACATATTTAACTCATATGTTTGAAACTAAACCATTTTCATGAAAAATTACCAAATCAACTTATTATTTTTCTATCCTTTGTCCAAACATATATACATATATTTCATACACAACAAGTATTTTTTTATAATTTTTCAACTCTCTTAAGTATTTTTTCAAAAATTAATTTCTAATTAATTCCTTAAGAAATTAGCTACCTCAAGTTTAACTCCAGAAATTCCCAAATCTTGGCAAGATCTTACACATGTTAACGTGAGCTTCCAGTTTAAATTTCATGGTCATCGGAGTTATAAAACTCCTAAGTTATAAGCGTTTTTCAAATCGGAAAAACCTAAATATTGAAATGGTCATAACTTGCTCATTTTAAGTCCTGAATGAGCTCATTTTTGACAGAGGTACTTTATACCATATATTTTCATGTCCCAAAAGGCTGGAATTTTCTCATAAATTAAGTGGCCGAAAATGCCCTTTTAAATTTATGGGCGATAGTTTTTTGGTACTTTCAGCTTTTGACTCCTTTGCTAAAATCACCCAATCCCTAAAATCTACAACACCTTTTCCAGTGATTCCACTTGGATAAGTTAGAAAACTTATAGATCTAACTATAGAACTTGACCACACTCAAAAATTTGAAATATAATAGGAGATATGGTCAATTGAATTTTATGTTCCATTTTCACCAAAAATCTGATTTTTAACTCTTTGTGATTTCTAAGAAACTTACATGTTTTCACGTAATAACCAACATAACTCATCATAAAACTTACTAATACTACATATACCCATGATTTTCATCAGTCCAATGCTTTTATTATGACTTTCATCATAATCAACAGTCCAATGCTTATATTATGACTTTCCAGAATTTTTGAGGGTCAGAAAAATTACGAAACTGCAAATGGATTTTCACCCGCCATGCGGTAATCCACATAGACAGATCATTTCCACAATTTAATAAGGAATGAAATACAAAGGATCATTCACCATGCATGTGGTAATCCACATATACAGGTTATTCCAACAGAATAATAAAGAATGGAATAACAGAAGAATTCACCATGCATGCGATGTAATCGCATGCATGTGTTATTCTCAACATAATAATAAAGAATGGAACCAGTCATCGCATATAAACGCATGCACGGGATATTACGGATGAATAATAAATAATGGTACCAGTCATGCGAAAATGCATGATGTGATATTCCGATGTAATAATAAAGAATGGAATAACAAAAGACTTCACCGTGCGTGCGATACACCGAATGATATGAGTTATTCCAATGTAATCATGAAGAATGGAATAATGTAAGAATTTCACCATGTATGCGGTATCAGCATGGACAAAGTTATTCCAACATAATGATAAAGAATGGAATAATAGAAGAATTTCACTGTGTATAGGGTAGCAGCACAGATACAAGTTATTCCAATAGAATAATAAAGAATTAAATAACAGAAGTTCTCTTCATGAATACGAAAGAAATAATACCCCTTACAAGTACAACAAATAATATTCCTTACCTTATAAAGAAGAGTACTCCAACGGGTAGGGCGGGGATATACTTGAAGAAAACTTGCACTACGCTCAAAGCTTTCTTAAAATCTAAAGAAATACGCTCAAGATTATAGAAGGAGCATTCTCTGAACTTCTGGTGTGTTTTTCAATTCTTACTAATCATCCTATTTATAGAAAAAATAGAAAGGATACTATGCAATAAAATATAATATATTCTATATATATATTATTTAAAATCTAATAAAATAAATAACTTTATAAAAGTATTCTGTTTTATATAAAAAGATTTTACTATGTAAATACTATGCAGGCACTATGCATAATAAAATATAATATATTCTAATTATTATCTAATAAAACAAATAACTTTATAAAAGTATTCTATTTTATACAAAAAAAAAATTACTATGCATAATAGAATATAATATATTCTATTTATAGTCTAATAAAACAAATAACTTTATAAAAGTATTCTTTTATATAAAAGCGTTTTCATTTTATTACATTAATAATACTAATAAAACAAAATTTATATATATATAATATATATATATAAACTTCCGTGACTTCATAAAAAGACACCTCAATATATTTAACAATATTTATCATCATTATTATAATTCACAATATTAATCGACCAGGTCATTCCCAGGAAAGAGGAGGCTTTCCAATAAGGATTTCCCCATCATGCCAAGAATTAGGTGACCAAACCTCTCCTCGACAGTAACTTCTAGACATCGTTAATATTGCAAATAATAATATTAATAACTCATCATCTCAATTATTGATTTAATAATATATAAAATATCGACAATAATTGAATCAATTAACGTGAGATACTATGCAACAATTATCAGAGTAATAATTGAACAAAACCGAGTGACTTCTCACGTAAGCATCAATAATCAATACTGTAGCTACTACGCAAACCACGCCAGACATCGTATTTTTACTACTGAGTAGTTCAACAGTTTTAATGGTAAAACTTCCGCCGTTATTTTCATAAAAATATTTTTATCGTTTTCTCAATCCGACAATAATTTCGTTGTGGGGTCCACCAATGATTGTGCTATTATTTAATATTCCCTCGCTAAAACGAATATTCCCCGACCAATTGAATATTATATAACAACTTGCGTACTTTGCAAAATTTATAAGTATTACCCACAACTATAACATTATCTCAAATCTACACCATAATATTAAAAAAATATTTCGAGAAAATTAAACCTTTATTTGTAAAATTTGGGATTTTACAATATATATACAGACTTGATCAACCACCACGAAGCGACTCCATGGGGGATCGGAAATGTAAATATATAAAAGCTATAATATATATATATATATATATATATATATATATGAACATGATCAACCACCACAAAGTAAACTCCAGGTGGAAAAAAATGTAAATAAAGCTGTAAAAGCAATCAACTGTCACGAAGTAAACTCCAGGCAGGACGAAATGTAAATAAAGCTGTTAAATCGATCAACTACCACGAAGTAAACTCCAGGCAGGACAAAATATAAATAAAGCTGTAAAAGGCCACGAAGGAAACTCCAAGCCTAACAGAGATGTAAATATATATATATACAGATATATATATATATATAAGCAGTAAACGCACTGGATGTGAATCCAAGCTCATCGGATATGTCCGACAATAATTATATATATAAGCGAGTAAATGCACCGGATGTAAAATCCAGGCTCATCAGATATGTCTGACAACAATTATATATATAACTATATATATATACAAAAGTAGATAAACGCTCCAGACCGAAGTCTAGGCTCAATCGAGGCATAACTCGATAATGTTAGTCCATATATGAAATATATACATATATAAGTATATATATACGACATGTAATGAAAACCACGAATCAAGTCCGGAAAACGCACACAACACGACTCTCAATGTGTATAACAGTGTGTACTAATATGAGAAGAAGACTTTATAAAATGTGAGAAGGCTTACAGTGGACTGCCAAAGTAGACTTCTACGACTTTATATGGATAAACACTCACTCCGCTTCGGATAAAAAAGATAGCTATATGTGAGCTAACAGATGTTTATAGAAGAGGAAACACTCAATACGGGTGTATACAGAGTAAAATGAACAGGCTTCCTCGCTTTTCTCTCCTTCTTCTTCAAATGGTCAACCCCAAGGCTCATATTTATAGATCGATGGTCGTAGTACACTCAAGATAGCCATGGTTGTACCTGCGGTACCGGTCGTGGTGCATCCGGGCCTCGCGGGTCCCATCGTCTCGAAGTACGTGCACTCGTGCACTATAATGTCCGCTCGAACTTGCAGAACTTCAATTCGAGCATCCGAATGAGGTATATCTGACCTTCTTCAGACCGCTTGTATCGAAAGTTACGCAATGACATGGATTAGAGGTTGTATGAAGTCAGGAAGAGGGGTCCATGCCCATGGTCTTCAAGCTTCAAATTCTATCCAAAGTATTGTCATGTGTAATAGTCACTCAGGATTGTTACTCCTCGGTTCTTGTGGGACATTGTTGGATGTATATATGTATGAAGTGTTGAGACGACGCGCAAGTGTTGAAGGGGAAAGATGACGTTTGACTCTTCGCTGAGGTTATCGCTGGTTTGAGTTGAAAGTAGACGTTGCTCAAGGTTACATCTGAGATTGGACTACTTGTTTATATGCCGCTATATTATCTTGTGAGAGAAAACGTTGAGGCAATAAGATGACATTTCGATTCTTCACCGGGGTTATCGCCGGTTTGAGCTGAAAGTAGACGTTGCTCAGGGTTACATCTGAGAGTGGACTGCTTATTTGTATGCCTCACTGTCATCTGTGGGTGTGCCTGTCTGCCTGTTGTTAGCTCTGGGTCTGAGGTATGAGTGCCTCGGCAGGAGCTCTGAACTTGAAGTTGATCGCATATATTTGAAATAAGCATTTTCGGAGTTATCGCCAGAACTGCAATGTCCTCCCTTGGGGCTATCACCAAGGATGGAGTCGCCACTCGGTGTTATTTTGGGATCGAACTGAAGGTCGCAGTTGTTATCGCCGAGACAAAACCGCCCTCTCTCCTGTTGTTGCTTGGTCTTTTTGATCTGCGTACCTCGGGGTTATCTCCGAGATTGGAAATGACATTTCCGGTGTGTGTTCTGGGTTTGAGATGAAGTTCCCAGTTTGTGTTCCGGGTTGGAACTGAACTTCTGGTAGTATCCGGGATGGATGTAAGTTATCTTCCAGGGTTATCTCCAAAAGACGAATCTGCCCTCCTACAATGTTAGTAACAGGCATGCAAAAAATTTTGAGTGTCTACAGCTAGATCAACCAGAGATTCATTGATTATTGAGCGGGATGGCGCTATATTTTCTCGAGATGTTGCTGATGCAGATAGCACTGCCATGAGGTCTAATACTACTGATATCATTGTAGCTATGAGCACGTATATTGATGAGCATAGTGTCACCATATAGTTGGCTATGGATCTTTTGGCTCATGTAGATACCCTTGGGCAGGAGCTCACAGCGTTACCCCCTTCTTCTGAGAGGGATGCCATGTTGGACTTGATAGCGTGGATATACACTAACTTGTAGATGGGCTTGGATTTTCCTGCACAGACTAGCTTAGCCATTTTGTCATGTACAGTACACATTGTATATATCAACAGTATTATATATGGCAGGGAAATATATTATGATTCACTTCCCTTTTAGTCATGCCTTGTTACTTTCTTGATATTTGCATGTTTCTCCAGGACTCACGATCTTGATGTATTCTAAACTCCCCCTTGATGGATGGACATTGAGATATCTCAGGATCTTTCAGAATGAATCATTGATCTGTGTGTATTCCCTACCCTTTGGTATCTTGGGACTTGTTTCTGTATGTGGTTGTGGAGAGGAGTGTGGCTTTCTTCTCTGAGGTTGACCACACCACAGATGGTCGTCGGTACTCCTTTGTATGAAGGAGCCCAGGTAGTTCCATCTCTTATAGATTGGTGTTTCTCTTTGAGGACTCAACCGCAGCTTAGATGGTCGCTGATTCTCCCATTAGTGTGGGGAGGTCAGGTAGTTCCATCATTTTGGTCTAAGTTGATGATGTTTGGTGGATTGAAGGATGATCCCAGTATCGTTTGACAAGTTTTTGTGTTTTAGTAGGGGGTAAGACCGAACCATGAATGGCTGCCTGCGTACTCCTATTGAAGAGGAGATCAGGTCTGCGTAGTTCGAACCTGGTGTGAAAGGTTCAAAGTTGTATGTGAAAAGGGTGTAGAGATGTTTTTGTTTTTTCTGTAGTAAAAATGGTATAGAGATGTTTTTTTGTTTTTTCTGTAGTGAGATCGGACCATAAAAATGGCTGCCTACGTACTCCCATATATTGGGGAAATCAGGTCGACGTAGTTCGCCACATGTACAGGACACACTACAGATGAAAAGTTTGATCCCATGTACAGGACAAACTAAAGGTGTGAAAATTTTTATCCCTGGTGGGACAAAACTGAATGTGTGAAATGTTTATCCCGACTAGGACAAATTGAAGGTGTGAAAGGTCATGAAAAACCTGAGCTGAGTGAAAGATCTGGTGATCTAAAACCAGGCTGCTGGTTGGAAGGTATGTTTGTCCCTGATAGGGCAAACGGATGTGAAGATGGGTTGTATGTAGTGAAGGGTTTTGAAAACTCGAATCGACCGGGATCCGTGATCCAAAACCGTAATGTTAGCTTCTTTGGTAACTTCGACATATAGTACCGTTTCATGGTGTCTGAGTTAATGAGTTGCGAAAATTCATCGCCATCTATCTCCTGTAATCTGAAAGCTCCTCCTGTCAATACCTCCTTGACAACAAACTGACATTCCCAGTTTGGGGCAAATTTTCCTTTGGATTGATCTTGGTTGTCAAGAATTTTCTTTAAGACCAAGTCATGCTCCTTGAATTGCCATAGCCGAACTTTTCTATTGTAGGATCTGACGATCCTCTATTGGTATAACTTACCATGGAAGATGGCAGCGGCTCGCCTTTCATCTATTAGAGACAATTGGTGATACCTATCTTGTAACCATTGGTTTTCATCCAGCTAAGTGTCTATCAACACTCTGAGGGATTCCATTTCCACTTCTATGGGGAGCACTGCTTCCACCCCATAGGTTAATGAGTAGAGGGTTGCCCCAGTGGAAGTGGGCATTGACGTTTTGTAGGTTAATAGAGTCAGAGGCAACAAATTAGGCCATCCTTTGTGGTTGGCGGACATCTTTTGCATGATCTTTTTGATATTTTTTTTAGCCGCTTCAACAACGCCATTCATCTTTAGATGATAGATGACGGAATTGAGATGCTTGATGTGGAATTTACTGCATAACTCCTCCATCATTTGGTTGTTGAGGTTCTTGGCATTGTCTAACACAATCACCTCTGGTCGTCTATATCGACAAATGGCATTATTTCTGATGAAACCAATGATAACTTCTTTAGTAACCCTGGGGAAGGAGGCCGCTTCTACTCACTTAGTGAAGTAGTCAATCATAGTGAAAATAAATCGATGCCCATTACTAGCTTTGGGCTCGATGGGCCCGATCACGTCCATTCCCCACATTGAGAAGGGCCAGGGCAAACTCATATTGTGGAGTTCCCTTGGAGGGGCATAGATAACATTCCCATGAATTTGGCATTGGTAACATCTCTTGATGTGATCATCACAGTCAACTTTGAGAGAGAGCCAGTAATGCCCTGTTCTGAGGATCTTTAAGATAAGTAGAGGGCCGCTCATGTGTGGGCCACATACTCCACCATAGATTTCATCCATGAGTCTCTGAGCTTGGTCTTTGTCCAGACATCTAAGGAGACCTAGTTCTGCATCTCTTTTGTAGCGTGCATCTCCGCTCAGGTATAATTTCATAGCTATTCGATGGATATGCTTCCTTTCAGCTTGACTCGCCTCAGCAGGTGTAGATCCATCTCGTAGATACTCCTTGATATGCCGATACCAAGGGTGTTAGATGGGAGGTAGCTCATCTGATACTTCTCCAATATAATTCCCATAGGCTGGAGCCTTTTACAGGGCAAATATGATGTTTGGCATGTCTTCCTTGTCAAGTATATTAATCAAGAAGGCCAAAGTTGCTATCGCATCAGCAAAGTCATTCTTATTTCGAGGAATGTGGAGGAAGGATATTTCTTCAAACTCTGAAGCCATCTGTATAACTTGCCGATGGTAAGGTAGCAAATGTAGCTCTTTGGTGTGATAAATCTCAGTGGTTTGTCTGATTACCAATTCGAAATCTCCAAAGACAGTTAACCATCTGAAACCCATTGATTGGGCAAGTTCCAACCCCATGATACAGCCTTCATACTCAGTTGTGTTGTTGGTGCTAACAAACTATAATTTGACGGCGACGGGATACTGCTCCCCCGTAAGGGATACTAAAACTGCTCCAGCCTCAAAACCTTCCCTGTTTACGGCTCCATCAAAATACATCTTCCATGATTGGTGTATATCATCGTGATGGTATTACTAAATTGTCATTACCCCTTCATCGGGGAAGTATGTTTCCAAGGGTTTGAAATCCCTTGCAAGTGCGGCGGCCAGTTGATCCGTAATTCCTTGACTTTTGATAAACTTTTGTGTCACGTAGACGATGTCAAATTGTTGTAGGATCAACTGCCATTTGGACAGTCGACAATTCAACATAGGTTTGCTGAATACGTACTTGAGAGGATCCATGTGGGATATGAGATGGGTTGTGTGACCATGGAGATAATGTTGTAATCTCATGGAAGCCCATGCTAAAGCACAACAAGTTTTCTCAATTAGAGTGTACTTGTGTTCACTGCTGTTGAATCTTTTGCTGAGGTAATAAATGGCTCATTCTTGGCCTCTATCATCTTTTTGTCCCAGCATGCAGCCCATAGCATTGTCATTGATGGACAGGTACATGAACAGGGGAACACCATCCCTGTGAGGTACTAAAACAAGAGCTTTGACTAGCTATTCTTTGATTGTAAGGAAGGCTTTCTGATACTCATCATTCCATTTCATGGAGGAGTTCTTCCTTAACAACTTGAAGATAGGCTCATAGATTGCCGTGAGTTGAGAGATGAATCGGCTGATGAAGTTGATTCTTCCCAAAAATCCTCGTATTTCCTTCTCTGTCTGAGGTATGGGCATTTTTGTGATGGCCTGGATTTTTGTAGGATCCAGCTCAATCCCTTTGTGGCTGACTAGGAATCCTAACAACTTGCCTAATTTAACACCAAAGGCGCACTTGGCCGGGTTCAGCTTCAAGTTATAGTTACGCAACCTGTGGAAGAGCTTTTTGAGATGATCTAGGTGGTCTTCCTCCCTTTGGGACTTGACAATGATGTTATCCACATATATTTCTATCTCTTTGTGCATTAGATCATGGAAAAGATCCATCATGGCTCGCTGATAGGTAGCTCCGGCATTGATGAGGCCGAATGACAACCGTCTGTAGCAAAAGGTTCCCCAAGGAGTGATGAATGCAGTTTTCTCATGATCCTCTTCAGCAACCATGATTTGGTGGTACCCCGCGAAGCAGTCAGCAAAGGAGTACATGTCATACTTAGCTGTATTGTCAATGAGTATGTGGATGAATGGCACGGGAAAGCTATCTTTGAGACAAGCTTTATTCAAATCCATGTAATCTATGCAAACTCGCACCTTTCCTCCAGGTTTAGGCATGGGGACTATGTTAGATAGCTATTGAGGGTATGTTGACACCATGATGATGCCGACTTGAAATTATTTCATAATTTCTTCTATAACTTTTAAACTCCACTCAGGTTTTAATCGCCTGAGCTTCTGCCTGACTGGCTTGAATCCCTCTTTGATGGGAAGGCGATGAATGACAATGTCAGTGGACAACCCGACCATTTCTTCATTAGACCATGCAAACGCATCCTGGAATTGGGTCAATAAAGTAACCATGTCATTCCTTTGGTTTGGAGTGAGGTCCGTACCAATCTAGATTTATTTAGGGTTTTTTGAGGTTCCAAGGTTAATAGAGCTGGTTTGATCAAGATTTGGCTTAGGTTTGTCTTTGACCCATTCTTTGATCTCCTGAGGTACCTTATAGTCCTTTTGTATTTCCATCAAGTCTGAGTCCAACTTTATATAAAAGTTACAGTCCTTGTGGAGAATAGGCACCTCCTCAGCAAGTTTAGGCACATCTTAGTCTAGACAATCATTATGTGGAATGTCTCTGTTCATACCCTCCATATGGACTATGATGCGTATGTTTGATAACCGCCTTGCAATGTCTTGTTTACGTCTTCGATCCTTTTCCTCCGCCTCGGGATCTAGAATCAGGACTTCCTTTCCTTTTACCGGTATCGACTTAGGAAACAACATAGCTACCGCTACATGGGCAGAAACCTTTAATAGAGGTCGTGCAGGCTCAACCTCTACAGGTTTAGGCAATCACCATGTGGTTGAAGATGAAGGAACTTGTTTGTGTTTGTGAGGGTTCCTGTGTCTAGACCCAGGAGAATAGCCTAGTCCGGCTATCCCTGTTTGACTGGGAACTTGAATTAGCGCTTAATGCTTTGATGATCCTTTCCTAAACCCTGTCCAGGTTGATAATCCAAGGATATCATCTCTTGACTTGCTGACATTACCTCAAAAGAAATTCTGGGTATTAGAGGTGGCGCCCCAATGGGTTAATATTGAGTGTTGCTCACCTCAAGGGCCTGGAAGCTGACAGGCTCAACTTTTGCATTGAAACTGATGAGTGGTATGTCACCTTATTCAGGACATTCTTGCTCAGCATTAACAGTGACCAGATAACTATTAATAATGTATTTGAGCTACTGATGAAGGGTGGAAGGGACGGCTCCAGCCATATGAATCCACGGTCTTCCCAAAAGTAGATTGTATCCTGTAGCTATTTTGAGCACATGAAAGGATACGATCTCCACAGGTAGTTCAATCTCTCTGACAACATTTTGTTGGGATCCATCAAAAGCTTTGATAATTGTATGGCTGCTTTGGATCCTGTTGAGATTAATATTCATTTTCTCTAAGGTGGCATAAGGGCAGATGTTTAAGGATGATCCTCCATCTATCAAAACTCCTATATCCAGATGACATAACCGCTATGTGAAACGGTTTGCAATGACCCATCCCTTTGGGAGGTATGTCATCATCAGTGAAGGATATCACATTACTGTTAAAGATGTGATCAACCAGATGTTGGAACTTTTTAATATCCACTGATTTTGGCAAGTGGGCTTCTTCTAAAACTCTCAGTAAGACCTTCATGTGATCTTCTAAAGAGAAAACCAAGTCCAGTATGGAAATCTGTTGTGGAGCTTCTTTCAAGCTTAAAACCACCTTGGCTTCATTGTGTCCCATAGTACGGAGGAATTCTTCAATCTTCTCCATAGGAACTTTCCCCTTTGATCTGATGGTAGGCTTCATCACCCATTGGGGAAGATACAATGGATTTTCCTTCGACACTGCAGCAGTTATATTAGATGTGGATCCCTTAGCCTCTCCATAATTTCATGGCACTTTTTGCAGGCTGACTTGTTGGATACTGTGGCCTGAATGGCAATATGATTGGCTTAGGCGCAACCACTTTCAAAGGATTTTCAACACCTTTGAGCTAAATTGGTTGTATAGTAAGTGGTATGGCGGCCAAGTCTCCCTCAGAGAATATAACTGCTACGAATTTCTTCCATTTTATAGGAAATGGGTCCCCACTCTTAAGTAATACATCATTATTGTTTGCCATCTGCAGGACACTGCTGTCAATCAGGTTCTGAATAAGATGGCGGAGTGCCCAGCATTCTTCAGTGTTGTGACCGCAAAAGTGGGAGTGGTATTAACATACTCCATTAAAATTGAACCGTCTTGAGCGTGGGCTGATTGGAGGTAGCAGAGATGTGATTCTTCCCTCATTGATCAGCATCTGTAATATTTCTTCCATCGGTTGGCCTAAATAGGTAAATTCCCTTTTGTTCTCTAAATCTCGACGGGCTTTGGCTTTTACTCTTTTTGTAATTTTATCCTCTAGCGTTTTACCTTTTGGAGTAAGTGGTGGAGTACTTATAACAAGGGGAAGGAGGCTAGCATGCTCCTGGCTGAATAATTGATGTGTGACTTGGTGCTGATGGACCACCAGTTCTGCCAATTGGTTGACTTGCTCTCTAAGAGCCTTCATTTTTCGTTCCATTATAAACTGGAACTATACATAATCCAATTTGTCAGCATTGTCCTTGCTGGTTTGGGATGATCCACCAACATAATGGGAACTCCGTCCACTACTCTAATTAATCATGTTAACCTCTTCTTCTTTGTGTTGAGGGAGAGGGTTGTCTTACACATGGGGTTGGTTTGGTTTAGTCACCACAATCTCACCATTGTCAATTAAATCCTGGATCTTATGCTTCAGGACCCAACAATCCTGAGTGTCATGGCCTGGAGCTCAAGCATGATAAGCACATTTCCTACTAGCATTGAAACCCTTTCCACTCAGGTTGGCTGGTGGAAGAAGATGGGTAATTTTCTTCTGAGCTATCAGAAGATTGAGAATGTTCTCGAGTAAGTCCCCTAAGGGTGTGAACACTCGAGTACGTCTGACTTTTCCACTTTTTGGCAATGGAGGGTTTATAGGCTGTGCTTGGAAAGGGGAATAGTTTCTCCTCTAAGTAGGCATGTTCTTACTGCCTTTTTGTCCTTGTAGTGTCAAGGAAACATCCTCCTCTTTCTTCTTATGGACCCTCTGGGGGTTGTTTCCATAACTTCCAGACCAGATGTGCTCAGCTACAGCTTTTAAAGCGATGTGGTCTTGAATCTTCCCTGATTTCAATCCCATCTCAGTCATTTCTCCATGTTTGATCATTTCAGAGAATGGCTTGCCTATGCCAGCTAAGACCCTCTCATAAAAGGGAGCTTCTTGAATGTCTATGAAGGTCATCACCATTTATGACTCAGTCATAGAGGGAATAACTTGAGCAGCAAGACGCCTCCATCTTTGGGCATACTCTCTAAAAGACTCATTATCTTGTTTCTTGACCTTGGTAATTTGGTACCGGTCTAGAGCTATTTGAGATTGGAAACTGTATTGACTGAGGAAAGCATGAGCTAGCTCCTCCCAGCTATGAATCTTGGAATTGTCTAATCTGGTGCACCATGCTCTGGCTTCTCCAGTCAGACTTTTTTGAAACAGCTGCATTCTGAACTTTTCATCCTCGATATAAGATCCACGCTCTCCAATGAATACTTTCAAATCTATATAGGGATCTCCCAATCCATCATACTTTTCAAAATCGGGAGTAGTCTTGAATTTTTCTAGATAATGAACCCCAGGGAAGATGCAAAGGTCTGAATATGAAACACTTCTGTGTGCTCCAATCCCTTTGATGGACCAAATGGTCTCTTACATTTGTAGGACTTTCTTCCTGATATCACCGGTGTCTGGATCTTCTTTGAGATGGGTGATTTCAGGGGTTTTGTTGGATTTGTCCAACTGAGACTTAGGTACTGGAACTTCTTTATCCAGACCCTAGGTTCCTCCATGTTCAGAGGACTCTGTATGTATGGGTATTTGTGGACCCTGAGTGGACTTGTGTAGTTCTTTGAGCAGAACAGCTAACTCTGTAATTTGGTTACATAATCCTTCAAACTCCTCGCGAGAGACAAGAGTAGGATTAGACTTGCCAGATGTAGCCATGCTTAGCTGTAGGCTTATTGCCTTTTTGGACTTTGAACGGGTAATAGGACCAATTGTTTCCCTACAAAAAGACTTATGTAGTTTAGTCTTAGGGAATGTAGAAATGTTACATGCCATATGATGTGTCCGTTTTAGGAGTATTATCCTGTAAAACGAACTGAACGGATGTCAGTCGTTTAAATGACAAGATAGCATGACAGGTTTTGATATAAAAGAGAATGCATGTACACATATTCCTTTATACTTTCCATTATATTGAGATTGACATGGAAATGAAATTACAAGTAATTGAAATTATAAGTAATTGAAATGGGAAGGTATGAAGAGACTTCCCTCCGCGTTTGGTTTATCAGAGGCTGGCCTATCTTCGGCTACTCTCGCGGCTTTTTAGCATGAAGGTTCCCAGATCATCATAATTTACTCGATGGGAAGTTAATCTGATCTTTCCACTAGAGCAAATCTGGGTGGTGTCTTTCCTAAGCCTCGTTAGAATTAGTCTCCCTACGAGTCCAGTAATCAAACACCAACAGGATAGCCTCCTGGTGGAGGGACCACTCAACATACATTCACATATAACGTGTCTCACCGTATGGAAATGATGACATATGAGAAGCACTAATATCACAGGCAGATATAGTGTGAAGCACTAAGTGAAATAAGTAAATGCATTAGTACACATTTATTCAAATGTAAATGCAACATCCACACACAAGCAGATAAGAGTTTTGAAAAACTTTGAATAGCAGCTTAAGCCCTCTTATTAGATATCAAAGTAATTATACTTTGACTTATTGCTTAAGACCCTTAGGGTATATCAAAAGGTATGCTTAGGTATAATAAGTTGTACATGGATATAATGTATAATTAATAAAGAATCTACCGCTTATAGTAAAAGAAGAGAAATGTTCTATGTGATTCGATAAATGACAACCCAGTAGTCCTTGGCCAAGGTAGAATGAAATTAGAAAAAGAGTTTCTAATTTGCATTATTTGGAGTTGTGCATTTAAGAATCGAAATACATATAATTAAATAAAATAAGACTTGATAGTAATTCCATGTCTTATATTTAATTGGGACATTATATGGTAGAAGGATTAAATTGTACGGTAACAATTTACTCAAAGGTCTTTTATGATTAATGTTGAAATCTATATTATCTGAAAAGTCGTTAATCGCTAGGGAGGTTTATCCCTATTGTAGAATAAATATTATTTATTTAAATAAATTAAATAAGATTATAATTATTCTAATTGATTTATTCACAATCGGTTTAATATGGAGAACCTAAAGGGTCACACCATAAAAGGAAAAATAATTATTTAAGAATTTAATAGCATAATCGTAATAATATGTTAAGTGTATTTAATTTAATCTATGGTGATAGGTAAATTAAATAGCTTAATATTTATTATTTAATATTTTAGAAATATTAAATATAAATTAATAAGAGGAGTCTTATTAACATTATTACAATTATTATTATTTTAATTTCTAAAGGAGTTTGGGAATTAATTTAATATAAGTACTCTCATTTATTCCTAATAAGATTAGGATGCAAATTAATTAAAAGAGTTTAATTAATTATCCATAATAAGATTAGGGAGCCTAATTAATTAAAGGAGTTCAATTAATTAAATAATACCCTATTTTAATAATATTAAAAGGGTTAACTGATATCTTTATAAGGGGGTCTTATATCAGATATGATGTGACGTGATTCCAATTGTTGGAAAGTATATTTTTTTTCTACAGAGATAGAAAACTAGGGTTTAGCCAACCACCCTACTTCTTGAATCTTTCTTCTTCCTTGGTGGATCATCTCTAAAGGCCAAACACTTAGGTGGCTAACGTTGATCAAAGGAAGGAATCAAACCCGATGGATTCAAGTTGAACGCGAAAAAGATTTGGAGGTGAACTAGTACCTGAGGAAGCTCGAATCTTCAAGGGTATAATTCTTGTTCTTCATCTTTTCGTTTAATTAATAATTATGCATAAAGGATGATCCGGGTATATGGTTTGTAAAAACTTTAAAATCTAGTTTTACGCTTCCATTTTACTTTGATGCAATTTGATTGTGTTCATGAATCTTACAAACCTAACAGACACACGGAGAAACTCGACGGCTTGGATTGCCAGAGGATAGTTCCAGTGTGAGAATAAGTACAGACTAAATAAGGTTAACAATGAAGGTTTAATGCTTTAGTGCTGAAAACAATGTGATACCTGAGAATTAGGGTGTAGCCTTGTATTTATAGTGATCAAACCTCCTCCTCCTTGTCCGTCCCCGTATGGAAATAGAATTTCTCATTAGGATGAATATCATAATGGAATAGAACTGAATCTCCTTCAAGAAAGGAAGTCGAATAATATTTTAACACGTATCTTAGGAGTTAGAAATTAAATATAATTAAGAATCCTAGATTCCTTAAAATTCTTCCACTGCCAAAAAAAAATTCCTACGTAGTGAGACTTTCTCCGCATGGACTATGGTCCACCGAATCATCAATGCTTAAACAATAATGCCCCAACAAATATTAAAAAGGTATTATTAATAAGATTTATTATTATTTTTAATCGTCAAATAAATCATATCTGTGAGACCCCAAATTTTATGAATAAAGATTTAAATTTCTCGAAATATTTTTTTCAAAATTATGGTGTGGATTTGAGATAATGTTATAGTTGTGGATAATATTTATAAATTTTGAAAAGTATGCAAGTTGTTGTATAATATTCGATTGGTCGGGGAATATTTTTTTTGTCGATAAATATCCGCATTTACTTGCATAATCATTAGTGGACCCCATTAACGGAATTATTGTTTGATTCGAAAACGACAAAAATATTTTTATGAAAATAACTGCGGAAGTTTTATCGTTAAAACTGCTTGAACTACTCTCGAGTAGTAAAAGTACAATAATATCGCGTGGTTCAGAGTAGTAGCACCTGTATTGATTATTGATGCTTACGTGAGAAGTCACTCAATTTTGTTCAATTATTGCTACAGTAATTATTGCATAGTATCTCACGTTATTTGATTCAATTATTGTCAATATTTTATATATTATTAAATCAATAATTGAGACGACGAAGTTATTAATATTATTATTTGCAATATTAACGATGTCTAGAAGTTCTGCCAAGGAGAGGTTTGGTCACCTAATTGCGCGCCAATAGGTAGAAATCCTTATTGGAAAGCCCTCTTTTTCTCGGAGAACGACTCGGTCGATTAATATTGTAAATTATAATAATGATGATGAATTTTGTTTTATTATTATTATAAATGTAATAAAATGTAAAAGCTTTTTATATAAAATAGAATACTTTTTATAAAGTTTTGTTTTATTTGATTATAAATAGAATATAATATATTTTATTATGCATAGTGTTTGCATAAAGGCTCGCATAGTGTTTACATAGTAAAATCTTTTTATATAAAACAAAATACTTTTATAAAGTTATTTGTTTTATTAGATTATAAATAGAATATATTATATTTTATTATGCATAGTGTTTGATAGGAAAATCTTTTTATATAAAAATGTAATACTTTTATAAAGTTATTTGTTTTATTAGATTTTAAATAAAATATATAAATATATATATATATATATATATATATATATATTATAAATAGAATATATTATATTTTATTGCATAGTATCCTTTCCATTCTCCCATAAATAGGATGCTTAGTTAGAATTGAAAATACACCAGAAATTCAGAGAATTCTTCTTTTATAATCTTGGACGTATTTCTTTAGAGTTTTAAGAAGCTTTAAGCGTAGAAAACAGTATAAGTTTTCTTCAAGAATATCTTCGCCCTACCAGTTGGAATACTCTTCTTTCTAAGGTAAGGGGTATTATTCTTTCGTATTCATGAAGAGAGTTATTTTCTTTCAATACTCGTAAGGGTTGTTATTCAATTCTATATTATTATGTTAGAATAACCTTTCTATGCGATGTACCGCATACAGGGTGAAATTCTTCTGTTATTCCATTCTTTATTATTTTATTGAATAACTCCGTCTGCATGCGGCTATCGCATCTCCGTGAATTCGTTGTTATTCCATTCTTTATTATTCGTTAGAATATTCTCATGCATGCGGTTTTTACGTATGACCTAGTTCCATTCTTTATTATTCATTTGGAATATCCTCGTCATGCGCCATTTTGCGCATGACATGGTTTCATTCTTTATTATTTTGTTGGAATATCACATGCATGCGGTTTACGCATTGACACCGGTTCCATTCTTTATTATTCTCACCGAATAAGTCATGCGTGCGGATTACTGAACGCCTAGTGAATTCTTCATTATTCCATTCTTTATTATTCGTTGGAATAACCTTGCCTATGTGGATTACTGCATGCGTGGTGAATGATCCTTCAGATTCATTCCTTATTAAATTGTGGAAATGATCATCTCACGTGGATTACTGCATGGCGCGTAAAATCCATTTGCAGTTTCATATATTCTATTATACTCAGTTGGTTAAAGTTTTGGCTTCTATACTCCATGAAATTAGTAGAATATCCTGGATATTTGCGCTTCATCCAGTATCTTTTCATGGAAATATTCTTCTAAGCATTCTTGAATTTTACTCCACAAAGAAGTATCATGTTGACAATTTGGACGTTATTGATTTTTGGATAAACTAAAATTTTAAATCTTTAAAATTTATCCTTGAACTTGTTTTATTGAATTATTATGTCATTGTCATCATCCTCATGCTTATATTATGATGAAAGTCATCTTTGGCTTACGTGCATAGATGGACTTGGTATGATTATGACCAGGGATTATTTGGTATAATCATGACCTGTAATATTATAAATGATGTGGTAAAAGTCCTCAGTGGCCTGTAGTGCATTGATGAAAAGTTTTTGGTATGATTATGACCAGGAATTATTCGGTATAGTCATGACCATTGATGATTTAATGAATATCATTGGCCCGTAGTGCAGGGATGACTCGATGATGTGGTTTATTTATTAAGTTGAGTCTCAGCGATAAAAATTGATGAAAACATTTTAAATCATAGAAGATAGTAGATATCATGCTCTACTTGACTCTTCTAATGGATTGCTTATTCCGCTACAGTTAAACTTGATGTCTATTGTATTTTATCAGTTTAACATTGTTGAAGACTAATGATAATTTATTCTGCATTATCTTAGTCATAATATTTCTTACTAGGCTAGTTGAGCTCACCATTTTGCTTTCGTTGTTCTCTTCAGGAAATGAGAACGTAGCCGGGACTAGTCGGGGAACAGAGTGATAGTCCGAGATGGTGTATTAGTAGTCCTCACTATTCCATAAAATAGTGTGACAATAAATGTAATGAGTACTCTATTTGAGAGTGGATATTGTCTAGAAGGCAACATTCATGTTTAAACTCTTAGCTATGTTTTGTCGTATATTATACGACGGCTGTATAATTAAGTTTGTATTTGTATTCTGTACCATGGTGACTCAGAATAGGTGATGTATACCTGTTTTGGGGGCGTCACAATATCAATTTAAAATTTAAAAATATCTTCTATATATTTTAAATGTTAATATATTTACATAATATACAATGATCCATGAGTGAGGACATCTGGACATGTCCATATAATTTGTCCCAAAATCAATTAACTAAGAGCATTCACAACAGTTTTCTTATCTTTATTTCTACTCTGCAGTGCTATCGGGTCTTTATGCAAAATAGGGATTCAATTTTTCACTATGTACCCAATAAGTTCCTTATATTAATTTCTTAAATAATGAAATTTAAAATTTAAAAGTTCCAACAGTCAAAACATCAAATTAATAATAATCTTATAATTTATAAAAGAAAGTATAATTTATCAATTATATTCCACTGTAAAATAATTTTTATTTTATTTTAATTTTAAGTAATTTATGGAGTGAGTATTGAATGAATTGTAATTGTAAATGTATATAAGATCAATATTAACTTTTAAAAATTAATTTGTGATATTTTTAAATTTAAATTTTAAAAATAATAAATTTTATAATTAATAGTACTTTTATAATATTTATAATTATATTGACATAAATTAAATAAATTTATATCGATTTTAAATTTTAATACGTTTGAAATTAAATTTTTTTTAAAAAGTCAATATTAAGTTTATAATTTGAAAACGAAGTAGTAAAAAAATATCAAGATGTGTATGATTGATGAGTTGTCCACTTAAATGAGGGTGTGAAATGTCATTTTGTATATAGAGATAACGGTCTTTTGATTCCCTCACACGGTAGAGTAAAATCATATATAGGGATTAAAATAGAGAGTCAAATAAAAATAAGTAAATTGTTGAATAATGATTTATTGATGTATTTTTTAAAATTAAAAATAGAAAGTTGATTAAAAAAATTGTTATTAATGCTCTAAGGTGAGCTGCAGTAATCAGATGATGATGATTTTGAACGTTTGTTTCTTCAGCAATATCTTTTGTTTTTTTACTTATTTAAATCTTGAGTTTGTAACGAATTTGAATTATGGATAAAGTAGATATCCTCGCAACTCTTTTAGTAATTATATTCTTACTCCAGTTTCAATTTAATTATTGTATAATTTTTTTTATATAATTATCCGTATACAATTTTGTAGGTGCTCAATGTAATTTCCGGTATGTGTGAGAAATAATGACGTGAGAAAAAAAAGGAAAATTTCATATGACCAAAAGCTCCAAATCTATGTGGGAAATGAGGGGCAAAGAAGTTTTTTTCATTTTCTCACTTATTTCCTCCCTATTTCCTTCCCATTTCTGTAATAATTATTAAACAATAAAAATTTGTGTTTTTTGCTTATTTATAGGAAAAAAAAATAAACAATAAAATAAATAGGAATTTTTAAATAATAAATAATGATAACCTCATATTGTTCTAATATAAGTATAAAATTATAATATAATAAAATAGGAAATTATTATAATTAATAATATAATTAATACAAATGAATTATTATTATTAAATTATTATAATAATTATTAAAATTAATATGTTCATTATTTTTATTAAATTATTTTATTATAATTATATGAGTATATTTTATAATATAATTTTTCTTATTTATTATAATTTATTTTTAAAATTATATCTTACTAACTAATTTTTGTTTTCTTTCTTGTTTATTTATACGAGTTTTATAGGAAATAAGAAGAAAATTGGAAAGAAATTGTTAAAGTTTCTTTTACTCTTCCTTTTCCATGCAGAGGTGGGGTAGTTAGCCACCTGAATTTCTTCTGTTTTTTTTAAATATAAAGAATTCTATGTCATTACCTCTCACACACTAGGAATCACATTTGGCACCTATAAAATTATACACGAACAATTATGCAAAAAAAATTATACAATAATTAAATTGTGTTAGAAATATACATGTGAATGTTATTTCTTTATTCATATAATTTGATGATGAAGATGATGAAGTTAATGAATAAATATGAAAATATGTCTGCATTGATAAAAACTGTAAAGTCCTTAATAGATGATAGACAATATGGACAAGAACGTAAATTGAAATGATCAAATATGTTAGGTTGATCTGATATAAATGAATAGTCTTGTAAAAGTCCTTCAAAAGATCATGATGTCTAAGGACTATGAATAGAAAGATCAAACTTGTTAGGTTGATCTTATAAAATGTAATTGATAGGCATGACTGATCGAAGAACACTGCATCATTCACTATAGTCTGCCAAGAAAGTAAGGTCGAATCGTAGATTACACTCAGAATCGTAGAAGCTATCTACCTAGCGCCTGTCGAGCTAAAATAAGAATCATAAGCTTCACTTAAAATCGTGAAGTCTATAAGTCGTCACCAATTAGAATTGTAGTCTGCAGAACCAGAGCAAAAGTCGTAGTCAGCCAATTGCGTACATAGCTATGGCATAATCGTAGAGCACTCTACGATTCTCAACAGATAAGCAATCCTGAAATGTATGCATAGATCCCATCCTCTGGAAATAGTAGTCAAGCTTCAAATTGCAGTCCACTTGAAGAATAACAGAAAGCATTCTCTAGATGACCTGCAAGCAAATAGAAGATCAAAGCACCAACTCTACAGTAAGGCTGATCTAGAAGTGAAAAGCTATTCAGAAAGAGTCTCATCAGAAGACAACGATCGTAGTGTTTACCAAATAGCAAAAGAGCCTGATAAAGAAACTACAAAGATAATGGTAAATCGGCCACAGTGTAAGCAGAGGACAAACAAGGAGGATTTCAATGCTCAGCTTCACCATGGAGTATGATCAAGAGATCACAAGGCTGAAAGTTAAGGAAGCTGGGCATGACTAATCAAAAGGGATATGCAAACCAAAGTGTCAAAGCAGACAATCAATTTGTTAGTTCTTAAAGCAAAGCAAGACAAGCATGATCGTAAAACAAACTATAAGAGCAAAGTACAAGATGGTACAACATTGAGCACTCTCCGAATCATAAGAGATGTCAAGATCAAGTCATCCTACGATTTTCACAGACAAGTTACGCCCAAGTAATCGTAGAGTTCATAAAGGTCAAAATGAGCATCGTAGAGGGCATTTATCTGATGAGTGAAAATGTCTAAACAAAAAAAAACTAACATTCGAACGTTGTGAATTGAGGATCCCAATATACTCTCCAAACATCCTTGATATAAATCGAGGAAACAAAAGAAAATGGGTGACTGTCTAAAAGTCTGCTAAAAGTGACGTTGTCAGAAGTGTTAGGTGGTAAAGCATAATGATGTGTCAGGTAAGTCAAAAAAGAGTTGTCACATCAACCCAGTATGACTACATCAAAGATTTCAGAATATCTAAAGCATTAAATGCTAAAAAAAAAAGCTCTTCAATGGAAGACTTCTGTGATGCCCCCAAAATAGGTCCACACAACCCATTCTGAGTTACCAAATACATGGTACATAAAACAACTACAACTTTATTATTACAATTGTCGTGCAAAATACGACAACACATATGCTGTGAGTTTTAATACAAATATTATCTTCTAGACAATATCCAAAGTCAAATAAAGTTCTCATTACAATTATTGATACACTATTTTACAAATAGTGAGGACTGCTAAAACAACTATCTTTAACCATCACTCCAAGCCCCGACTAGTTCTCGCTATATTCTCGCCTCTTGAGAATAAAAATGGAACAAAAAGGAAAATGATGAGCTCAACTAGCCTAGTAAAGAATATTATGACTAAGATAATGAAAAATAAATTATCGTTAGCCTTCAATAAATCAGATAAAATATAATGGACAACAAGTTTAGATCAATATTCACAGCGGAAATAACAATTCATTAGAAGAGTTAAGTAGAGATTATTCATCATCAATATTTTATTCCTGTGACATCAATCAATATACATCTTGAACCAAATATTCATCTTTGCACTACAGGCCAAAGATATTCATTTGTATCCCCAGTTGGTCATGTTCATCTCAACACTTGTCCATCTTTGCACTACGGGCCAAGGATATTCATTAAGTAATCATTCATCTTTGCACTATAGGCCAAAGATATTCATCAAGTAATCATTTATCTTTGCACTACAGGCCAAAGATATTCAGTTATATCACCATTTAGGACTGAGGATGATAAAAATATTTTAAAGAAAACGAATCCAGTGAGATAAAAGGACAAAGATTAGGGATTCGTACTTTAGTTTATCAAAGTTTAAAAATACTCCATAATAAACAATTGCGGAGCAAAATTCAAGAATGAAGATCAAAACATGGATACAATCAAATATAGTAACCATAATAGACAACTTGGACAAAGAAAAGAAAATTTAATTTTTCTGTGAATAGTGTCGTATTCGTGAATAATGTCGTATACGTGAATAGTAATTTCGACATGAAAAGGTAAAAATTTCACAATAAAATTCATATCAATATTTTGGTATAATGATATTAAAAGAAATAATATTATTTATGAAAAAAATAACATCCCTTACCTCAAAGAATAGTACTTCTGGCTGAAATATCGAACATAATGTTGAAGTAAACTTGCACTGCTTATTAACTCTCAAAGTATCTAAATACTCACAAAAATACGCTCGATATTATAGAGAGAGAAAACTTCTAATTCTGATGTGATTTTTAATTCTAACTTAAGTATCCTATTTATAGAAAAATGCTTAGAATGCCAAAGCAGAAAATTTAATAAAATAATATTTTATAAACAAAATTTTCATGCCCACCATTGACCAAATTAATCAGCACACCAGTGGGGTCCACCAACAAAAAAAATGTTTTAAAAAAAAATTATAACTCTAAAAATCAATTATTTCAGAACTTCAATAATTCATAATAAATAGCCCTTTTATCAGAAAAATTCAAATCTTATGTCCATTCCATAGGAAATTTAATTCTCTACAACTTTGTAGAAGAAAGTTATTCCAAATTCTAAATGAAAAATGACCGAAATCCATATACGGATGATTTTTAACACCTCTATTCCGACAAAATACTGATAAAACACCTCAGCATTAATTCCTTCATTTATATCCACATAAAATAAATATTTTCTTATCATTTTTATCAATAATTAATTATTCACAAATAATATTACAGAACCCAATATTGACAACTAGGTCGTTCCCAAGAAAGAAAGGATTTTTTGATAGGGATTTCTCCTTACTGGCGCGCAATTAGGTGGCCAAACCCCTTTTCTAGACAGAACTTTCTTAGACATTGCCAATAATGCTATCTAATAATATTATTCAAATAATATGAATTATTGATTTGATAATGGGAAATATTGTGCAATGACAATTATTGAATCAATAATATAAAATATCAACGTAGTAATTATTAAAAATAAAATATTAAACAGTAATTACTGTAACAATTATTGAGTAGTGACTTCTTACGTAAAAATCAATAATTTAGAATTATTGTACAATATCGTGTGCTACTGTGCAACAACGCGTATTACTATACTTTACCCGCCGGGTATTCCAACAGTTTTAATAATAACCGTTACACCGTTATTATTAAAAAAACTCATTCGTGTAGTTTTCTTCATCCGAAAGTTTTCCTTTATGGGGCCCATAAATGGTTGCACCATCGTACGAATATTTCTCGACAACAAGAATATTCCACGATCAAACGAATATTTCCCGACAACAATGAATATTTTATAACCACTTGCTTACTTTGCAAAATTTGCACATTTCACCCATAACTAAAGCATTATATTAAATCAACACCTTATTATTCAAAAATAATAATTAGGGAAATTAATTTTTTATTCATAAAAGGTTGGGGTCTTACAACCTCCCCTCCTTATGAAATTTCGTCCTCGAAATTGATGTACGTACCTGGTGTTTCGAAAAGGTGAGGATACCTCTCTTTCATTTCTGATTCCAACTCCCAGGTCATTTTCTCAATTGCATGGTTTCTCCATAAAACTTTGACTTGTGGTATAACCTTTGTGCGTAGGACATGCTCCTTCCTATCCAAGATCTTGACAAGTACCTCCTCGTACGTTAAATCTTCGGCTATCTCGTTTGGTTCTAACTCAATAATGTGGTTTGGGTCTTTCACATATTTAAGAAGCACAGATATATGAAAAACATTATGAACACGAGACATGCTTGGAGGTAATGCGAGTCTATAAGCCACATTTCCTACTCGATTAAGAATCTCAAATGGACCAACAAATCGTGGATTGAGCTTTCCTCTCTTTTTGAATCTTGTAACTCCCTTCCATGGAGCAACACGTAATAATACATGATCCCCAATATTAAATTTCACATCCTTTCGATGAAGATCCACATAACTCTTTTGTCGATCCTGTGCCGTTTGTATAGGATGTCAGATCATTTGGATCTTTTCTATAGTCATACGTACCAACTCTGGTCCTAACAATGTTACTTCACCCACCTCATCCCAACATACTGGAGAGCGACACTTTCGTCCATACAATACTTCAAATGGAGCTACACATATACTTGCCTGATAACTGTTGTTGTAGGAGAATTTCACCAATGGTAAGTACTTATCCCAACTCTCTTTGAAGTTTAGAACACAAAGGCTTAATAGATCTTCAAGAGTTTGAATAGTCCTTTTCGACTGCCCGTCCATTTGAGGATGGTATGCTGAACTGAATCGTAAATCCGTGCCCATAGCTTTCTGCAAGCTAACCCAAAATCGTGAAGTGGATTTTTGGTCTCAATCAGAAACTATGGATACTGGCATATAATGTAATCGCACAATCTCATTTATGTACATACGAGCAAGACGTTCAAGTGAATACGTTTCTCGTACAGGCAAGAAATGAGCAGACTTAGTTAATCTATCAACAATGACCCAAATTGAATATATGCCTTGAGAAACCTTAGGAAGACCAGTAACAAAATCCATGTTAATGTGCTCCCACTTCCAATCTGGAATCTCAAGTGGTTGCAATGGACCCTTTGGCACTTGATGCTCCTCCTTAACACGTTGAAAAGTTAAACATCTCGAGATAAACTCCACGATCTCTCTCTTCATATTGCTCCACCAAAATGTATGTTGAAGATCACGATACATTTTAGTACTTCCAGGATGAATTACAAATGGTGTGTTGTGTGCCTCCATCATGATTTTGTACTTCAAATCAGAGTCGTTAGGAACATAAAGTCTGGAGTTGACTCGAAGTATTCCTTCTTCATCGATTCTTTCTTCTGGAATAGCACCTTCTGGTACTTTCTTCTTCATACGCATCAGCTCTGTGTCTGTGGCATGAGCAGCTTTAACTTTATCGATTAAAGTCGGTTCTACTCGTATATTTGATATCATCACATGGGTAATTGGAGCCTTTAACTCTATCTCCATCCTTTGTAAGTCGTACAAAATGGGTCTTTGTGTTAACAACATCACACTCGTACCCGCATATGATCTTCTACTCAATACGTCAGCTACCACATTTATTTTTCCAAGATGGTATTGAATGGTATGGTCGTAATCTTTCAACAGCTCGAGCCAACGTCGTTGCCACATGTTAAGTTCCTTTTGGGTGAAGAAATATTTGAGGCATTTATGATCTGAATATTTCTCCACTTTCTCCCCATATAGATAGCGCCTCCAAATTTTTAACGCAAAAACGACTGTTGCCAACTCTAGATCATGAGTAGGATAATTCCTCCCATATTCTTTGAGTTGTCGCGAGGCATAGGCTATGACTTTCCCATATTACATGAGAACACATCCTAAACCTTTGCATGAAGCATCGCTGTAAATGACAAATCCCTCCGAACCTGATGGTATTGTCAGAAAAGGTACCAAAATGAGTCTCCTCTTGAGTTCTTGGAAGCTCTTCTCACATTCCTCGCTCCATTCGAAATTTGTATCTTTTCGAGTCAGCTGAGTTAATGGAGTAGCAACTCGAGAAAATCCTTCCACGAATCTTCGATAATAACCAAATAAGCCCGTAAAGTCACGTGATTGATTCATCGACTTAGGTTGCTCCCAACTTTGTATTGCTTCAATCTTTGTCAGGTCAACTGATATTCCATATTTCGATACCACGTGCCCAAGGAATTGTTAGGTTTGTAATATTCATGAACGCAATCAAATTGCAAAAATAAGCGGAAACTTGTAAAATCAGAGTTTAAAAATTTTACAAACCATATACCTGGATCACCCTTTATGCACAATTATTAATTAAACGAAAAAGATGAATAAGAAACATACCCTTGAAGATCCGAAAGCTTCCTCGTGTACAAGTTCACCTCCAATCCTTTTCGTGTTCAACTTGAATCCACCGGGTTTGGTTCCTTCCTTTGATCAACGTTAGCCACCCAAGTGTTTGGCCTCTAGAGGTGATCCACCAAGGAAGAAGAAGGATTCAAGAAAATGGGTGGTTGGCTAAACCCTAGTTTTTCTATCTCTATAGAAAAAAGAGCGTACTCTCCAACCATTGGAATTATATCGTAGTCTTGATATCTGATATAAGACTCCTCTTATAAAGATATCAAGTAACCCTATTAAAATAAGGTATTATTTAATTAAACCCTTTTAATTAAAGGGCCCCTAATCTTATTAGGGATAATTAATTAAACTCATTTAACTAATTTTCCTTCCTAATCCAATTAGGAATAAATGAGAGTACTTATATTAAATTAATTCCTAAACTCTTTTAGAAATTAAAATAATAATACTAATTGTAATAATATTAATAAGACTCCTCTTATTAATTTATATTTAATATTTCTAAAATATTAAATAATAAATATTAAGCTATTTAATTTATTCTATCACCATAGATTAAATTAAATATACATAACATATTATTACGATTATGCCATTAACTTCTTAAATAATTATTCTTCCTTTTATGGTGTGACCCTTTAGGTTCTCCATATTAAACCGATTGTGAATAAATCAATTAGAATAATTCTAATCTTATTTAAATAAATAAATTAAACAATTAATTTATTTAAATAAATAATATTTATTCTACAATAGGATAAGCCTCCCCCTAGCGATCAACGACTTTCCGGATAATATAGATTTCAACATTAATCATAAAAGAACCTTTGAGTAAATAGTTATCGTATAATTCAATCCTTCCACCATACAATGTCCCAATTAAATATAAGATATGGAATTATCACAAGTCTTATTTTATTTAATTATATGTATTTCGACTCTTAAATGCATTAACTCAAATAATGCAAATTAGAAACTCCTTTCTAATTTCATTCTCGCTTAACCAAGGACTCTTTGGGTTGTCATTTATCGAATCACATAGGACATTTCTCTTCTTTTAATAGAAGTGGTAGATTCTTTATTGATCATACATTATCTACATGTACAACTTATTATACCCAAGCATACCCTTTGATATACCCTAAGGGTCTTAAGGAATAAGTCAAAGTATAACTCATCATACACAAGATACTATGATGATCTCAAGTCCAAGGATCACTTGACTACTATCACTACAGAATTCCTATCGACAAAAAGAAAAACTCCATTAAGTATTCCTTAGCGAGCCACGCGCTTAGTGAACTTATTCTCTAATAAGCACCTACATACTTGCTTTAGTGTCTCCACACAAATGATCATGAGATCAATCATCCTCATCCAATGAGCAAGCAACGATATACCAATCTATCCGGATTCACTAATCCCCAATTTAGTAATCTAATGATTGGGAACTATTTTAGTTTTAAGCTTTCTAAGAATTTAGATCTCATTAGAATGATCATCATCATTATTCTAAAAGCCTTGCTTAAAACTACGGGTTTATCACATATTATAAAACAAAGATCATGTAGATAATTAAAAGCCTTTAATAAATTAATACTTTTTATTAATAAATGAATAAGATTGTTACAAAGTATATGCTTTATCATCAAACATGATTGGCTTGTGTGCATACTACTTTCAATCTCCCACTTGCACTAAAGCCAATCGTCATGGTATCTCATACTCTTCTTCTCTAAGTGACGATTATCCTGCTGTTGGATAAGCTTTAGTTAATGGATATGTAATGTTGTTCATGAGAGTCCACTATCTCTATAGTGATTTTCCATCTTTCAATGATTTTAATAATCAAATGAAAGTGCCACAACACATGTTTAGATCCAAGATGAGACTTAGGAACTATTCCTAGTTCTGTAATGAACTTTTAATCCAAACAATCAACTTGCAGCTTCATTTATAGCTATATACTTTGTCTTTATCACTAAACCAGCAACTCTTTGCTGTTTGGAACCTTTCCAATTCACTGCACCACTGTTCAAGATAACGCTTTACCTTAAAGTGGATTTTTCTGTCATCTTGGTCTGTCTGAAAAACTTGAGTCTGTTAAGCCCTTTAGTTTTAATTCAGACCCACCATGTATACTCACATCCTTAGTGCCGGTTAAGCACTTTAAGATGTTTTTCACTGACTCATAGTGAACTTCTCCATAATATGACTGATCAACATCAGGTCTCGTATATTTCATTGCATACATGATTGTCACTCATGCGATCTCTCTTCTTTTAATAGTTTGTGGGGACTATTAAGAGAGATACACTCCAAGGGCTCATCAACATGAGACATCCCATGGAGTTTGCCATGTTAAACAACTTTAGCATCAAATGAATATACGTTCCTTAGGTTAAGTCGAGCATCCTTTTAAATCTATCTATATAGATTTTTATCCTCAATAATGATACTCTTCCCAAATCATTCATGGAGGATTGTTTAGACAACTTTATCTTTACTGATTGTAGCATTGGTATGTAATTCCTCATCCGTAGTATATCAACATATAATACTAGAAATTTCACGACGCTCCCACTGACCTTTTTGTACACACTAGGTTCATTCTTATTTTTGATAAAATCAAACTCTTTTGATTGCCTCATCAAAACGAATGTTCCATATTTAAGAAACTTGCTTCAATCCATTTCTCCGAGTGTTCATAACACTTACCTCATCGTATGTAATCGGATCATCATCTTCTATGATGTGTACCTCATCATCATCATCTATGATGAATCCATACCTCCCGTGTATCTTCGGTACTATTCCGTAATTACGATTCATTTGTGGTATAATAGGTCTATCTACGTGTTCCTCTTATTTGACTTATAGTATTGTGTGGTTCTTGAACTCTTCAAGATCTATTATCCTCCCACTAGCCCCTTTTAATGATAAACACCTTTATCTTAGAAGGCAGCGTGTTTCGTAACAAACACCTTTTGCTAAGTAGAATTATAGAACATATACCCTAAACTTACTTTAGGATGTCCTACAAATCTGTGCATGTCAAATCTTGTCCCAAGCTTATCCTTCGAAACCTTTTCACATAAGTTGGACAACCCCTTATCTTAACATACTTAAGATTAGGAATCCTTCATGTCCATAACTTTTATGGAGTCTTGGGGCTGGATTTTGAGGTTACCTTTTCGTAGATATGCAGCCATTTCTAGGACATGATCCTAGAAGGATACTGGAATGTCGGTAAAATCATTTTGGACCGTACCATGTTCAACAAGGTATGATTTTTCCTTTCAGATACATCAATCAATTATTACGTATCATGAGGTGTCCATTATGAGAAAAACCATTTGAGATGATCTAGAAACTTATTGCACAAGTATTTATTCCTTGATCTAATCAAAGAATCTTAATACTTTGCCAATTTGTTTCACTTCTGAATTCTTTGAACCTTTCAAATAATTCACACTTGTATTTCAACAAATACATACATTCAACTCTTTGAATGATCATCTCCTTTTCTTATACTAGTTTGTTCAATTTGCAAAATTATTTTCACATAAGTCAAGCATACAAAATCCATTAAGTAATATTCCAGTTCTATACAAAATATTATTATTATAAATAGAACAACAATTGTTCTTAAATATAATACCAAAGATTTCATTTTCCAACAATAAAATGGAAATAATATTTCTAACAAGTACTGGAATACAATGACAACTTATTGACTTAATAGATTTGCATCGTAGGGATTGCTAAACTATAAGTTTCTATGGCTAATCACAAAGAACCTTTGCTTCATTTCCCACATATAGGATTACTTACCTTGTTTAACTTTCTACTTCTGCTTGGTCCTTTCATAAATCTATATTTATGATAACCAAAGTCGGTATCCAATACCCAAGTAGAACCTTGACTTAAAGAAAAATTTATTTTAAATCATGAACAAATTTGTATTTGTAACCGAAACTTCACTAAGCTTCTTTGGTTAGCCTCTACAAGATGTTTCTTGCAGTTTCTTTCCAGTGTCCATGCTTATTGTAGTGGAAGCAAACTCCTTTGCTATCCGTATCAATTTTGTTCTTATTATCCTTTGTTTTTGCCTTTTCATTTACCTTCTTTGAATCGTTCTTCTTTTCAGAAGATCCTTTGGCCCCTACCAATAAGACTTTGTTTTTCTTGGTTGGAAAGTGACTCTCAACATTTTTTAACACGTTAAGCAAATCAGCGAGGCTGATATCTAGCTTGTCCATATGAAAAATTCACAACAATTGTGAAAGGAGTCCGGGAGTGAGTGCAAGATCAAATCTTGGCTCAACTCTCCATCCATGACAAAACATGTTGTCCTAATTGATCAATCAAATTGATAATGTTAAGGACTTTTATCCTGCATCTTGAGTGTCATCTGGTCATTCTAGAACGGAAGAGCTCCTTAGATATCGAGATATCTATCACCCCTACTTTCCTAACCATCAACTACTTGATATACAGAATTTTGTAAGAGCATCCATAGTTTCAAGTCGACGTCAAGCTCGTTACTACTCATGGATGCGAGCATGATGCATCGAGCTAATCAGCGCATCATCTCTGCCACTTTCTAAAAGTAGCAATCTCTTCCTCGAGGCATTATTCGCAACCATTGCAGGGATAGGCATATTAAGGACATAAGATAGCTTTTCAGCCATGAGAACTATTCTCAAATTCCTTAACCAATCCAAGTAATTCGGTTCGATTAATTAACATCAAATATGTTTCGCAGTTGATAGTAATTTTAGACATTGTAAAATTCTCAGAAATGAATTTGTAATTAACAACATTTTAACATACATTCTTTTATTAATTACCAAAATAATTTAGGTCTTGTTTTAAATTGGTATCTCCCACTATTTTCTTCAAACTATATTACCTCACTTATATAGTTCGGCAAAAATCTAATTAAAGATTTGCTAGTGAGGATAAGGATCCCATTTCAAATGTATATAGCCTTGTGGTGACACAACAAACTATATATAAATAAATAGGTAGACAACTTTTGTCAATTACATCAACTATGCAACTCCTTTTCTTTTGCCTCTTAGATTATTTTGATCAAGTGGTGGCACATCCGAATCAAAATTATCCAAGTTAAGTCCGACCTAGCACTCCATATATTCAAAAAGAAAATATCATCCTTGTGGTGACACAACAAAACAATATTGTTCAATTTTCTTTATAAGCATCAAATGTGATAAATTAACATCTTAAATACTTAATACTTGCCTTGTGGTGACACAACAAACTCTCATATTAAATATTTAATACTCTATTAATTTTATCATGCTAGAAAATGACGCTCGATATTCCAAATATCTTTGAACGCTTAGGACTTAATATAAAAATTGAGGGGTTTGTTATTAATTTGTCTCATTTTGTTTAGCGCATTTATATATATATATAAAATACGCGTCGTATTAATGAACATGCGAAGCATGTTTGCATAATATATAATATATATAGTATAAGCATGCACATATAGAATACTATATTCTACCCGGATTGATTATGGACTTTTATTCTAGTTTGGTTCACTAGAGCCACCAAGTGAACCAAAAAAGGTCAAACCGGTGCAAGAAATAATATTTAAATATAACTATTACATTTAAACCCTGCTCCATTACAAACGGGTCTTCAAGCGCTCCTTGCTTCCTTGATCTCTAATTTTTCAAAATTAATTCTAACTATTCCTATTACAAAACTAATTAAAATAAATAGAAACCTTGATCGTTAATCGAGGGAAGTACATAGGAGGAGATAGAATTTACATTCGTAAAAATTAAAGAAGACGAGGTACGCAGATTCCCCATTTAATAAAACTCATACATTCATGCATCCAACTAAAATAAAATCCAATCACATCGGTCAATAGTCCATAATCAATCCCATTTATTATCATACACATCTCCATATGCATCAATAAATAACATTCATATCATGAATAATAAACATTCAATATATATATTGATATCATTTAATGGGCAAATTTAGTTAGTATAAAATCTAATTTTGAATCAAAATAAACTCCTTTATTTTAATCCAAATTTAAATCAAAATAAAACTATTTTATTTTAATTTATCCAATTTTGAATAAAATAAACTATTTTATTTTAATCAAAATCTTTAATCAAAATAAACTCCTTTATTTTAATTAATTATGGAATCCAATTCCATGTAAAAAAAAACTTCTTTATTAAAAAGAAACACGGATTCTTTTTTCATATTCACAAATAAACTCCTTTATTTTGAATAATATGAAATCTTATTTCATATCTAAATAAACTCCTTTATTTAAGAAAATATGGATTCATTTTCTTATTTACAAATAAACTCTTTTATTTTGAATAATATGAAATCTTATTTCATATCTAAATAAACTCCTTTATTTTAAGAAAATATAGAATCCAATTTAAACTCCAATTAGTTATCATGGAATCCAATTCCAACTCTAATTAGTTAGCATGAAATTTAATTTTAAAATTAAAATAAAACTTTTATTTTAAGATTAAAATAAACTTTTTACTTTAAAATTAAAATAAAATTTTATTTTAATTATAAATTTATTAAAATATTATATATATATATATATATAATATTATTAAAATCATGTCCCACGTGTATCACCATGGTCCATGAATCACCTGAAAAGGTAAATCTCCCTTGAAGTCACAAACTTCTTTTAACATATAACGTGGGTAAGTTTGAAGATCCATGGATTGCTTTTCCCAACATAATAATATCTATAATATTATCACGTTCACGTTAATATTATATTAATAATATAAACCGTACACATATCCAGATTCACGTTATTAACTTTGGTTCACGTTAATATAATATAAACCAATTCCGTGAAGAATGAAAAATGTCCGGTAACAGTGAAAACATGGATCAACGAAACAGGCCACGCGAATGGAATAATGTTTTTTAAAATAAATTTTATATAACAAAATTATGCCCAATTAAATTGTTCTAAACACATATCAATATACATATCAAATCAAAATAATTAATAATTTGCATTAAGGTTTGGCTCTTATACCACTGTTAGGTTTGTAATATTCATGAACGCAATCAAATTGCAAAAATAAGCGGAAACGTGTAAAATCAGAGTTTAAAAATTTTACAAACCATATACCCGGATCACCCTTTATGCACATTTATTAATTAAACGAAAAAGATGAATAAGAAACATACCCTTGAAGATCCGAGCTTCCTCAGGTACAAGTTCACCTCCAATCCTTTTTGTGTTCAACTAGAATCAACCGGGTTTGGTTCCTTCCTTTGATCAACGTTAGCCACCCAAGTGTTTGGCCTCTAGAGGTGATCCACCAAGGAAGAAGAAGGATTCACGAAGATGGGTGGTTGGCTAAACCCTAGTTTTTCAATCTCTATAGAAAAAAGAGCGTACTCTCCAACCATTGGAATTATATCGTAGTCTTGATATCTGATATAAGACTCCTCTTATAAAGATATCAAGTAACCCTATTAAAATAAGGTATTATTTAATTAAACCCTTTTAATTAAAGGGGCTCCCTAATCTTATTAGGGATAATTAATTAAACTCCTTTAACTAATTTTCCTTCCTAATCCAATTAGGAATAAATGAGAGTATTTTATATTAAATTAATTCCTAAACTCTTTTAGAAATTAAAATAATAATAATAATTGTAATAATATTAATAAGACTCCTCTTATTAATTTATATTTAATATTTTAAAATATTAAATAATAATATTAAGCTATTTAATTTATTCTATCACCATAGATTAAATTAAATATACATATATATTATTACGATTATGCCATTAACTTCTTAAATAATTATTCTTCCTTTTATGGTGTGACCCTTTAGGTTCTCCATATTAAACCTATTGTGAATAAATCAATTAGAACAATTCTAATCTTATTTAAATAAATAAATTAAATAATTAATTTATTTAAATAAATAATATTTATTCTACAATAGGGATAAGCCTCCCTAGCGATCAACGACTTTCCGGATAATATAGATTTCAACATTAATCATAAAAGAACCTTTGAGTAAATAGTTATCGTCACAATTCAATCCTTCCACCATACAATGTCCCAATTAAATATAAGACATGGAATTACCACAAGTCTTATTTTATTTAATTATATGTATTTTGACTCTTAAATGCACAACTCCAAATAATGCAAATTAGAAACTCCTTTCTAATTTCATTCTCGCTTAACCAAGGACTACCGGGTTGTCATTTATCGAATCACATAGACATTTCTCTTTTTTAATAGAATGGTAGATTCTTTATTGATCATACATTATCTACATGTACAACTTATTATACCCAAGCATACCCTTTGATATACCCTAAGGGTCTTAAAGAATAAGTCAAAGTATAACTCATCATACACAAGATACTATGATGATCTCAAGTCCAAGGATCACTTGTACTACTATCACTACAGAATTCCTATCGACAGACAGCAAGAAAAACTCCATTAGGTATTCCTTAGCGAGCCACGCTCAAAGAACTTATTCTCTAATAAGCACCTACATACTTGCTTTAGTGTCTCCACACAAATGATCATGAGATCAATCATCCTCATCCAATGAAGCAAGCAACGATGTACCAATCTATCCTGATTCACTAATCCCCAATTTAGTAATCCAATGATTGGGAACTATTTTAGTTTTAAGCTTTCTAAGAATTTAGATCTCATTAGAATGATCATCATCATTATTCTAAAAGCATTGCTTAAAACTATGGGTTTATCACATATTATAAAACAGCATCATGTAGATAATTAAAAGCCTTTAATAAATTAATACTTTTTATTAATAAAAGAATAAGATTGTTACAAAGTATATGCTTTATCATCAAACATGATTGGCTTGTGTGCATACTACTTTCAGGAATGTTACTTCCTCTAGCCAGAACTTGCATTTCTTCAACTTGGCATATAGCTTGTTTTCACGAAGCTTTTGGAGTATCAGCCTCAAGTGTTGCTCATGATCTTCACGACTTTTGGAATAGATGAGGATGTCATCAATAAAAACAACCATAAAATGATCCAAATATTCCTTGAATACTCGGTTCATCATATCCATAAAGGCCGCAAGAGCATTAGTCAATCCAAAAGAAATGACTAGGAATTCATAATGCCCGTACCGAGTCCTGAAAGCAGTCTTTGCAATGTCATCAGTTTAAATCTTTAACTGATGATATCCGAAACGAAGATCGATTTTTGAGAAGAATTTAGCACCTTGCAAATGGTCAAACAGATCATCAATGCGAGGTAGTGGGTGTTGGTCGAAATCTAATTACGCTCACACGGAAGTGCATGTGGTTAACAAGTAATATAATGATAAGTCAAGTATCGTTCTCATAGAGAATTAGTATGAAGTTAATCCTCACAATTACCAGCTTTATATTAATCCAAATTTTATTAAACTATCCAACTTAATGATTATAACTATTAAAACTAAAAATATTAAAAATACCAAGTAATCAACAAACTTAAAAACTGTAATTTCAAGCAAATATTGGAGAATTAGGCTTACAACTTCACTCTAAGTATCACTCCAATTATTACACCATATTCTAGTTTAATTCACTATCCCAGTTTATTAATCAAGAACACTCACGTAGAACTAGCCACCTCTCGATGCACTAATACCATATTAACTTAAATCCATAATTTAGATAGAATTAAGCTAAACACCTTAATTAACTAATTCACTATATCTCTATGTGAATTGTAATCAAATAAAGTTCAAGTTCAAGTTCTCTATTCAATTACATATGATGCTAGGCATATCTCTACCATAACATTCATCAAGATTCCATTCAATCACATAATTCAAGAACACGTGCTATAATGACTAAGTCTAGATTTATATTTTCTCTCTCAAATCCATACAAATCCACATAGAATTGGTGATCAAGCAATTCATAAATTCAAAGCACAAATCAATATAGATAAACTGAAACATAGATTATTAAGCTAAAATTCAAGGCTACATAATCATCGTTCAACCCAAAAATCCGTCATAAGCCTAACAAGTAAATTAATTCATCACAAATGAAATAAAAATTTAATTCATCAAAGTAATCATCCCAATTACAATTATTTAATTAAAGAAAAAGAATGAATCCAGAACCACCCTTCTTCTTTGCTCCAATCTGTAATTATCATAAATTCCACCTTCAATCCTTCCTCCAATGCTTTTGCTTAAAATTAGGTCTTCAAATTACTAAATTGATTGTCTGATTAATCTCCCTTGTTGTTTTTTGTTAATAACCAGCCTAGGACACATATTCTAACCATAATTCGATGCCCAATGTAGTTCCACACCATGCCAACCTCTATTCTTCACGCCTCTGCAAAGACATTACTTCAAAATGTAGTCTTTCTTTTTTCCGTGCACTTCACTTCTAGGGGTTTTTCTTCTATAAGTGCCCGCCCCGGTGGGGGGTGCTACTCATTTTTAACTACGTACCCCTGCCCCGACGAGGGGTTTTGCCTCTATAAAGTTCGCCCTAGCGGGGGTCTTTCTGCAGAATTCTAATTCTTGCTCATTTTCTTGCTAAGTTCCACCACGAACCCACCTTTTAAGACCAAATGCTACACCACCACACCTAAACATGAAACAACAATAAACTTGTAAAACAAATCACAAAGTAAAGGAATTAACACAATTTAAGCTTGAATTAGAGGTCGATTCGTAGGTATAAGACCCACTCATCAAACTCCCCCAAACATAGATAAAACAAAAATGCTAAGCAATGCAATGCAATGGAATGTAATGCAACTATTCTATATGCCTACGAATCCAACAGTAATGATAGAATCAAATTTATTCAACCGGCCTCAGAGAAATCAAGCAAACACAACAATACTTCATATCAAAACCTATTAATAATTACTATCAATCATCAAATCTTAAACTGTTATTACTGGTATAGTGTGTGTGTGTGTGTGTGTGCTCAACATCCATGCTAATTGATGTAAATTTAAATTTAATACATAATAAGTCTCTTAAAAGGCATCATACAGTGTAAACTCAAGAATTTTAAAAATAGATGAGATACAACTAAAATAAAAAAATTACCAATATCAAGGGTCCAAATAGGGTACTTATGCTTTATTTTTCATTTATGGGGGATTTTTGCTCTTATTTCCCGTTTTATTCATATATATTTTTCTTTTTATACACATGGTTATGCAATGTCTTATTCCCTTAGGCTTTTCAATGCTACCTTAACAAGCTTTCAACCAACGACTCCCAAACCATTAAGACCTTAGGGCGCTAGGTGTAAAGACAATCCCCTCGGGCTTACTTACTCAAGTAACAAAGGTCACAAAACTAGACAAGCATACCACGGTGTTTATTCTTTATTTTTTTTATTTTTTTATTTTTTTATAGATATGAAGCTTATATATCCTAATTTTTTCCCCAAACTTAGGTTCTTGCCTAATTTTTCGCCTTCATTGCCTATCCTTGCCATTCTTTCATTCAAACTAGCATTATCCTTTAGAGGTCCCTTATGTATCAATTTGAACTAAATCAATTAACATAGTTGTTATTTCTGTGCTAACCTTATTATACCAGTTTCAAATAGGGAAAGATCCAATTTATAACAGAAAATCACGTCAAAGTTCTAATAATCGGTATTATCCTCATCTACTCAATCCCAATCTCATCATTGGCCATAATAAACTAAACTATATCAAACCACTAGACTTATGCAAGATAACACAATACTTAACTATTATTTTTTTTAGATATGGAATAAACATAACAAAATAAAAACTAATAAAATAAAAACTATTTACAAACCTATACTACTATGAAACTATTACACTATATGAATGAAAACATATAATGAACCTAAACTAAACTGACATATGCAAAACTAACTAAATAAATTAAATATGCAACATAACAAAATTAAACTAACTCCTCCAAACATTAACAATTACAATGTCCTCATTGTAGAAATAAAATAGTAGGTGTACGAGGACTTCCCTGTAATCACCTAAGCTTGAGGTGGTGGTGGTTGTTGCTCTTCATTGTCTGAATTAGAAGGTGGGAACCGTGGCAGTGGGACAGGATACTGGTATGGAAACTGAGCATTTGGATTGAAACTTTGAAGCGTCACATTCAAGGAGGTGAAGGACATGTTCATGGCCTCGAACATGTGGTCCTGCCTGGCTGCAAGTCTCCTTATTTGTCTGTTAACTTCCTTGTTATGTCCATCAATTTGGCTCTGGAGGTTGCAAAACTGAGAGCTACACGTATCATCGATCAGCTGCATCCCCTCAGTCGCCTGCTCTCCCGTAGTCTCATCCACCTGGAACTCATCGTCGTTAGAGGTGTCCTTAGCATCAGCATCAGCCTCATCCTTGGAGGCTGGTGGAAATATGAACCCGACTCCTCTTGGGTGCGACTAGCCCCCGAGCCAAACTGAATACCGTGAAATCATCCTTGTGTCCAAAGTCTGTAGCGGCATCTGGGTAGTCTCATCGCTAGGCCACCTAACTCCTGCCTGCCTGTACAGGCCACATATGAGAGATGGGTGTGGCAAGCCACCGAAAAATGGCCCTCGTAGGCATCTTCGAATAGAGAAATTTATGATGGCACCCACGTCAATGAGAAAGTCTTTCACGATTGCATACACAAGAAATATCTTTTCCTTTGTCACATATGTCGTATGTGTGGATGGGAATAGCTTGGCGCACATGAACGCGTACCATACCATACCGGCTCGAGTCCTTGCTGTGGAAGATGGTACCCCCTTTATGTCCCTTGACCATGTAGTACCCGGCTTTGTTATTTCAGTTAAAATGGCCTCATAGTCTGGATCATGGTCACACAAATAGGTATATTGTCACTCTATAGGCACTCGCAAGTGGTAGTAATCGTTAATGGCGTCAGCATTGAAAGGAACTTGTTTGCCTCTCATAAATGCTATGAATGGGGCCTTATCCTCCGCATTGGCATAGAATTCCTTTACCACATTAACGATTGCAGGCTCTGGCTTGTCAGTGAATCTATCCCATCCTTTTTCATATATTTGTCTCTTCATTTCGCCATCTACGTTTTCGGGTGCCAAGCCACACTCTGGGGTTAGTGCTTTGGTCACTAGATAGTCATAGCGATCGGTGGCGTTGGCACTCATATACTTCCTCCTGTCAAAGGCACTAGTCGGTGGTGTAGACCCTGAGCTCTCGCCTCGTTGTCTCTTTGATGCTGGTTTTGGTGCCATGGTACTAGTATGTATGAACTCAAACCAAATTCCCCCCAAACTTTACTTGAACAAATTGTTGAACACTTGGTGTGCACGACCCACCAGACTCCCAAATTTTGAACACTATAACCCAACTATTTTAAATAACTTAGAATAATGATTAGCAAAAAAATTTACCCTCGTTGATTGCACTGATTTCTCCTTCAATGGTGATATTGATGTAGTGGATGAGGTCAATTGAAGTACTCTTCTCCTTGTTGAAACCCGAACTAGAAGAATCCAAGCTCTATTATGGTTAAAATTGTATGGAATGGGATGAAATTGATGTGGCTAGGGCTTGGATTTATAGAGAGGAAGTAGTGTATGTATTGTTGTGGGTTAGTGGGAATTCGTGTGCTTAATCGTGGGTTAATGTAGTGGAGAAGTGGGTTTCAATTATGCTTCAAAGAAAGGGGAGTGGAGAAGATGGTCTGCATATTGTAACTGCTGAATTTTTACTCCTTCACGTTCCGTACTTCCTTCCATTGAGAGGTATTAAGTATAGATTCCACCCACGGGGGTATTCGTTCGTTCATGACCCCCACCCCGGTAGGGGGTATCCTTTGATAAATGCCAGCCCTGGTGGAGGGGTCTCCTATTTCTAAATCAAGACCCCCGCCCCGATGGGGGTATCCTTTGCAAATTATCCGCCCCAGCAGGGGGTACACTGCAGCTGGGCTTGATTTTTTCAATACTTTGCATCTAACACATATCCATACACTTCCCAAGTACCTGAAACACCAAACGATTATAAGTTTAAGATAGCAATATGAGCATTGAACAAAGAAAGTTGAATTTACTAAAAAGCATGACTCGACTAACTACCTAATAAATCAAAACTAACTTTCTGAACTAACTAATATTCTAAACTACAAATTAATTAGCATGCTTTAAAAATAATTACTAAAAATAAGAGAGTAACATTGGATTGCCTCCCAATTAGTGCTTGATTTTAAGTCTTTCAGCCTGACTACTCCATGTCCATGGTGCGTCAGCAAGTGTGATTGCGGTGACTTCATTATCGATGTCGCCACCCCAATAATGCTTCAGCCAATGATCGTTGACTTTAAACGTCTCCAATGGATTCCTACTTTATAATTTAACGGCGCCATGTGGGAAAACTCTTTTGATTGTAAATGGCCCCGACCATCTTGATTTAAGCTTTCCTGGGATTAACCGTAGTCGTGAGTTGAACAATAATACTGATTATCCCGGTTCCAACTTTCTATTTGTGATCTTTTGGTCGTGCCACTTCTTAACCTTTTCCTTGTACAAATTTTAATTCTCGTATGCTTGTAGTCGAAACTTATCTAGTTTGTTCAATTGGAGTAATCTTTTCTCTCCTACAACTGCTTGATCAAAATTAAGTTTCTGAATGGCCCAATAAGCTTTATGATGTAATTCCACTAGGAGGTGACACGCTTTTCCATAGACTAATTGGTATGGAGACATCCCAATTGGTGTTTTGTATGTTGTCATATAAGCCCATAGTGTGTCATCCAATTTTAGAGACCAATCTTTCCTGCTTGGGTTCACTACTTTCTCTAAAATCTTCTTCACCTCTCTATTTGAAACCTCAGCTTGCCCACTTGTTTGGGGGTGATATGCCATAGCCACTCAGTGATTGACCCCATATTTTACCAAAAGAGTTGTAAACGATCTGTTGCAGAAGTGACTACCCTCATTACTTATAATAGCTCTTGGCGTGCCAAATCTTGTAAAGATATTCTTATGCAAGAACTTGAGAACCATTTTGGCATCGTTAGTGGGGAGTGTTACGGCTTCCACCCATTTCGAAACATAATCAACCGGTAGCAAGATGTGCATATTATTGAAAGATGGAGGAAATGGCCCCATAAAATGCATTCCCCATACGTTAAAAATTTCCACTTCCATGATAGTTTGTAGTGGCATCTCATTCCGCTTTGATATGTTGCTCACCATTTGGCATCTATCGCAAGTCTTCACAAACTGGTGGGCATCCTTGAACACCGTAGGCTAGTAAAATTCTGCTTGTAATACCTTGGCCGCTGTCCGCTAACTACCATAATGTCCCCCATATGCAGATGAATGACATTCGTGTAAAATATTCTTCATTTCACTGTATGGCACACACCTTCAAATCATCATGTCTACACATTGTTTGAATAAGTATGGCTCATCCCACATGTACCATTTGACATTATGTAGGAAAAAAAATTTCTGTTGACGCGTAAGATCAGGGGGAAGGATGTTGCTCACCAAATAGTTAGCAAAATCCGCATACCATGGAAATTCTGAATTAACTCTAAATAGTTGTTCATCCGGGAACGATTCATTAATCACACACTTATCTGCTTCATCTTTATCCAGATTTTCCAGCCTCGATAGATGGTCTGTTACTTGATTTTCTATCCCTTTCTTATCCTTTATTTCCAAATTGAATTCTTAAAAAGGAAGAATCCATCTGATTAGTCTTGTCTTAGCATCCTTCTTCGAAATCAAGTAGCAAATTTTTGAGTGATCCGTGTAAAGCCCCCAAAATAGGTATACATCACCCATCTTGAGTCGCCAAATACATGGTACAAAATTCAAATACAACTTAATTATACAACAATGTGTAAAATACGACAAAACATAATTTAAGAGTTTTAATAAGAATATTGTCATCTAGACAATATCCACACTCAATGGAGTCCTCATTACATTTATTGTCACACTATTTAATGTATAGTGAGGACTACTAATGCTATCATCCGACCGCACTCCGCTCCCCGACTAGTCCCCAAATTTATATTCTCATTTCAAAGAGAACAAAGAAAGAAAGGGGGTGAGCTCAACTAGCCCAAGAAGAAATATTATGACTAAGATAATGCGTAATAAATTATCATTAGTCTTCAACAATGTTAAACCGATAAAATACAATAGACATCAAGTTTAATCTGCAATGAATAAGCAATCCATTAGAAGAGTCAAGTAGAGCATGATATCTACTATCTTCTATGATTTAAAATATTTTCATCAATTTTATCACCGAGACTCACTTAATAAATAAACCACATCATCGAAGTCATCCTCGCACTACGGGCCAAGGATATTCATTAAATCATCAATGGTCATGACTATACCGAATAATCCTCGGTCATAATCATACCAAAAACTGCCATCAATGCACTACACAGTGCATGAGGACTTTTACCACATCATTTATAACATTACAGTCATGATTATACCGAATAATCCTCGGTCATAATCATACCAAGTCCATCTATGCACGTAAGCCAAAGATGACTTTCATCACAATATAAGCATGAGGATGATGACAATGACATAATAATTCAATAAAACAAGTTCAAGAATAAATTTTAAAGATTTATAAGTTAATTTATCTTGAAATCAATTACGTCCAAATTGTCAACATGATACTGCTTTGTGGAGTAAAATTCAAGAATTCTCAGAAGAATATTTCCATGAAAAGATACCGGATGAAGCGCAAATATCCAGGATATTCTACTAATTCCATGAAGTATAGAAGCCAAAACTTTAACCAAATGAGTATCATAGAATATATGAAACTGAAAATGGATTTTCACCCGCCATGCGATAATCCACGTAGACACATCATTTCCACAATTTAATAAGGAATGAATACGAAGGATCATTCACCATGCATGTGATAATCCACATAAACAGGTTATTCCAACAGAGTAATAAAGAATGGAACCAGTGTCATGTAATCCAATGCATGTGATATTCCAACAAAATAATAAAGAATGGAATAATGTAAGAATTCACCATGCATGCGATAGATCGCATGCATAAAGTTATTCCAATGTAATAATAAAGAATGGAATTAGTCTAGCGTAATCCGCATGATGCGATATATTCATGCATGGATATTCCAAAAGAATAATAAAATAATTGGAACCAGTGTCTAGCGTAATCCGCATGCATGTGATATTCCAACGTAATAATAAAGAATGGAATAACAAAATAATTCAGAATTCACCATGCATGCGATAAATACATGATAGTTATTCCAATAGTAATAATAATAATGGAAATAATGGAACCAAGTTCACCACGTATGCATGTATGCATGATGATATTTCAACATAATAATAAAGAAATGGAATAATGTAAAAATTTCACCATGTATGCGGTACTTTCAGATAGACAAAAGTTATTCCAACATAATAATAAAGAATGGAATAATGTAAGCTCTCTTCATGAATACGAAAGAAATAATAATTTCTTTACCTTAGAAAAGAAACTGGATACTCGGAGTAGAGAGAGTAGCAGACTTCTTCTTCTTCTCTCTCTATAATTTCTCTCTATAATATTGCTCTAAAGCTTTAGTGAATTGGTGAGAAATGAAGGAAGAATGAGCTTCTATTTATAGAAAATATAGTTTCGATAATTGCACGCTTTGGGGCTCAAAATATTACAAAGACAATACCTTCAACTTTTCTTTCATTTTAATTTAGTCCTACAAGTATTATCAAACTTGCACCACCTCCCCTAATAGTAAATAATGTGAATCAATAGTTCAATCATGTGAATCAATAGTTATAATCATGTGAAAATACGAATTACAAAGATAAGACCTCCATCTATACCTCCATTTTTAACTTAGTCATGCAAGTATTATCAATCTTGCACCAACTCCCCTAATAGTACAAGAATGTGAATCAATAGTACACACATGTGAACAAATAGTTATAATCATGTGAATTAATAGCAATTAATTGCTCATTTATCCGATTAATTACCCGATCGGTCAATAAAACTTCCATAGACATCAATTAATATCGAAATAAATGTCGATTTCCACTAACACTAATAATTCCAACACAATGGAACTATCAATTTCATCTTTAATCAACACGAACTTATTCATCATTAATATTATAACTCACAATATTTAACAACCAGTCGCTCCTGTGAAAGAGGGGGCTTTTCCGATAAGGATTTCTCCTTATCATGCCGCAATTAGATGACCAAACCTCTCCTCGATGTAACTTCTAGATATCAAATATTGCAATTTAATAATATGAATAACTTTGTCGCCTCAATTATTGATTTAATAATATATCATATTATGCGATGATGATACCGTGACAATAATCGAATCAATAATACGAGAGATATGATGCAAAGAATTATCAGAGCAATAATTTAGTATAACCGAGTGACTTCTCACGTAAGCATCAATAATCAATACCGTGTGCTACTATGCGCAACCACGCCAGACATCGCATTTTTACTACCGGTAGTTCAACAGTTTAACGGTAAAACTTTCGCCGTTATTTTTATAAAAGATAATTATGTCATTTTCTAACTACGACAATACTTACTTCGCTGCTGGGGGTCCACTAATGATTGTGCCGTCGCATTTAATATTCCCTGTTAAAACGAATATTCCCCACCAATCGAATATTATATAACCACTTGCTTACTTTGCAAAATTTGTAAATATTACCCACAACTATAACATTATATCAAATCCACACCATAATATTCAAAAATATATTTCGAGAAAATTATTCTTTATTCATAAAAGTCAGGGTTTACAACCTCCCCTTCTATGAAATTTCGTCCTCAAAATTAGGGTGCGTGCACCGGTATGTCAAGAGGTGAGGATACCTTGATTTCATCTCGATTCTAACTCCCAAAATCATTTCCTCAACATCGTGGTTTCTCCACAAAACTTTGACTTGAGGTATAACTTTAGAGCGTAGAATATGATCCTTCTTATCCAAGATTTTAATAGTAACTCTTCATATGTTAAATCTTCCTCTATCTCGTCCTAGTTCTAATTCAATAATGTGGTTCGTGTCTTTCACATATTTACGTAATATAGATATGTGAAAAACGTTATGAACACGAGACATACTTGCGGTAGTAAGCGTAGTCTATAGGCCACGCCCTTACTCGATCGAGGATTAAAATGGGCCAATGAATCGAGGATCGAGCTTTCCTCTTTTTCAAATCTTGTAACTCCTTTCCATGGAGCAACACGTAACAACACATGATCTCCAATATCAATTCCACGCCTTTTCGATGAAGATCAAGATAACTCTTTTGTCGATCTTGTGAGGTTTTTATACGTTGTCGATCGTTTGAATCTTTTCCATAGTCATACGCACCAAATCCGGGTCCCAACAACGTTGTTTCACCCACCTCATCCCAAAGATAATCGAGAATGACACTTTCTTCCATACAACGCCTCAAATGGAGCCATGCCAATACTTGCTTGATAACTATTGTTGTAGGAAAACTCCACCAATGGTAAGAACTTGTCCCAACTTCCTTGAAGTCAAGGACACAGAGTCTTAATAAATCTTCAAGAGTTTGAATAGTCCTTTCCGATCGCCCATCCGCTTTGAGGATGATATGCCAAACTAAATCGTAAATCCGCGCCCATAGCTTTTTGCAAACTAACCCAAAATCTTGAAGTGAATCTTGGGTCTCGATCGTAAACTATGGATACCGCATACCATGCAATCTTACGATCTCGCTTATGTACATACTAGCAAGACGCTCAAGTGTATAAGTTTCTCGTGATTTGTAAGAAAAATGAGCGACTTGGTCAATCTATCAACAATGACCCAAATCGCATCTATGCCTTGAGAAACCTTGGGAAGACCAAAGAATTTAAATCCATGGTAATGTGCTCCCACTTCCATTCTGGAATTTCAAGTGGTTGCAATGGACCTTTTGGCACTTGATGCTCCGCCTTGACTCGTTGACAAGTTAGACACCTTGAGATAAACCCCGCTATCTCTCTCTTCATATTGCTCCACCAAAATGTATGTCAAAGATCACGATACATTTTGGTACTCCCAGGATGGATTGCAAACGGTGTGTTGTGCGCCTCCATCATGATTTTATACTTCAAGTCAGAATCGTTAGAACACAAAGTCCGGAGTTGACTCAAGTATTCCTTCTTCATCGATTCTTGCTTCCTAATAGCACCTTCTTGCACTTTCTTCTTCATACGCATCACTCCAGTGTCCGTAGTTTGAGCAACTTTAACTTTATCGATTAAAGTCGGTTCCACTCAGATATTCGCCATCATCACACGGGTCCTCGAGTCTTTAACTCTATTTCCATCCTTTCCAAGTCATACAAAATGGGTCTTTGCATTGACAATATTGCACTCGCATCCGCATATATCTTATCTTCTACTCAATGCGCCGCCTACTACGCTCGCTTTTCCAGATGGTATTGATGGTATGATCATAATCTTTCAACAACTCAAGCCATCGCCGCTGTTGTCGCATGTCGAGTTCCTTTTGAGTGAAGAAATATTTGAGGCTTTTATGATCCGTGATAGATCTCCACCTTCTCTCCATACGTGTAATGCCTCCAAATCTTAAGCGCAAAAAATCATCGCCGCTAACTCTAGATCATGAGTAGGATAATTCCTCTCATATTCTTTGAGTTGTCGAGAGGCATAGGCTATGACTTTCCCATGTTGCATGAGAACACATCCTAACCCTTTGCCTCAAGCATCACCAGAGATGACAAATCCCTCCGAGCCGATGGTATTATTAGAACAAAATTTGAAATGAGTCTCCTCTCGAGTTCTTGAAAACTCTTTTCACATTCCTCGCTCCAACCGAATTTTGTATCTTTTTCGAGTCAACCGAGTTAATGGAGTAGCGATTCGAGAAAACCTTCTACTTTAATCTCCGATAATAACCAAATAAAGCCGAGAAAGCTACGTATTTCTATCATCGACTTAGGTTGCTCCAAATTTGAATTGCTTCAATCTTTGTCGGTCAACAGATATTCCATGATTTGATATCACGTGCCCAAGGAATGCAACTTCCTCAAGCCAGAACTCGCATTTCTTCAACTTGGCATAAAGCTTGTTTTCACGAAGCTTTTGGAGTATCAGCCTCAAGTGTTGCTCATGGTCTTCACGGGTTTTGGAGTATATGAGGATGTCATCAATAAAGACGACCACAAAGTGATCCAAATATTCCTTGAATACTCGGCTCATCATATCCATGAAGGCAAAGAGGAGCATTAGTCAATCCAAAAGACATGACTAGGAATTCATAATGCCCGCATCGAGTTCTCGAAAGCGCCTTTGAATGTCATCGCTTTAATCTTCAACCGATGATATCCTAAATCGAAAGATCAATCTTTGAAAAGAATTTGGCTCCTTGCAATCGGTCAAACAGTCATCAATGCGAGGCAATGGGTACCTATTTTTTTGATGGTGACATGATTCAACTCCCGATAATCAATACAAAGTCGCATACTTCCATCTTTCTTCTTCACGAATAGAATAGAGCACCCCAAGGAGACGTACTTAGATGAATGAAACCGATGTCTAACAATTCCTCAGTAGTCGGGTTTTAACTCCTCAAGTTCAATAGAGCCATTCGATATGGGGCTTTGGAAATGGGTTTTGTACTGGATTCAAGGTCGATACAAAATTCAATTTCACGCCTGGGGTAGCCAGAAGTTCTTCAGTGAATACGTCAGAAATTTATTAACAATAGAAATATCATTCAAATCGACGATTTTTATTTAAATCCGCGATATGGGCTAAGAAAGCTTGACATCCGCTTTTCAATAAACGAATAGCTTTATGCCTTGATATGACAAAGATTGATTTTAGTGGTTTGGTTGTTTGAATTCGCATAATAGGTTGGTTAGAATATGAAAGCTAACAACCTTATTTAAAACAATCGATTTTAGCATGATGAGTAGTTAACCAATCAATCCCTAAAATCACATCAAATGCAAGTATTTTCAAAGAAATAAGATCGACAGTAACGTAACGGTTACCGATTTCAATCAAACAAGACTTATAAACCGTGGATGTAATGAAGGTTTCTCCCAACGGAGTTTCAACAGATAAGTTAAAGTCTAATTTCTCCGGAGTCAAATTTAAACGCTGAGCGCAAGTAGGAGAAATAAAGGAATGGGTAGAACCGGTATCAAATAAAGTATAAACTTCGCTAGAGTTTATGATTAGCTTACCCGTGATCACCTCGCTCGATTCCTCGCTTTTTGGAGGTTACGACAAACGCTCTCCTCAACTACCGGCTTGTCTTCGTCTGGGACACCTTTGATGCCTCCATCCCAAATTGGACTTGACTTTGGTGCATGACAAAATCGGGCTAGGTGACCTTCTTTCCACAATTATAACACGCTTTGATCGCATCGCGCGCTTTGACTTATGTGTCCTTCCCTCCACATTTGTAACATACGACGGGTGGTCGCTCTCCTTCCTTAACAACAAAAATGTGGTGCCGACGCCTTTCCATCCTTGTTGAATCTCCTCTTCTTGAAATGTCCACTCTTATTGTCATGGCCATGATTACCACCGGCGTGATTATCATTTCGCATGTTGATTCCTCCACGCTTGTTGTCACCGCTTCATGATCGATCGCTACCATCGGTATTATCGACTTGTCATTTGCTTTCTCTTGGTCAGGTTGACTCATTATCGCGCTCCAATAATCGAGCCCTATTCACAACATCTCAATACAAACACAGTTTATGAGAAATTAGGTATCGACGTATCTCGGTTTTCAAACCTCTTAGAAACATCCGCGCCATTCTCTCCTCATTATCAACCAAGTGGGACGCAAAACCGAGACAACTCGGCAAACTTAGCTTCAGATCGCGCGCCACTGGTCATATTGTTTTTTGCTCAAGCTTGATGAACTCTACCTCCTTCATGTGACGAATACTTTCAAGAAAGTACTTGTCGTTGAATGCTTCTTGGAACTTCTCCCAAGACATTTTCAAAAGTGCGGCAAGTTTGAGTACGCTTTTACGATTCCCACCAAGAATCCTCCTCCTCAATAACATGAAGGTGGCAAAGGAACCTTTTGCTCCTGAGCATCCCAAGACATCAAATATCTTGTTGATCTGCTTTATCCACGCCTCCGCCTTTAAGTGGTTTTTGCTCTCCAAAAACTCCGGTGGTCCCAGCCTTGAATCGCTTAAGCAGTGACCATTCCGAGAGTTGTCGTGTTTCCACCGCATTTTGAATGCGAGCCGCCGCCGATGTCAGCATGAATTGCATAAAGCCTCCTAACATCCCATCGCTCACCATTTCATCGGTGTTATTGTTTACATGAGGATTATTATCTTCCTGCTGCACATTATCCTCGGCATTAATCTGTGGTGACTCAACGGTCTCATGTGCTTCATTGTTTATCTCAACATTTTCTTGATGCCATTTTCAAATATCGCCACAAAACAAGGGTTAATTAACATATCACATATTATCCCTATACTCGACCCGACCAATTAAATACCAAATAAACTTAGGTAGGTCATACTAGCGAAGGAATTCCCCGCCTCCCTCCTAGTTCTTGTCTCACATCTCACCAGGATCATATCCCTAAGCTTTGATACCAACTCATGACGCCCCCAAAATAGGTATACATCACCCATCTTGAGTCGCCAAATACATGGTACAAAAATTCAAATACAACTTAATTATACAACAATCGTGTAAAATACGACAAAACATAATCTAAGAGTTTTAATAAGAATATTGTCATCTAGACAATATCCACACTCAATGGAGTCCTCATTACATTTATTGTCACACTATTTAATGTAATAGTGAGGACTACTAATGCTATCATCCTGACCGTCACTCCGCTCCCCGACTAGTCCCAAATTTATTCTCATTTCAAGAGAGAACAAAGAAAAGAAAGGGTGAGCTCAACTAGCCCAAGAAGAAATATTATGACTAAGATAATGCGTAATAAATTATCATTAGTCTTCAACAATGTTAAACCGATAAAATACAATGTACATCAAGTTTAATCAACAATCGCAATGAATAAGCAATCCATTAGAAGAGTCAAGTAGAGCATGATATCTACTATCTTCTATGATTTAAAATGTTTTCATCAATTTTTATCACGAGACTCAAATTTAATAAATAAACCACATCATCGAAGTCATCCTCGCACTACGGGCCAAGGATATTCATTAAATCATCAATGGTCATGACTATACCGAATAATCCTCGGTCATAATCATACCAAAAACTGTCCATCAATGCACTACAAAGCAATGAGGACTTTTACCACATCATTTATAACATTACAGTCATGATTATACCGAATAATCCTCGGTCATAATCATACCAAGTCCATCTATGCACGTAAGCCAAAGATGACTTTCATCACAATATAAGCATGAGGATGATGACAATGACATAATAATTCAATAAAACAAGTTCAAGAATAAATTTTAAAGATTTATAAGTTAATTTATCTTGAAATCAATTACGCCCAAATTGTCAACACGATATCGCTTTGTGGAGTAAAATTCAAGAATGCTCGTAAGAATATTTCCATGAAAAGATACTTGGATGAAGCGCAAATATCCGTGATATTCTACTAATTTCATGGAGTATAGAAGCCAAAACTTTAACCAAATGAGTATCATAGAATATATGAAACTCAAAATGGATTTTCACCCGCCATGCATAATCCACGTGAGACATCATTTCCACAATTTAATAAGGAATGAATACGAAGGATCATTCACCATGCATGTGATAATCCACATGTATGTGTTATTCCAACAAATAATAAAGAATGGAACCAGTCATGCGTAATCCGCATGCATAGATGTGATATTCCAACAAAATAATAAGGAATGGAATAATGTAAGAATTCACCATGCATGCGATAGAATCGCATGCATAATAAAGTTATTCCAAATGTAATAATAAAGAATGGAACCAAATGTCTAGAATGGAAGTATCCGCATGCATGGATATATTCCAAAAAATAATAAAGAATGGAACCGTAATAAAGTAATCCACATGCATGTGAAATTCCAATGATGTATAAAGAATGGAATAACAAAGAATTCACCATGATGCGATAGATCACATGTATGTTATTATTCCAACATAATAATAAAGAATGGAATAATGTAAGAATTTCACCATGTATGCAGTACTTTGCAAAAGTTATTCCAACAATAATTATTCCAACATAATAATAAAGAATGGAATAATGAAGCTCTCTTCATGAATACGAAAGAAATAATACCCCTTACCTTAGAAAGAAACCGGATATCGAAGTAGAGGTAGCGTACTTCTTCTTCTTTCTCTCTATAATTTCTCTCTATAATAATTGCTCTAAAGCTTTAGTGAATTGGTGAGAAATGAAGGAAGAATGAGCTTCTATTTATAGGAAAATATAGTTTCAATAATTACACGTTTTGGGGCACAAAATATTACAGTACAATACCTTTAACTTTTCTTTCATTTTTAATTTAGTCCTGCAAGTATTATCAAACTTGCACCACCTCCCCTAATCGTAAATAATGTGAATCAATAGTTCAATCATGTGAATCAATAGTTATAATCATGTGAAAATATGAATTACGATATAGTACCTCCATCTATACCTCCATTTTTAATTTAGTCATGCAAGTATTATCAATCTTCCACCAACTCCCCTAATAGTACAAGAATGTGAATCAATAGTACACATGTGAACAAATAGTTATAATCATGTGAATTAATAGCAATTAATTGCTCATTTATCCGATTAATTACCCGACTGGTCAGTAAAACTTCCAGACATCAATTAATATCAAAATAAATGTAGATTTCCACTAACACTAATAATTCCAACACAATGGAACTATCAATTTTATCTTTAATCAACACGAACTTATTCATCATTAATATTATAACTCATAAAATTTAACAACCAGGTCATTCCTCCTGTGAAAGAGGGGGCTTTCGATAAGGATTTCTCCTTATCATGCGCAATTAGATGACCAAACCTCTCCTCGATGTAACTTCTGCATATCAGTAAATATTGTAATTTAATAATATGAATAACTTTGTCGCCTCAATTATTGATTTAATAATATATCATATTATGCGATGATACCGTGATAATAATCAATCAATAATATATGAGATATATGATGCAAACATTATCAGAAAGCAATAATTGAGTATAACCGAGTGACTTCTCACGTAAGATCAATAATCAATACCGTGTGCTACTATGCAACCACGCCAGACATCGTATTTTTTTTACTACGGGTAGTTCAACAGCTTTAACTAAAACTTTTCGCCGTTATTTTTATAAAAAGATAATTATGTCATTTTCTAACTACAACAATACTTCCGCTAGGGGGTCCACCAATGATTGTGTCATCGCATTTAATATTTCCTCGTTAAAATGAATATTCCCCACCAATCAATATTATAACCACTTACTTACTTTGCAAAATTTGTAAATATTACCCACAACTATAACATTATATCAAATCCACACCATAATATTCAAAAATATATTTCGAGAAAATTATTCTTTATTCATAAAAGTTGGGGTCTAATGGCATAGTCCAATCAGGTCACGATCGATCACTGGGGTTGTGGTCAACTTCATTTTCAACTGCTCAAATGCTATTTTACACTCCTCATCAAATCTGAATACTGCATCTTTCTCTAAAAGACTGCACAAGGGTTTTGCAATTTTAGAGAAATCCTTTATAAATCTTCTGTAGAACCAGGTGTGTCCAAGAAAACTGCGGATACCCTTTATTAAATTTGGCGGTGGAAGGTTCTCGGTCGTATCTAACTTTTCCTTGTCTACCTCTAAACCTTTAGCAGAAACCTTGTGCCCAAGAATTAGCCCTTCTTTAACCATAAAGTGGCACTTCTCCCAGTTGAGTACCAAATTAGTTTCCACACACCACTTTAAGACCATGACCAAATTCTCTAAACACTTATTAAAAGTGTTTTCATAGGCTGAAAAGTCGTCCATGAAAACTTCTACATTTTTCTCCCCCATGTCTGAGAAAATAGACATCATGCATCATTGGAATGTAGCTGGTGCATTACATAACCCAAAGGACATCCTTCTAAATGCAAAGGTGCCATAAGGGCATGTAAAGGTGGTCTTCTCTTGATCCTCAGAAGTTATGACAATTTGTTTGTAACCCGAATATCCATCCAGTAGGCAATAATATTCATGTCCATCCAGTCAGTCCAACATCTGATCAATGAAGGGTAGAGGAAAGTGATCCTTCCGGGTTGCCTTATGTAGCTTTCTGTAGTCCATGCACACCCTCCATCTGGTCACTGTCCTCGTCGGAATCAGCTCATTATATTCGTTCTTAACCACTATCATTCCACCCTTTTTCGGCACACACTGTACTGGACTAACCCATGCACTATCTAAAATCGGGTAAATAATTCCCGCATCCAACCACTTTAGTATTTCTTTCATGATTGGATTTAGCCTTCTCTGTTGTTCCACTGTTGGCTTCACATCCTATTCCATGAGAATCTTGTGCATGCAAAAGGAGGGGCTGATCCCCTTTATATCGGCAATGGTCCAGCCTATTACAGACTTGTATTCTCTCAAAATCCTCAGCAATTTACTTTCCTGCAATTTGTTAAGTGCAGATGCAATAATAATAGGTAAAGTATTTAAATCACCCAAATAAGCATACCTGAGGTATTTAGGAAGTGGTTTGAGCTCAAGAGTGGGTGGCTCCTCAAGTGAAAGTTTTATCCGAGCTGAAGTGTTTTCCTCCGTGTGTAATGGCTCGAATGGAACTTTGAATCTACTTACTCTAGGCAAAGCATCCAACATGTATAAATAATCCACAAACTCTCGATCATCTAAATCTTCATCCCCCAATAGTGTAGTTTCCAATGGATCATTGACAAAACTTTTTACCATATCATCATTCACTATCCGGTCGATGACATCCACCTGGAAGCACTCCTCTTCATCTGTAGGGAACTTCATAGCTTTAAATACATTGAATGTAACTTCTTGATCTTGGACCCTCATGGTTATTTCTCCTTTTTCCACATCAATGAGAGTCCTACCTGTGACGCCCCCAAAATTAGGTATACGTCACCCATCTTGGGTCGCCACTTACATGGTACATAAATTCAAATACAACTTACTAATATAACTGTCGTGTACAATACGACATAAACTGTGAGTTTGAATACAAATATTGTCTACTAGATATTATACAAACTCAAAAGGAGTCCTCATTACAACTATTATCACACTATTTCACGTAATAGTGAGGACTACTAATGCTATCCTCTCGGACCATTACTTACGTTCCCCGACTCGTCTCAAATATGTTCTCATTTCACAAGAGAACGGTAAAAAGAAAGGGTGAGCTCAACTAGCCCAAGAAGAAATATTATGACTAAGATAATGCGAATAAATTATCATTAGCCTTCAACAGATGTTAAACCGATAAAATACAATAGACAACCCGCTTTAACGGCAGAGAATAAACAATCTATTAAAAGAGTCAAGTAGAGAATAAAGTCTACTATCTTTTAGGTTTTAAAGGTTTTCATCAATTTTTATCATCCGAGACTCGACAATAAATAAACCACCACATCTAATCATCCACGCACCACTGGCCAAGGATTTTCATCAAATTATCAATGGTCATGACTATACCGAATCACCCCTAGTCATAATCATACCAAAAACTATCCATTACTGCATTACAGGCCACCGAGGACTTTTGTCACATCATTTATATCAAGTCATGATTATACCGAATGATCCCTGGTCATAATCATACTAAGTTCATCTATGCACGTAAGCCAAGATAACATAATATAACATGAGGATGATGACAATGACATAATAATTCAATAAAACAAGTTCAAGAATTATTTAATCCATGAATTATTAACGTCCAAATTGTCAACATGATACTGTTTCGTAGAGTAAAATTCAAGAATGATCAGAAGAATATTTCCATGAAAAGATACCGGATGAAACGCAAATATCAAGGATATTCTACTAATTTCATGGAGTATAGAAGTCAAAGTTTTAACCAACTGGGTATAATAAAGAATGGAATAACAAAAGAAATCACCATGCATGCGGTACTTCGCATAGACAGGTTATTCCAACATAATAATAATAACGGAACCGGTCGTGAAATTCACACCGAAGCGGGATGTTCCAACGAGAATAATAAAGATGGAACTAGATCCGGTGTAAAACACACGATAGGATATTCCAATGTAATGATAAAGATTTTAACCAGTCCTTGTAAAACACACGCATGTGATGTTCCAACAGAAGAATAAAAAAGCGGAACCAGTCCTGTGTAAAACACACGAGCATGGATGTTCCAATGTAATAATAGAAGAATGTCACCAAGTATAGGGTAAACCACGATATCTGATTATGTATAGGGTATGCTGCGTATCTGAGTTATTCCAATGTAATAATAAAGAATGGAATAATGTAAGAAGATCACCAAGTATAGGGGATTCAGATACAGGTTATTCCAATGAAATAAATAAGGATGGAATAACATAAGGATTTCACCAAGTATAGGGTATCACCGCATATACAAAGTTATGTATAGGGTATACCACTTTTTACTGAAAGTTATTCCAATGAAATAATAATGAATGGAATAACAGAGGTTCTCTTCATGAATACAAACGAATAATATCCCTTACAGATTGCACAACAAATAATACCCTTCACCGTAAAAGAACCTGAATATAGAAGTAGTGAAGTAGCGAATACTCTTCTTCTTTCTATAACTTTCTCTATAGCTTCTCTCTATAATTTCTCTCTCTAGTTTCAATGAATTCGTAAAGAAAATAATGAAGGAATGAGCTTCTATTTATAGGAAAATGGAATGCATAGTAATTAATCCATGAACTATTCCAGATTGATTTACTTTAATCGACGGTCCATATTTAAAGAAAAATCTTTTAAATAAAATATAATATATTCTATTTATATAAAAACATTTTACTATGCAAACACTATGCAATACTATGCAAAATACTATGCAAAATACTATGCAACACTATGCATAATAAAATATAATATATTCTATTTATAGAATAACTTTAATAAAGTATTCTATTTTATATAAAAAGATGTTTCGCTTTATTACGTTAATAATAATGAATAAAACAAAACGTCATTATCGCTATAATAATTCATATTATTAATCGACAATAATGGAATCAAACCGAGTGACTTCTCACATAAGCATCAATAATCAATACCGGTGCTTCTTATGCAACCACACGACATCGTACTTTTACTACCGAAGTAGTTCAACAAGAACCACTAGTAAAACTTCCGCCGTTATTTCAATAAAATATTTTTGTCGCTTTTCTCAATCCGGCAATAATTACATTATTAGGGTCCACCAATGATTGAGCCGTTGTACGAATATTCCCTGCTAAACCGAATATTCTCCGACCAATCGAATATAATATAACCACTTGCATACTTTGCAAAATTTATAAATACTACCCACAACTATAATATTATCTCAAATTCACACTATAATATTAAAAATTATTTCGACTAAATTTAAATCTTTATTGATAAAATCTGGGGTCTCACACTACCCGTAGCCAAAAATGGTCTCCCTATGATAATTGGGATTTTCTTGTCTTCTTCATAATCCAAAATTATAAAATCTGCTAGAAATATGAATTTGTCTACCTTGACCAAAATATCCTCCACAATGCCTCTCGGATATGTTACTGATCTATCTGCTAACTACAACGATATGTTCATAGGCTTTGGAAATGGTAAACCCAATTCGGTATAAATGGATAATGACATGAGATTTACATTTGCCCCCAAATCACACAAACACTTCTTGAAGGCCATGTTACCGATCGTGCAAGGTACCCTTCAACTTTGGAGGTAACTTTCGTTGTAAAACTGTGTTGCATTCCTCCATCAACGCCACAGTTTCATAATCTTCTAACTTTTTCTTCCTAGACAAAATACCCTTCATAAATTTGGCATAACTCGACATTTGCTCTAGGGCTTTTGCAAACAGAATATTTATTTGAAGTTTCTTGAAAACTTCCAAAAACTTGGTGAATTGCTTGTCTAATTTTTATTTTTGGACTCTCTGCTGAAACGACGGTGGAGGATACACAACTGGCTTGACGTCTGACTTATCCTGTTCCTCTTGTTTCTTCTCACCATGTTTCTCTTCAACCACTTTATTTTCATCAACTTTGACATCCTTTTTAACTGAATTTTTTGTAATTTTTCCATCTAGATTTTTTTCGCTTCTCAAAGTGATTGCTTGACAATGTTCTTGATTTCCCTTTGGATTCTTTTCTGTGTCACTTGGCAGAGTCCCTTGCGGTCTATTATTCAATGCTAAGGTCAACTGTCCCATCTGATTTTCTAAGTTTTTGATGGCCACCGCTTGTGTTTTCATCGCCACCTCATTTCCAGATATGTATTTCAATAAAAGCTCTTCTAAGTTTGTCTTCTTTCTTGATGCGGAGCTACTTGTTGATGCTGATTTTGGAACCCCGGGGGATAAGAAGGTCGTGGAGCCTGCTGATTTTGATTGTTGCTCCATGAGAAGTTGGGATGGTTTCTATTCCCCGGGTTGTAGGCATTTTGATACATGTTTTGCAGAATCCTATTGTAGCCACCCATAAACTGAACTGATGTTGGGTTGATGGCACACTGCTCTGTAGGATGTCCTCCTGCACATAACTCGCAAACATAGGCCACCTGCTGTGGTTGTGCACTAGTCAGAGCATCCATTTTCTTTGATAAGGCTGAAATTTGTGCCGCCAACATTGTTACTCCATCTACCTCTAATACCCCAGCTACCTTAGGTTGTGTCATTCTTGCTGTAGGCCACTGGTAGTTATTAGCTGACATAGTTTCAATCAAATCATACGCTTCCTCATAGCTCTTGGCCATAAATGCTCCACCCGAAGCTGCATCGATACTTGTCCTGAGATTCCCACTCAACCCATTATAGAACGTATTCATCTGCAGCCATTTAGGTAGTTCGTGATGAGGGCACTTCCTGAGTAGTTCCTTGTACTGTTCCCATGCTCATATAAAGACTCTCCATGCTACTGCTCAAACATGGTGATCTCATTTCTCATCTTTGCAGTTTTGGCTGGTGGAAAGAATTTAGCCAGGAACTTCTGAGAAAGATCTTCCCAAGTAGTGATTGATCCCAGTGGTAGAGAATGTAACCAACTCTTCACCTTGTCCCGCAGGATAAATGGGAACAAGCGAAGTCTGACTGCGTCATCTGACACCCCATTATATCTGAAGGTGTCACATATCTCCAAAAAGCTGACCAAGTGTTCATTCGGATCATCATTAGCTAGTCCCCCAAACTGAACTGAGTACTGAATCATCTGAATAGTCCCAGGCTTTTCAAACGTATTTGCACCAATCGTCGGCCTGGTGATACTCGACTGAAGCTCAGTCACCTTAGGAGTAGCAAAGTCCCTTAATGCTTTCTGGTCTTCGGTAGCCATTATTTCTTCTTCTTGCTCAGATTTCTCAAAGTTTTCCCTTGTGTCTTTAATCCACTTACTTAGCCTTTGAAACCGTTTCTTGATATCGTCCTCAAAAGGAAGCAAGTCTGGGTTTTTAGACCGAGTTTGCATAAACCAACTTCAAGAACCTGAAACAAGAAAGAACAAAACAAAAGAAAAAAAATATTTAAGTAAAACTGGAATAATTAAACTGATATTGCAAAATATTAAAATCTATACTAGTCCCCGGCAACGGTGCCAAAAAACTTGTTTGTCAAAATCTAATTATGCTCACACGTAAGTGCACGTGGTCAACAAGTAATATAATGATAAGTCAAGTATCGTTCCCACAGAGAATTAGTATGAAGTTAAACTTCACAATTACCAGCTTTATATTAATCCAAATTTTATTAAACTATCCAACTTAATGATTATAACTATTAAAACTAAAAATATTGAAAATACCAAGTAATTAACAAACTTAAAAAATGTAATTTCAAGCAAATATTGGAGAATTAGGCTTACAACTTCACTCTAAGTATCACTCCAATTATTACACCTTATTCCATTTTAATTCACTATCCCAGTTTATTAATCAAGAACACTCAAATAGAACTAGCCATCTCTTGATGCACTAATACTATATTAACTTAAATCCACAATTCAGATAGAATTAAGCTAAACACCTTAATCAAATAATTCATTATATCTCTATGTGAATTACAATCAAATAAGGTTTAAGTTCAAATTCTCTATTCAATTACATTCGATGTTGGGCATATCTCTACCCTAACATTCATCAAGATTTCATTCAATCGCAGAATTTAAGAACATGTGTTATAATGACTAAGTCTAGATTCATATTTCCTCTCTCGAATCTATACAAATCCACATAGAATTGGTGATCAAGCAATTCATAAATTCAAAGCACAAATCAATATAGATAAACTGAAAGATAGATTATTAAACTGAAATTCAAGGCTACATAATCATCGTTCAACCCAAAAATATGTTATAAGCCTAACAAGTAAATTAGTTCATCATAAACGAAATAAAAACTGAATTCATCAAAGTAATCATCCCAATTACAATTATTGAATTAAAGAAAAAGAATGAATCCAGAACTACCCTTCTTCTCTGCTCCAATCTGTAATTATCGTGAATTCCACCTTCAATCCTTCCTCCAATGCTTTTGCTCAAAATTAGGTCTTTAAATTACTAAATTGATTGTCTGATTAATCTCCCTTGTTGTTTTATATTAATAACTAGCCTAGGACACATATTCTGACCATAATTCGACGCCCAATGCAGTTCCACACCATGCCAACCTCTATTCTTCACGCATCTGCAGCATTACAGTTTAAACAGAATTCTTGTTTTTCCTGGCAGGGGTTTTTCCTATATAAGTGCTATTTCCCGTGGGGTACTACTCATTTTGACTAGTTACCTTTCGTGAGGGGTTTTGCCTCTATAAAGTCTGCCTCGACGAGGGGTCTTTCTACAGAAGTCTAATTCTTTCTCATTTTCTTACTAAGTTCCACCACGAACCCACCTTTTAAGACCAAATGCTACGCCACCACACCTAAACATGAAACAACAATAAACAAGTAAAACAAATCACAAAAGTACAGAATTAACACAATTTAAGCTTGAATTAGAGGCCGATTCGTAGGTATAAAACCTACTCATTAGTGGGTACCTATTTTTGATGGTGACATGGTTCAACTCCCGATAGTCAATGTAAAGTCGCATACTCTCATCTTTCTTTTTTACGAATAAAACAGGAGCACCCCAAGGAGATGTACTAGGACGAATGAAACCAATATCTAACAACTCTTGTAGTTGAGTTTTTAACTCTTGAAGTTCAATAGGAGCCATTAGATATGGGATTTTGGTGTGATATCGAATTTTGTATTGACCTTGAACCCGGTACAAAACCCATTTCCAAAACCCCATATCGAATGGCTCCTATTGAACTTCAAGAGTTAAAAACCCAATTACAGGAGTTGTTGGATATTGGTTTCATTCGTCCTAGTACATCTCCTTGGGGTGTTCCTGTTTTATTCGTAAAGAAGAAAGATGGGAGTATGCGACTTTGCATTGACTATCGGGAGTTGAACCATGTCACCATCAAAAATAGGTACCCACTACCTCGCATTGATGACCTGTTTGACCAGTTGCAAGGTGCTAAATTCTTCTCAAAAATTGATCTTCATTTCGGATATCATCAGTTAAAGATTAAAACTGATGACATTCCAAAGAATGCTTTTAGGACTCGGTACAGGCATTATGAATTCCTAGTCATGTCTTTTGGATTGACAAATTCTCCTGAGGCCTTCATGGATATGATGAACCGAGTATTCAAGGAATATTTGGATCATTTTGTGGTTATCTTTATTGATGACATCCTCATCTATTCCAAAAGTCGTGAAGATCATGAGCAACACTTGAGACTGATACTCCAAAAACTTCGTGAAAATAAGTTATATGCCAAGTTGAATAAATGCAAGTTCTGGCTTGAGGAAGTAGCATTCCTTGGGCACGTGGTATCGAAGTATGGAATATCAGTTGACCCAGCAAAGATTGAAGCAATACAAAGTTGGGAAAAACCTAAGTCAGTAACCGAAGTACGTAGCCTTTTGGGCTTAGCTGGTTATTATCGAAGATTCATGGAAGGATTTTCTTGAATTGCTACTCCATTAACTTAGCTGACTCAAAAAGATAAAGAATTCGAATGGAGCGAGGAATATGAGAAGAGCTTCCAAGAACTCAAGAGAAGACTCATTTTGGCACCTGTTCTGACAATACCATCAGATTCGGAGGGATTTATCATTTACAGCAATGCTTCAGGCAAAGGTTTAGGATGTGTTCTCATGCAATATAGGAAAGTCATAGCCTATGCCTCGCGATAACTAAAAGAATATGAGAGGAATTATCCTACTCATGATCTAGAGTTGGCAGCAGTTGTTTTCGTATTAAAAATCTGGAGGCACTATCTATATGGGGAGAAAGTGGAGATATATTCATATCATAAAAGTCTCAAATATTTCTTCACCCTAAAGGAACTTAACATGCAGTAACGACGTTTGCTCGAGCTATTGAAAGATTACAACCATACCATTCAATACCATCCTGGAAAGCAAACGTGGTAGCTGACGCATTGAGTAGAAGATCGTATGCGGGTACGAGTGCGATGTTGTTAACATAAAGACCCATTTTATACGACTTACAAAGGATGGAGATAGAGTTAAAGGCTCCAAGTACCCACGTGATGATATCAAATATATGAGTAAAACTGATTTTAATCGATAAAGTTAAAGCTGCTCAAGCCACAAATCCAGAGCTGATGCGTATAAAGAAGAAAGTACAAGAAGGTGTTATTCCAGAAGCAAGAATCGATGAAAAAAGAATACTTTGAGTCAACTACAGACTTTGTGTTCCTAACGACTCTAATTTGAAGTACAAAATCATGATGGAGGCACACAACACACCATTTGCAATTCATCTTGGAAGTACTAAAATGTATCGTGATCTTCGACATACATTTTAGTGGAGCAATATGAAGAGAGAGATCGTGGAGTTTATCTCAAGATGTTTAACTTGTCAACGTGTTAAGGCGGAGCATCAAATGCCAAAGGGTCCATTGTAATCACTTAAGATTCCAGAATGGAAGTGGGAGCACATTAACATGGATTTCGTTACTGGTCTTCCCAAGGTTTCTAAAGGCATAGATGCAATTTGGGTCATTATCGATAGATTAACCAAGTATGCTCATTTCTTGCCTATACGAGAAACTTATTCACTTGAACATCTTGCTTGTATGTACATAAATGAGATTGTGAGATTGCATGGTATGCCGGTATCCATAGTTTTCGATCGAGACCTAAAATTCACTTCATGATTTTGGGTTTGCTTGTAGAAAGCTATGGACACAAATTTACGATTCAGTTCGGCATACCATCCTCAAACGGACAGACAATCGAAAAGGACTGTTCAAACTCTTGAAGATCTATTGAGACTTTGTGTTCTAGACTTCAAAGGGAGTTGGGATAAGTACTTACCATTGGTGGAATTCTCCTACAACAACAGTTATCAGGCAAGTATAGGTGTGGCTCCATTCGAAGCATTATATGGACGAAAGTGTCACTCTCCAGTATGTTGGGATGAGATGGGTGAAGTAACATTCACTACAAAAAATGGACATTTGGCAACAATTTTTTGGGTAACGACTTATAAAGTTGTTGCCAAAAATACATGTTTAGCAACGAAACTTGTCATTTATTACAGTTTGTGAAATGCTTTCATTTTTCGTAACGAAATTCATAGGTCGTTGCTAAATTTCGTTGCTAAATCGTAGGAGGGAAAAATAAAAAAACCCGCCAATTTACTTTTTTGTTGCCGATGAGATTTCTCCTCATCGTCGGTAACGAAAACTTTTTTGTTGGCGTATTTCGTTGCCTAATATGGGTCACATTCATTGTCAACAATTTTTTTCGTTGCGTATTTTACACTTTTTTTGCAACGACTAATAAATTGTTGTCCAAAATTTAGATAAACTAAATAAGCAAGTTTCAGCATCTCTTTTTTCCCAAAATGCTTCATTTTACATTCTAAAATATTTATTTATTTGGACGCAATTTTATACAGTCAAAATAAATACTCAATTATAATATTTTTTTATCAGAGTTATAATTTTGAAATTAAAATTAAGCATATATATATAAATATATATATATATATATATATATATTCTAATTTACAAAATTAAAGTTTGTACTAAAATTTTCACAATTTAAATGAATGCTAGTTAAACTTATTTTATTATCTTTATTTTTGAAGACATGTTGCGGTGAATGTTAATCCTTTATGGTTTATTATTGTATTAAATAGGAAGATTTATTCTCTTTTAGCGAATTTAAAATTATTTTAAAGTTGATAAAATGTGATTTTTAATAAAAATTTAATTAATATTATTAAAATAAAATAAAAAAAATCTGAATATTACATTAAATAAAAAAAATCAATCTGGGTATGTTTGGATAAATTACCTTATATTTTAGATGGAGTGGTTTGTTTATTTGTTGGGTTATTTTTATCTGGATAAATATATTGGTGAGATAAAGAGATAGGAAGGGGACTATATATATATTGCCACATGGCCACTTATTATTTTTAAAGTATCCACACATGGCCACTTACTCTCTTTTTTTTGCCATCCGCATGATATATGTAAATTATTAATTAATAAATATAAGTTATTAATGAATGTAAGTTATTAATAAATAATTATATATATATATATACACGCACATATAGAGTAAAATGCAAAAGTGATCACTATATTCTTAATATATTTCGATATTATACCTTTTTTTTGTTGGTCAATGTAAAACAAACTTACGTGACAATGATGACATGTAAAGTAAGCTAAACTAAGACTAAAAATTCTGCTATCATCACAATTTGAACTCAATACCTCAATTTTATAACTTTAAGTAACTATTCAACTAAGCTACATGATATAATTATAAATAAGACAACATAAATTTTATTTATACAAGCTTCTCCAAACATTTTTATTGCAATTAAAAAAGAAAAGGTTAATATTGAATATTTTAAGTAAATATTTTCAACTTTATTTTGGTCAAAATAACATTTTATTTTTATAATAATTTAGATGTTTTAATAAAGGCGTCAAATAGTATTTTCCGATTTGATGAATAAATAGTGTAAACTAAACTAGTAAATAAGTTAAAAATTGCATTACAATACTACAACTTAATAATGTAATATTTAGTATTATAAATAACATAAAATAATTATTTAAAATAAAATTTTATTTTCAACAATTAAATAAAATTACATTATATTTTGAATTTTAGAATCTCATAAATTAACAAAAACATACTCAATGAAATATTTTTTGGAATGAAGGAGTAACATTTTAGTATTCTCCATTATTTATCATTATTTATTTTATTAATCACATAGATGTATTTATTTATTAAACACATAATTATCAAACACATATATCATGTAAAAGTATTTCCTTGTTTTAGTTCAAACATATGATATAAGAAACTTTAATTTAAAAATCATTAATTATTGTATTTATTTTCTATATTCACACTCATAAATTTATTTATTAACGTTTTACAACCATTATACAATTATTCATAAACTCTATAAACAATTATAATTTCTTTTTAAAAAAAAAGAGTTCCAATTACAAAATTTGCGAATATTAAAATGAGAATATATATCCCTAAAATAGTAAATTATATTAATCTAATAGATTGGTGCGATAAAACTTATGACCACAAATTTTATTACATCGTATTATTTTGTATAATTATCACTATCAAGAAAATGAGAATATTCTAGCGAGTGGATAATGAAAAGAAAAAAATATATGACAATATAGTTTTATTGAGTTTATTGTGAAAATATTTCCTTTAGAGATACTAAAATATTACTCATCCGTTCTACAATAAGAGTTTTATTGAATTTTTTTTTTGTTAATTTATGACATCCTAAATTTAAAATTGTAAATGCAAATTTATATGTTTATCTAAATAACAATTTTATTTTTAATTTTTCTTCCCAAGAGATTAAAAATATCAACTGCATTATTAATTAAAATTAAATAAACTTTGAATATTTTGAAAAAACAAGGTTTTTAGACCCGAACCGGTCATCAAAACCGGAAAAGGTACTGGGTGGATGTGTCAAAAGTCTAACCAGTGGTCGAACCGTTATTGACCTAGTAACGTCATTAATATATAAAAATATATATTGTTAGTAATTAATAAAATGTTAAAAAATCTCGTTTTTATGAACTAAAACATAATAAAGTTGAGTTACAATATTACTAAAAATGGTTAATTTTAATATTAAAAAAACTTGATACAAAAAATAATTTTAAAATCGGGTCACTGGATCAATTAACCGGTTTTACTGGTTAAACCTTCGATTAGACCGGTGGGTCACCGATTTTTGACCAAAAATAATTTTTTGTTTAAACAGAACCGGAGTGCTGACCGATTTAAATTTTTACAGGTCCGAGTTTAAAAATCGTGTTGAAAATCAAGCGGCAATCAGCTAGGAGGGAAAACAGAATTTACGTAAGTGGTCAGTAGACCCAAAATCTCCCCCAAAATTTAAATTCTTTTCTTCTTACACCAAATTTTCACTTTCCATCATATTTAACCAAATTAGGAAAACTAGAATCCAAATATCATCTATTTTACTTTACATTAATACACAACAAGAAATTAGGGATATAGTGAAGGAAATTTTGTGAAAGAATTTATTCCTTTGCATGAGGAGTTTTCTAGCGAAGGAACAGTGAAGAAAAAAAATGTAGTGACAATATAGTTATTAGCGAAAGAAATATCTTTCACAATTAATATTTTTCTTTTACAAAATTGAGGTGGTAAAAGCATATTTGGCGCCAATTTATGATAAAAATTTGCGAGGAAAAAACTACTAATGATGGAATTATTACTCACTATATATTATTGTTCAGAGGTTTTTTGCGAGAGATAAAATTGGTTACTGTTTAGTTCTAAATAATTTTTTTAGAATTAATTGTGTGAATATAAATACATTAAATTTTTTATAGTAGTAAATTTACTTTTAATAACACTTTTAATGTAACTTACAATATTGACTATTTCTTTTAATAATAAACTATAAAGTAAATAACTTTACACTACGTTAACTTTAAAATTTCATACATTGATCATGACAAAAAAAAAAGAAGAAGAAGAAGATAGTGGCGCACTTTTGTGAAATAGAGCACAAATGCAAATGCAAATGCAAAAAAAAAAAAAAAACTCATATGTTCTACAAAAAGATTTAAGTTTGAGTTTGTTCTTTCATTTATAATATACTACAATTCAAATTGTAATGTAATTACTATTTTAAAAAAAAATTATTCTTAATAATAATTTTAATTAATTTAAAATATTAATTGTATTAATTAAAATATTAAGTTACAATAATTTAAATTTTAAAATATTATAAATTGATAATAAACAAAATTATAATAATTATGACTCTTTTTGTGGAACATATTACAAATATTCAAATATTAATTTTTTTTGTTCTACAAAAGAATTATTTATTTCAGTTTGTTATATTTAATATCCTAAAATTTAAATTTAAATTTATCTTTAAGTTTTTAAAATAATAATTTTACATATAATATTAATTCTAAAAGAGTTTTTTTAAACTGTTATCAAACTCTTTTTTTTTTGGAACAGAGTCACTGAGTTGTGTGCGTGGTCTGAAAAGTTTGGGTTTCACACTTTTACCTCTCTATCTTCGCCAAAACCTCAATTCAATTACATACTCAAAACCCCAATCCAACCCATCAATTTTTCACGATACCCTTCAACTCTCCCCAATTCAAGCATCAAACTATATGGGTCTCCATGAAATTTGTTTAATCGGTCCTTTCTATATAAATTCAACCCCTTCAATTTTTGTTAGTGGAGATTTTGATGTCGAATTGGGACGTATGTTGTCGTTGTTATCGGAAGAGATGCGGCGTAAAATTAGAGAGCATCCGGAGCGCCATCAAATGATTGAAGTGGTTATGGTTTGGGGATGTGAGTTTTTAAAGTAAGCTAACAGTTGAAGAAAACCACTTACCCATGATTCCACTTTGGTTTGCAACCGGAATTAATTCGCTACGTGAATCGATTTAAATCCTTATCATGTCGGATTCAGGTAATTCCTCTTCTATTAAACTGTTTCAATTTGTATGCTTAATTTTTTTGCATCTATAATCATAACCTGAAAATCTTACAGAGAGAAATTGATAAAATTGTACCCCAAGCATGTCGTTTTTGTAGACAAAAAATTTGAGAAACGTGATAATTATGAGTAAATGTTGTATTTTCTCAATTTCAAAGAAATGATATGAGTTTTTCTATTTGAATGTTTGGTATGATAGTGAAGGTTGTAGGGAAAGAGCAAAGGGGTAAATGGAATATTTGGATCCACATAAGTGATAGACTCCACGGCACGCTTGCGTGAGGTGGTCGTCGCCCCGATCGTTTCTAGCAAAGTTGTAGGATGGATTGCTTGCAACACCTTAACCCCTCGCCTATATGTAGACGGTAATCTTGGTACAATTGCTCGCGTTCGGAATTATGCGTTGAATTGACACCAACGACACCTTGACCCCTCGCTTATATTGAAGCGGTAATCTCGGTACAATCGACGATTGATGCGGTAGAAGACGCCACACACAACTATGAATTGTTGTATAATAAGTCAAATTGAATCTCAAAGAAATAACTAAGAAAAATACTTAGGAATTCTTCAAAGAACCAAAAGTAGAGAATAACCTCACAAATATATTGAATAATGAATAATGTATAATGTGTTTGATTACATCAACTTGAACCTCTATTTATACTACTCAAAACAATCCAAATCTTAATAGGAATTTATAAGCTATAACCCTAATTTCTATAAGGAAATAGAAATCAATTTGGAAAAGAAATTCTAATTAAAATAAATCCTAATTATAATAGAATTTAAAATTAAGAATCCAAATAAAAAAAGAATCCTTCGCCGCGTGAACATAAAGTCTCTGCCGCGTGATTGAGTTGCTAAATTCCGTGTACTATTAAAATTGCTATGGTCCAGCAACTTGATGATGTAAAAAAAACGTGGTCCCACCAAAATAATATGCTGACATGCTGAATCATTGCTCCATGAATATTAACGTTGAAAAGCTACTTGAATTGAAAAGCTACTTGAATTGCTTAAGCCTGATATCATGAAGAAAAAAAAACGCATGGCCCACGTGATGATCAAACAACCTTGCCAAGTAAACTGCGGCCCACATGAAATTAATTAAATCATCCCATTCGGTTGCATGTAATATATGTGGACTTTGCTAAAAAGATTGGGCTTGTATTAAATTGACCCAAATTTGTCTCTTGCTCTTTTGCCTCCTTTTTGGATTTTCTTGCGTTAGTTTCAGCCCAAACATCTTGGATCAATCCATTGAGACCTTGTTTGAACTTCTTTGTTCTAGCCTTGCTTGATCCCCACGTCCCTTTAGTTTTGTTTGAATCCACGCATGCCATGTCCTCATCAATAAGTATCATTTAAGTTTAATTTGTGATACAGGACTTTATGTTGATACAAGCTCACTGTTGATACAGGACTTCATGGCTCTGCTAGCTTGGTGTGTTTCCTTTTTTTTTATTATTATATAAATAACTTCTAAATTAAATTTAGCTAAATAGTACATGTTTCCTGTTTTCTTCCTGTCAAGATTATTTGTTTAAATTGTTCATCCTTTTGGTCTGTCTTAGCATTTGGAGACCCTTAATTGCTTTTCTTTGTTATATTCTATGATGACTTATATTGCTTTGATATATTGAAGAAACCACCATTAGGAGGATTAATGATAACTAGCGTTTTGTTGTGTTGTTGTTTTTTATTTGTTATATATATATATATATATATATATATATATATATTTGGGTAATCTTTTTCTGGTCATCCTCATATTATAAATGAGAAAAGGACATGTGAAGTTATATCAACCAAACATCAAAGTGATATTGCAAGAAATTGAATCTTAATATACACTACTCCATCCCATACTGGGAGTGTTCACTCTCAGAAGTCACAAATTCTAAGAAAAAATTGACCCCTTAACATAGGCAATGTTGAGATTAACACGTACTTACATATGGTGAGATTTGGTACATTATTTTTTAAAGTGGACTCTTATTTTGGAATGTCTCAAGAAGAAAAGGTAGCCTCTCAATTTGGGACAGAGGGAGTCTATTAGGAGAGTAACCCTTGTATACTTCTATGATCTAGTTGTAGTGACATTTCTATTTTTTTCATTATGTTTTGTTAGCTATTGTATAGTGTGAAATCACATTACACGTGTGTGGTTGTTAGGATAAGAATGAGGTAGGTGAATGTTGCAGCTTCTAGAAGGTTCTAGCTTGTAATATAAGTATGAGTTGTGGTTGTAATATCATTTTATGCTTTATTTGAATGAATATTGAATATTGAGGGTTTTTTCCCTTTGGGGGTTTTGAATTGTGTTTGTGGATTTTGGTGTTCCTGCTTGTAAATTTTGTATCCTTTTAGTTTATATATTCTTGTTGTTGCTTAAAGTTGTGGACTGTACCCACTATTCCTCAATTTGCTTGAATTGGTTGTGTTTTTTAGAAAATTTGATTTAGATGGTTAGTTTTCTCTGTCAATAAATAAGAGGGTGAGACCCTTTTGGGCCTAATTTTTATTTTTTTTTGCTTTATACCATTAACCAATGTCATTATAGAAGCTATTTTTCATTGGAAAGGAGTAGCTAATAATGTAGTTGTTCTATATAATGAAGTTTCTAGGTCCTGGTGTGGGTTGGTATATTCATGCTTATCCCATTTAGACCTTGACAAATGTTGAGATACTTAAATACTACATAAGAGGTTTCTCATAACCATCTTATGCAGTTCCTAAGTTAATCAATCATTTATTTAGATAAGGTTATGCTATGTGATTGTTTCACTTATTGGATTTTTCCGTTATGAATTGTTACTTTGTGGTCGCTGAAGGTATATTTCTCATTATTTTGTCATTTCCATGTGGCGGAATTGTCATAGGTTTTTTTCCATACCGTTTCCTTCTTATTTTCTTGTGTTATTGAAAAAGTTTGAATATAATGCCAAGTAATTTAATCTTATATACTATTGGACTTTTGGGGTTTTGCTAGTTTCACTGCTTATAGTATATGTGTGCTTGAAGACTTGGTAATCTGTAGTTTTTCAAACGAACTTAAATGCTCAGCTTCATTTTATTCTATGCATTTTCATTCTTAACTAATTAATATTATGTCTTTGTATTCATTTCTTTATAATTTCAGAGTTGCCAAAAGGATTCTTGTGAGTGGCAGTCCATTGCTAGGATATTATTTAAGGCCTCTCCAGATTTTTTAGCAAAGTGCTTGGAGCCCTAATGCAAGGGCAAATGAGTACTATTGGTTATTTGCCTGTAAGCTTAGGCTTTGATCATGGGTCTACGCCAAGTGAAGCAGGTATAGATCAGCATATTTGCTGCAATAACATGCGGAATTCTGCATCAAATTGTCTTTCAGATTACATCTCACCCAATAATACAGGTGTTGCATATCTTAATTCTACAATTCCCGAAGGGAAAAATTTAAGTGGATGGAGTATGGGTGAACCCAATTCTAGTGTTGTGCAAAACCAGCTCAGTCACAATGAACAGAAAGTAGAACATTCATGGGCATCTTCAATGAGTGCTGGAGATGGCCCCATTTTAGAAGATCAACAATATGTACCAATTGGTCTTTCACTGAACGATGTTAATGTAAATCTAAGTAGCAATCAGATTGCTAGTGGTCCTTTGTTTCTACAGAGTTCTAGTTCTTATTCTTTTTCTCAAGATCTTAACATCATTGCAGGATTTGAGGGACAGGGTGTTGATGATTGTCAGATCGTGGAAGTTTTGATGCTAGTTTTGGGTTAAACACAATCCAGTTGTCTTGAAAATGAGAAGTCTGAAACTTCCGAGGGGATTTGAAGAAAGTGTGGAGGAGCAGCCAAGGTTTGTGAAAATTTAGTGATCTTATCTTCTCATTTCAATTCATTCTAAACACTTGTTTCTGCATAAGTCATTATTATCTTTTTCCACCTTTAATGGCTTAAGAAAATTTGTCTTGTTGGGTTGAAGTTACAATGAAGAAATAACATATGACTGCAACAATTAGTGTTCCAACATTTCATAATTGCGATTTCATACAAGTTGTAGATTCTATTTTGTTTATGCCTAAGAAATATCTTTTTATTGATAAGGTACATATATTCAAAACGAAAAGCTAATATTACTTTTTGGGTTCTGTAGTTATTAATATTAATGAAGCTGCTTGCTGAAGATATTTCTGCAAAGTAGCTAGTCTATGATCAGTAACTAACTACAAAAGAATATATTTACAATTTGTATAGGTTTAAATCCTCATTGGTAGTATTAATTTTAAGACTGTAGTCTAATATACTAGAATTTCAGGACTGCTTAAGATGACATATCGTCTTCTTTTTTTCTCTCTTTACCTTGCATATCTTCTCTTGCCTTCCTTTCTGCCTTATAATGCTTTATTTCCTTTCTTCTTTGAACATATATCTATATCTTTATTCCCCTTCTTGATCATAACTATTTTGATTTTCTTTTCCTCCCCCAATCCTCTGATAAGTGACACTGGTTTATTCTTCTTTACATTATTTCCATTTTTTCTCAATTAGAATACTCAGTTGTCTCTCTCCCTCTCTCTACTGATTCGTTACCCTCTTTTTGCTTTATTTGCTATTTCAGTTTTCTATGTTTACTTTTTAGAACAGAATGATCTCTAACTTATCAATAAGAATGTGAAGACAAGTTAGGTTTAGGGGGTTAATGTGGGAAATGTAACGGTCATTGGATTTGTCTACTCTCTTTGGGAAATGGGGATAAGATATTGTACTTATGTTGTAAGTTGAAGAAGCCAATAAACATCCTTGTGTGGTTCTGGAATTTTTCATTCTGATGTTATATTTTTATTCCACTATTAGTACAAGAGGTCTTTAAGAACTTTTCATTTGCGTCTTTCAATTAATGCCTTTCCCGAATTATGTGTTTTAAGTCGAGTCTATTTCTCACTCTCTTACTATTAAGTGCCTCCACTCTGAATAATTTACTCGAGAATATTTGGGACTTGTACAGATACTACTTAAACAATGCATCACAGTATAAATTTTTTTTTTGTTTGCTTTCGTCTTTCTCAAGAATCTGTTGATTTCTAGGCATGAGAAATTCCGTTCTTAGATATTTTAATTTAAAATTTGTATATGTAAATTGCTTTGGGCATTGAAGTTTTATTCTTTTGAGGTTGTGAGAACAATTAACTCTTTATTGTACAAGTTCAACCTTAAATCTGTTATAGACGAACAAGGATATTACTGCTCAAATTGTATCTGCTAGCATTGCTGGAGATATGGTACTTGCAGCAGCATATTTGCATGAGCTGCCTCAATATGGACTTGAAGTAGGCCTTACAAATTATTCAGCAGGTATTTAAAACCTAACCATAATCTCTGTTTATGTGCCTCCATTCCATTGCTTGTTATCTCTTGCACACTGTTAATTGATATGTAACTTAATTATGTGTCAGCTTACTGTGTTGGACTTCTTTTGGCTCATGAGGCCTCTCAGCAGTATGTTTTTGTAGAAATATCACAGGTACGTATTAAAGCTTAATTAGAAAAATAAAAATTAATTTTAATTTCAATTTTTTCTATTGCCTTAGTTTTTTTTGGTTTGGTTCTCAAAGTTCGTAGAATGACCAACTTTGAGGAACACATGACTTCTCCTGTCATCATGTATAGAGTAATTTTATTTGCATTTATAGAATGACCAACTTGTAGAGTGACTTTTCTGATCAATGTTTCTCTATTTCTCTATTTTTTTCTGTTATTTCATGGATGTATGGATATATATTGTATTATTATGTATATATAATACTACATTCTTAGATGATATGTTTTTTTTAAACAGAGCAGACATCTGGTCATTCAGAATAACAACACTAGAACTTGCTCATGGCTATACACCATTCTCCAAGTATTCTCCAATGAAGGTTAATCATAGATTCACCATTGTGAACCATCTAATTTATTTTAGAAGTAAACATAATATTACTTTTTGTACAAGATTATTCAACTATTTTCTATTTTGTACTACTTTTGTAGGTGCTGTTGATGACCTTACAAAATGCACCCCCAGAACTTGATTGTGAGAGGGACAAGAGATTTTCAAAGGTCTGTAAATTTCTTAATTATATCTTTAAATTCCTTAATTAACCTCTTTATTGGTGTAGTGGTTGATGCTATTTTAATATTGACAGAATACCTGGAGGATGAACCATGGTTGAAACTCTTGTGTAAGCTTAAGTATTGTTTCCTATTATAAATATTTTTTTCTTGATTTTTTTTTTCATATATGGCACTAGTGTTAACCTCTTGATGGCATATAGTGTCAACTACGACGGGCTTTGTAGTTTTCAGTCGTACGAAGTTTGATTGTAAAAATGATGAATGATCATGTATCGGATGATTTTATTTAATTAATAATATTTTAGTTTTTTTGTATTTCTGTCATAATTTGTTATGGGGTTATTGAGACATAATTGTTTTTGTTTATAAAATAATTTTGACATTCGTTACATAACAAAAGAAAAGGCAATTTTTATATCGTTGCAAATCATAACATATTTCGTTGCACATGAAAAGTAAACGATAACGTCGTTGCTAATTGACAATAACTTTTGTTGCTCTCTAAAAGCAATCACCTTCGAATAGTATTGTTGCTAATTCATCATAATTATACATAAAAAAATCAACGGTAACGCAAAATTTCATTGCAAAATAACATATAACTGGTTTATTTTGTACATTTAGCAACAAACATCGTTACTAAAAAGTACACAATTAACAACGAAAACTAATTAAGGCAACAATTTATATATTGTTCAGTAACGACAAATTTCGTTGGCAAATGTGTATCAAATGTAACGAATTTTATCCCCCTTGAAAAATAAAAAGATTCTTTTCGTTGCCAATTAGGTGTATTTTGTAACAAAAATTGTTTTAACAATTTCTTAATAAATTTGCTACAAAATATTTCGTTGCTAAATGGTTTATGATTTTACATGAAAACAAAATTTCGTTGCGAAATATATTAATTTCTGCAACGAAAAAAAATGTCGTTGCTAGACAATTAGCAACGCTCATTGCGCAACGAAATGTCTAACGACAAAAAAATCGTTGCAAATGACATTTAGCAATGAACTTTCGCACATTTAGTAATGAAACTGTTTGATGAAAAATCACTATTTTTTTGTAGTGATTGTTGAAATCAGAGTTGGTACGTATGACTACAAAAAAGATCCAAATGATCCGATAATGTATACAAACGACACATGATCGACAAAAGAGTTATGCAGATCTTCATCGAAAGGACGTGAAATTTAATATTGGGGATCATGTATTGTTACGTGTTACTCCATGGAAGGGAGTTACAAGATTCGGAAAGAGAGGAAAACTCAATCCACGATTTGTTGGTCCATTTGAGATTCTTGACCGAGTAGGAAATGTGGCCTATAGACTCGTATTACCTCCAAGCATAACTCGCGTTCATAATGTTTTTCACATATCTCGTAGCTTCAGAATATGTGAAAGACCCAAACCACATTATTGAGTTAGAACCAGACGAGATAGCCGAAGATTTAACGTACGAGGAGGTACCTATCAAGATCTTGGATAGGAAGGAGCATGTCCTACGCACAAAGGTTATACCACAAGTTAAAGTTTTGTAGAGAAATCATACTATTGAGAAAATGACCTGGGAGTTGGAATCGGAAATGAAAGAGAGGTATCCTCACCTTTTCGAAATACCAGGTACGTACGTCAATTTCAAGGACGAAATTTCATAAGGAGTGGAGGTTGTAAGACCCCAACCTTTTATGAATAAAAGTTTAATTTTCCTAATTATTATTTTTGAATAATATGGTGCTGATTTAATATAATGCTTTAGTTATAGGTGAAATGTGCAAATTTTGTAAAGTAGGTAAGTGATTATAAAATATTCATTGTTTTTGAGAAATATTCGTTTGGTCGTGGAATATTCTTGTTGTCGAGGAATATTCATACGACGGAGCAACCATTTGTAGGCCTCATAAAGGAAAACTGTCAGATGAAGAAAACGACACGAATGAGTTTTTTTTTAATAATAATGGCGTAACAATTACCGTTAAAATAGTTGGAATACTCGGTGGGTAAAGTATAGTAATACGCATTGTTACACAGTAGCACACGATATTGCACAATAATTCTAAACTATTGATTCTTATGAAAGAAGTCACTACTCAATAATTGTTACAATAATTACTGTTCAATATTTTATTTTCAATAATTGCTACGTTGATATTTTATATTATTGATTCAATAATTGTCATTGCACAGTATTTTTCATTATCAGATCAATAATTTATATTATTTGAATAATATTATTAGATAACATTATTGGCAATGTCTAAGGAAGTTCTGTCTAGGAAAGGAGTTCAGTCACCTAATTGCGCGCCAGTAAGGAGAAATCCTTATCGGAAAGCCCCCTCTTTCCTGGGAACGACCTGGTTGTCAATATTGTGGTTCTGTAATATTATTTGTGAATAATTAATTATTGATAAAAATGATAAGAAAATATTTATTTTATGTGGATATAAATGAAGAAATTAATGCTGAGGTGTTTTATCAGTATTTTGTCAGAATGGAGGTGTTGAAAATCATTCGTATGTGGATTTTGGTCATTTTTCGTTTAGAACTACAAAGTTGTATAGAATTAAATATCCTATGCAACAGACATAAGATTCAAATTTTTCTGATAAAAAAGCTATTTATTATAAATTATTGAAGTTCTAGAATAATTAATTTTTGGAGTTATAAATATTTTTTAAAAGAATTTTTTTTTTGTGTTGGTGGACCCCACTGGTGTGCTGATGAATTTGGTCAAGGTTGGGCGTGAAAATTTTGTTTATAAAATATTATTTTATTAAATTTTATGCTTTGGCGTTCTAAGCATTTTTCTATAAATAGGATGCTTAAGTTAGAATTGAAAATCACACCAGAATCAGAAGTTTTCTCTCTCTATAATATCGAGCGTATTTTTGTGAGTATTTAGATACTTTGAGAGTTGATAAGCAGTGCAAGTTTCCTTCAGTATTATATCCGATATTTCAGCCAGAAGTACTATTCTTTTGAGGTAAGGGATGTTATTTTTTCATAAATGATATTATTTATTTTAATATTATTATACCGAAATATTGATATGAATTTATTGTGAAATTTTTATCTTTTCACCTCGAGATTATAATTCACGTATACAGCACTATTCATGTATACGGTACTATTCACAAATACGACATTGTTCACAGAAAAATTAAATTTTTTTTTCTTTGTCCAAGTTGTCTATTATGGTTACTATCTTTGATTGTATCCTTGTTTTGATCTTCATTCTTGAATTTTGCTCCACAATTGTTTATTATGGAGTATTTTTGAACTTGGATAAACTAAAGTACGAATCCCTAATCTTTGTCCTTTTATATCACTGGATTCATTTTGTGACGCCACCAAATCCGGGTTACCTGACCCCCGAGTTTGGTGCTCACGATCCACAATAATAATAACATCTAACTACCCATTCATTAAAGGATATAAACTTACATAACATTAATTAATAGGTTAACAACATCATCCCAGCTCATCTAACCTTAACCTTACAAACTTACCCTTTAGATATACAAAAAGGGTTTACAAAACAACATAAAAATATCCTTAACATAAAACTACTCCAGCACTATGCCTTTGCCTTTATTCTCATGCTTAGCCTACCGGCCTCTCATCGTTTCTAGTTGAAATATTTTATTTAGCAAGGGTGAGCAACAAGTTTGCCCCGCAAGTTAAAATATACAATAAATGATATATATCATGAAAAGAAGAGTCTAGCTTCTATAGAACTTCGGCAACAATCAAACGATTTCGAGGTAGCGGAATAATAATTCAATCTCAATAATAAAATTTTCTACTATTTCATACTGAATAACATATCCGATATGAAAGAGTATAATTCTTTCAAAGATTCAATAATATTCAATTGAATAAAAAGAATTAACAATACTGCAACAATCTTCAATAAAGTGGGATATACCTAGATTTCATGCTGAGTGATCACAGAGGATCATGAACTAATAGAGGAATCATTTAGTTATTAAAACTAAATTACCACAAGAATATAAATTAGTTATAAAAACTAAACTATACTCTTCTCAGTAAGTACCGGGTGGCCAACTCCTTTGTACCCTATATTATCCATAATACTCGATAATAAAAGATAGGTCGATTTACGACCTTAAAATTTGTTCATCTCACTTACTTCACGAGTCCGTACCACAACAATATGGTTTGGATTACTTTCAAAGAAATACTATGATTTCAATAATTAATAACAATACTAATCTAACCGAAATCAATGGCATAGATCTTTCGATAATAATTCAGTTCATATTAAATAGAACATTTCATGCTTTAACAAATATTAGTCTTGCCAAAACAATTAGCTAAGACATGCTTTATAAATAGTTCAAATAATAGAACAAGATTCAATTTCACTACGTGCGTATTACAACAATCATTATAGATGTGAATAATTATTCACTAACATGCTTGAAAAATAATAACTTAAGTTGAGTTAGGAAACTTGCCTTTCGCGTTGATTACTGCTACACAATATAATTAACTGCGTTCGTAAAACCTATAATCAACAATGTCGGTCTCACAATTAGCACAATATTTTATAATACGAATCACTGTAATTTACAGTCAAACCTGTTCCTAGGCACATTACCACATAGCCACATCAGTGTTTATAACCTATATAAACACTTATCAAGTCTAAATAGTTCGGTCTGGTTGAACTTCGTTCAATTTTTGATGTACAGGTCACCCTATCCGACAATTAACACAGTTATTTTCAATTAAACTTGGTTTCTAAGCTTCAATATTATTTTAGATAAATCAATTATCCTTTATAATATTTTTTGGAAGCTTTTAATAATTTATAAACAATTATTATAATTTACAATAATTTTTCAAACAAAAATCATTTTTAAATGATTTAATTAACAAATAATCTTATCATCATTAATATTTAATAATATTAAAATATTAATGACATACTTATCAAAATATTAAAATTATTTTAATAACTTAAAATATTTTTAAGTCATCAATATTCTACTTAAATGATTTTTAAAATAATTAAAATCATTTTTAAATCATCATCATTAATTTCTAATTATTAATGAAATTATTATCCAAATATTAAAAGTTATTAATTATAACATAAAATATTTTTAAATTATTTTTCTCATTTTTAAATGATTTTTAAACATTTTTTGAAAATTAGGAAAATAAAATAAATAAAACTGTCGCAATAGGCTATAACGACAGTAACCGTCTCTGTTGGTGTTCTTGAGCTCAAGAACACTGACAGTTCCATGATCAAGGCTACTACTTTGACCACGTTTAATTCTCAGTATAATCAGTTTCTGGGCTAGCTTGAACATCCAACTTGTAGTGTTTATGTAACTCTGCAAGTTACAATAATTATTTTGGTCATACTACAACAAATCATGAAGATCCAGTTCCTTAAACTTACTGTCAGATCACATCTGGGTTTTCTGGGTATCCCAGAAACCCAGACAGTGTCGAGTTGACACTTTCATACTCAATTTAATCTATACTCTGGTCATGATCTATGTTGTTTAATGGTTCACATTTCAAGTCCATGTGTCAAGGAACATATACGAAGCAACAGATCAGATAACCAACAGCACAACAGCTAGATTTAATCCGGTCAAAGGTTGTCAGAAAACTAGTTTATCCCATTTCTGGGTTTTCCAGAATCTTAAACCGTGATCGAGAGGCATGGTTTGACCAGTTACTACGTTCGATATACTGATGATTTAAATGATACAAAGCCATGTATTTAAAGACCATATAATAGGGTATAAACTGATTACAACAACAACATTAAAACTCATAAAACCTGACAGATCTAGGAGCTTAAAATCATTGTCAGACGCTAATCTTACACTTTCTGGGTTACCTAGAAAGTTCATGGTCATGTCCAGTCAACGGGTTTTGACCAATAATAACTACAAATCTAGACATCAAATGACACTGATTCCACTTGCAGATTAAAGACCACATACCAGGCTACAAATTACAACTTTAAAACATCAAAAACAATAAACGAACAAGAATCTGTGGCTCTTGACATTAGCTTGTCAGACCACAAAATTTATTCTTGGCAGTTTTGAAAATCATCACTTTTAAATCATTTTGATGCTATGGACCTATGTTATATCAACATAGATCACCATAAAACATCATCTAACACTAATCTAAACACATAAACACCAATATTGACTTAGCATACAAGATCAAAAGGACTTAGAGCTTTATACCTTTTCTTGAATATGCTTGATCTTTGATCTCCTAAACTAAACTTCATGTTTCCAGAAGTGATTTAGTGACTGATATACTTGCTAAATTCGGAGGTCTAGTGTGAGAGAGAGTTGGTGAGAGCTTTGGAATGAAATGAGCAAAAATGAGGACTTTCTCTCTCTCAAATCTTTATATATTTCTTGATGCAATGAACAATCTAATGTGTTGTTTGATTTTTGTTGGATTTCTAGGTCACCAAGTCAATATAGTGGTTTACCAACTAAAGTTGCTAACAAAAATTACAAGTTACATAATAAAATATACTAAAAGGGCATTTTGGTCTTTCTCCCCAAATTTAATGGCATTCTTGACAATTGCACAAACCCTTAGGATTTAACCCTAAGGTTCTAACCCTTAGGTTTTAAAATACTAAATTTCTTAGATTTTCTAAATTAGGGTTTTAAATTAGAAAATTAAAATTTTGAAACTAAAATTAGGGTTTCCTAATTAAATTAGGTTTTCTTAATCATATTAGTGTTTAATAAACACATTAAGCTTATCAATTAGGATTAGGGTTTCCTAATTAGGGTTTAGGATTCCTAGATTTTAAATTAGGGTTTCCTGACGTACAATTAGGGTTTTTAACTGTACATTTGGTTTTCTAAAGCTGAGATTAGGGTTTCTAATCCCTTATTAGGGTTTACAAAATTTAAACCCTATCCAGTCAATTATTGGTCATTAAGTCCATACGGTACACATACCCACAAATACATTTTAATTTTACTATTTTAATTATATTTTCTATCGAATCCCTATCCGAACTTAGGGTTAGGGTTTCAAAAGCTGTTAAGCACAACTCTACTCTAATTTATCAGTCAATACACAAATTGACCACTTCTCAAGACTCGTATCATAGATACACAGTACAATATTAACAGTCAATATTAAATTAAAAAAAAAATTTATTCGTAAATTTTGGATTATTCGAAATCACAGGTTATCATATTCACCCCTCCTTAAAAGGATTCCGTCCTCGGAATCACCGCTTTCTTATTCTCTACAATCTTTTAAAGTTGTATCATCAATTCATTCTTATCCACACAATTTTAATTTGTGTGTTATATTCTAACCCGTGACTTGGATCCATGAAAGAAAATAATTCACAGTAATACCTAACCAAGATTACTCGCGTAATTTAAATTTTTAAATGAAATCGTTACCTGTTTCCACCTCCTGAACAACTACTGCATCTTGCTACCGTCGTATTGAATGTACGAGTTTTTGTCTTCCCTTTGAAAGGTCCTTTGATCTCCAGTGTTCCACTGCTGTTTCCTTTATTGTTGCTTCTTCTTTCTGCATTCTTCTTTGGACAGATACGAATTTGATGTTCTAGCGATCCACATGAAAAAAAATTTGATATCTTCTTTGGACTTGGACAATTTGGAGAGATGTGTCCCTCTTGTCCACAGTTAAAACACACTCCTTTCCCCTTCAAACATATTCCCGGATGCTTTTTACCGCAACTTGCACATGGCTCACCTCTTTTTCTATTATCTCCTGACTTATCTCCGGATTCATTATTGTCCTTCCATTTACGCTTATTAGAATTACTTCCTCCACTGCTACCTCCTTCATTCGTTTTCTTCTTCTTTTCTTGATGATACCTTGACACAACTTCACTTCCTCCTTCGGCGATGATTGCTTTTTCCAATAGGGCCGAAAATGTCTTAATCTGCAACACAGCTACCTTGCTATATATTGTTGGCTTCAGTCCATTCTCAAACCTTTGCGCCTTTCGTACCTCAGTGTCCAACTGATGCGGAGCAAATCTCGCTAGTTTGTTGAATTTGGCGACGTATTCTGCAACCGACATATTCTCCTGCTTCAACCAAATAGTTTACTTCCATTCTTGCTTGCATACTTTCTGAGAAATAATTTTCGAAAAATAATTCCTTAAACCTTGTCCAGGTTACTACTGCTGTACCGGCTCTTGCCTGATTTGTCTCCCACCAATAATTAGCTTCTCCCTTCATCAAGTATGTTGCAAAGGCCGTCTTCTGCTCTTCTACCACTCGTGCAACGACGAATGCTTTCTCCATCTCCTTCACCCAAGTTTGGGCTTCAATCGGATCCGTGGTCACTTTGAATTCAGGCGGTCCTACCACTTTAAAGTCCTTGAAATGTGCCAATCTATCAATTGGTTGATTTCTCGCTCTTCCTCTTGCAGCTGAAGCTCTATTTTTCATAGCTTTGGCTATCATATTTGCAAAGTTTTGCATTGGGTCAGCTTGACCTCCTTCATTATTTATCGACTGCTCTTCTCTTTGATTTCGATTCTGTCGTCTAGGCTATATGATCTGATTTAAATAAAAATCTTACATTAATTCTTTTCTTCACAAATTCTTAATACAATAAGCATTCAACACATATTTCTCATATAATCGTGTATTTATTCAAATAACACATAGTACATTTATTACTTAACACATATTACTATCCCTTTTTAATAAATATCAGGATTAACAACACAACTTTAAACAAAAATTGTAATTCTCGAACTTTATACAGAAAGTTAAAATTCTCTATTCACACATAGCTATTCCCAGTTTGTCAAACTTACCACACTTATGAGTTCAGAAACTTGCCACAATTATATGAGTGTATGAACTTATCCTAGTCAGACCTTTGGTGTCCATTCGCTGAGGGGATCAAAACATTTCACACAATTATGAGTCATGAACTTACCATAAGTATGAGTTTTAAGAACTTACAAAGTAATCTTAATCTTATATTCATATAGAAAATAAAGATTTCATTCATACAAACATATATATTTACATATGTTCACTCATCGTTCTTGATATTACAACTTTTAATATCATAATCTTCTACCAAAAGATATTATCACTTAAACTTAAACTATCTACTGTCCATTCCCTTCACCTCTAGGGTGTGAGACTAGCGTGAGAACCGGCTACACCACCCAAACAATTTACTTTGATTGTACTTGCAGATTTCTAATTAATAAATATTAATATTCAGTTAATATAAGAATACATTTATAATTAACTTGTACTATTTGAAAATGCTCTTTTCATTTCAAAATTAAACATACATTTTTAAAAATAATTTTTGATATTTTTAAACTGAAATAACTATCCTCAATTTACCTATATATATATATATAATGACATGATAAAAAAAATTAAATTTCATATATTTCTTGCTTAAAACAAATTAAAAAATGTATCTTTAGAGGAAGAAGTTATAAATATGAGAGAAAAAAGTAGTTTAAAGAAACTTTAAGATTTGTCACTTATTAATTGTTACATATCTTAATATATATTATAATATGTACTGATTTTCTATATTACATTGTGTTTATTAGTTTCAAAATGAAATAAAAAAAAACATGGTCGGAGAGTAACTTTTTGTTCATTTATTTTGTACGCGAGTTTTTAAAGAGAGAAAAGAAAAAACAAAAACAAAAACAAAGCACATAAAACTTGACCCCCTTTTTAAATTAATTTTTTCAGTTTAAAAAATGACTAAATTTGGAAGCAAAGGAATATTTTGTCATCCCTATATTATTCTTCACTTATAAACACAACTATTTTTATTTTTATTCTTGCTTGTTTTTTTTAAAACCTATATTATTACAATTCAATCATGTTAGTCCATGATATTTTATGTCATTAAAATGACGTCACATTAAGTAGTGCCATTGAGTAGAGTCGTTGAATTTGACTGCCTCTCTGTTGGGTCTTGAAAGTATGGTTCGGATCATTGGGCCGAACCAATTGGGTGAATAATATCTTTATTTGGGCTTTGACCGGTGATCATTGCAAAGATAGAACTTTGACTATTATCCTGCATTGCATTAATGAGGATTAGACAGAATCGACGGGCGGTGGAAAAATGGTGATGGGATCAGTAGGTAAGCTACCTGCAGTGGGATGGTGTCAGGGGGTCGATGACACGGAAAATCAGAGAACGAGTATATGAGGACCGGATACAATACAATTGGAGGTAACTAATATTTCTTTTATCAAAACACAAGAGCTAATAACCTCCATTATTATCCTTGTATCTGCATGTATTGACTCTCACACCAGAGCTATCCCCCGACGGTCCAAGCCGTCAAGCTTCTGGTATTGACCTATTGAACTGTGCAGGATTGGATGCGCTTTTACGGGGTTGAGGCGCATGGAAAGATCTTGGCGTTAACATTGACGCTAGAAGGAGGGCTTTTCTAGTGTTCTTGAATTTCAATCACAAAGATCGACTGTTTTACGTCGAAAGTTATGGTGAAGAGTAAGACAGTTACTGTGACGCCCCCAAAATAGGTATACATCACCTATTCTGAGTTGTCAAATACATGGTACAGAAACAACTACAACTTTATTATTACAACAGTAAAACTGTGAGTTTGAATACAAATATTATCTTCTAGACAATATCTATACTCAATTAAATCCTCATCACATTTATTGATACATTATTTTACAAAAATGGTGAGGACTACTAAACAATCCTTTCTAAAACCTTCATTCCATACCCCGACTAAGTACTCGCTATATTCTCGCCTCCCCGAGAAAATGGAACAAAAAGGAAAAGGGTGAGCTCAACTAGCTCAAGAAGAATAATATTATGACTAAGATAATATACAACAAATTATCGTTAGTCTTCAACAGGAAAAAATATAATAGAATATAATAGACAACAAATTTTAAATCAATATTCGCAATGAAATAATAATTCATTAGAAGAGTTAAGTAGAGAATGCAAACTACTATCTTCTATGTATGAATTTAAAAGTTCATCGCTCTATCTTTTATCCTCAGTAACATCAATCAATATACATCCGAATCAAATATTCATCTTTGCACTCAGCCAAAGATATTCATCACCGGTCATGTTCATTTAAACACTGTTCATCTTTGACTACTGCCAAAAGATATTCTTCGAAATCATTCATCTTTGCACTACGTGCCAAAGATATTCTTAAGAAATCATTCATCTTTTGCACTCTCTGCCAAAGATATTCCATAATATCATCATTTAAGACCGAGGATGATGAAAAATATTTTTTTTTTTAAAAGAAACGAATCCAAAGGAAACAAAATGACAAGGATTAAGGATTAAGGATTCGTACTTGGTTTTATCCACGTCCAAAATACCTCAAAATAATCATAGTGGTGTAAAATTCAAGAATGATCAAAACATGGATACAATCGAGTTAGTATCCGTAATAGATGTTTTGAGACGAAAAGAAGAAATTTTATTTTTAAATTGAATAATACTGTATATCGTGAATAATGTCGATACGTGAATAGTCTTCAGATATCGTGAATAATAACTCAGACACCAAAAGATAGAAATTCCACAAAACATCTTCACGCTTCATGAATAGTACTCGTGAATAGTAACTCGTGAATAAGAACTCATGAATAGTAACTCGTGAATAGTAACTCATGAATAGTAACCCATGAATAAGAACCCCGACATGAAAAAGTTCCAAATTTGATAAAAACTTCAGATCAACATTTCAAAGATAATGATATTGAAGAAATAATATCATTACAAAAAAAATAATATCCCTTACCTCGAAAAGATCAAGATTTACAGCTAGAATCACAAGGGTATAGTCTTTGAAGGAACTTGCACCGCCTAGCAATACTCAAAAGTATACTCAAAATACTCACAAGAATACGCTCGATAATATAGAGAGAGAAAACTTGATTTACGGTGTGATTTTCAATTCTAACCTAAGCACCCTATTTATAGGAAAATCGATAAAACACCAAAGCGAAAAATTTAATAAAATAATAATATTTCTTAAAAATATTCAAGCCCACCTTAGAAATCTGATTTCAGATCATTTATAACACATGTGAGCCACTCAATTACAACAAAAAACGTTTTTCTTACAAAAAATATTTTAAACTCCCAAAAATCAATTATTTGAACTTGAACTTCAATAATTCATAATAAATAGCCCTTTCATCAGAAAATTCGAATCTCGCGAGTTTTTATAAGAATTTCAATTCTCTACAACTTTGCAGAAGAAAGTTTTTCCAAATTCCAAATAGAAATTGACCGAAATCCACAAACGGGCGATTTTACAGGCTATAATCAAATTTCACTCAATAAATGGGGTCCACCGACATGTTTAACATGTTTTAAACATTTATTGCAACAAAAATACTCTTCCTCCTCGTATACTCATATATCCCACATTAGATTGTAAAAATATCACCGTTAATATATTATTAAAATAATATATTTAAATGAATTATTTTATCGAAAAAGATAAAATATTAATTTTCAACAATTGTCATTTTAAAATTTTCTCCATCTATATCCACATAAAATCAATACTTTCCTCATCATATAAATCAATAATTAATTATTCTCAAATAATATTACGAGAATCACAATATTGACAACGAGCGCTTTCCGGAAAGAGGGGCTTTCCAATAAGAATTTCTTCTTCTTGCCGCCATGATTAGGTGACCAAACCTCTCCTTAGATGTAACTTTCTAGACATTGCCAATAATGTTATCTAATAATATTATTCGGATAATATGAATTATTGCTTCGATAATGAAAAATACATCGTGTAATGACAATTATTGAAACAACAAAGATATAAAATATCAACGCAAAGAATTATTAACTCAATAAAATATCTTTGAGCGATTAATCAGTAACCATTATTGAGTAGTGCCTTCTTACGTAAGAATCAATAATTGGTGCAATCTGGTGTGCTACTTGTTCAACAACGCCAGATTAGTGTGTTTTAACCACCGGGTATTCCAACAAGATAATTGAGAATAACTACGCCAGTTATTTAAAAACAACTTATATTTGTCGCTTTCTTCATCCAATCGCTTTTTATTATGGGGCCCACACATGGTCATATTTGTCAGTAAATAATATTATTCACAAGCGATCTAATATTCCACGACCAAACGAATATTCCCAATTTATAATGAATATTTTATAACCACTTGCTTATTTTGAAATATTTGCGTATTTAACCCTTAACTATCCACATTAATCAAATCAACCCTTACTATTTCAAAATAATAAATAAAGGAAATTCCTTTTTATTTAAAAATTTCGGGGTCTTACAGTTACTGCCGAAGGACAACCGATGGCTGCAAGTTCATCTGTGCAACGAACCTCTGCCAAAGATCGGTTGGGTCCTTCAAAAAGTGCTCATGATAGTACCGCATCCAAAGATGTTTCAGAAGGCTCTCAAGCAAACGCTCATAAAAAGAAGGTTATTTTATACTGCTGATAAAGGACCTGACCACGGTCGGATAAGGGTAGAAGGCACACTGCCTAGAACCCAACCCCGAAGTGGTCAGATTGATAGAGCATCCAAGCTAGCCATGATGGCCGAAGAAGCTGACAAAGCCTTAGAGATTCTTCTGAAGCAGAGGGAAGAAATAGCTGAATAGATGCTTCGTATGGCGAAAATGAAGGATGAAGCCTTAATCTATGCTTAATCCGAAGAGCATAACAGATCTGTGGAGAGGCAACCAAGAAGAGGAAAAAAGCCTGTGCACTCTGGTGATATATCTCGAGGCCACCCTCGGAACCGAAGAAGATCAAGAAGCCATACTCCTGAGGGACCGAAGATGGTATCTTACTCTATCAGTTCTCGGGATCATGGTAGAAGCATACGGAGGAGCAGGTCCAGAGAATACACACACCTGAGAATACAAAGAAGGCACTCCGCCTTGAGTATTCTCACCGTAGTGACAGAGCTCCACACCGAAGCAGATCCAGAATTCGTACTCCTGAGAATCCGACGAGGGCACACCGTCCTGTGGATACTCATCATCAGAGAAGTCCGTCTAGAGCTGCAGGTTCAGATGGAAAAGGTCAGTCTACTCAGAAGAAGAAGAGTTCTCCAGAGAAACAAGTCTTTTCACAACCGGAAGGAGTTTAATTCTTGGTCAAAGAATTGAAAGAGCTTCGGAGACAGTTAGCCGAAGTTCAGCAAGTGAAAGACACTTCGGGTAAATATGCGTCTCCTTTTTCCTCGGAGATTGTTAAAGAGAAGGCTGACTCTACCAAAAAGCTTCCATATATAGAGAGTTACAATGGATCAGGTGATCCATATGACCATAGCCAGGCGTTTGATAGGCTGATGGATTACTATGACTTCTCGGATGCAGCCAAGTGTCAGACGTTTGTGATGACACTAAGGAAGGATGTGAGGCAGTGGATGGAACTCTCCCTTCAGATTCAATCTCATCTTGGACAGATCTATGTAGAAAATTCCATGCTCATTTTGGGAGCAACAAGAGAAGATAAGCGGTTGGCCAAGTATGTAAAGCGATTTAGAGAAACGGTTGGCCAAGTAACTGATCTCAATGATCTTCAAGTTGTCGGGTTGTTTTAGAATGGTTTAGACTTGGTGAAGTCAGAGAAGCTGGTGAAAAAGCTAATGTTTCACCACCCGAAGAGTTTAGCCGAAGCTTTTGATAAAGCATAGGGTTATATTATGATGGAAGAAGCTATGAATAGCTTGAAGCGTCCTTCTTCAGATAGGCTAAAAAAGAAAGACAAAGACAAAGCTAAAGGCGATCAGAAGAAGAACGGTGGGAACAATGATCGTACAGAAGGGAGTTCTAAGAGATATAACAATAACTGGCGTCAGGGAGGGAGTCGTCTTCCTGTTCCAACCCAGAAGGTGAACAAAGTATACACTCAATTAAATACGGATAGGGCTGCTATTTTGGATCGGATCAAAGACCAACCCTACTTTGAACCACCTCCTGATAATCTTAAACCTGGATCGGGTAATTCTCGCAAGTATTGTGATTACCATCAGGCGTCTGGTCATGACACGAATAATTGTTGTAGTTTAAAGGAGTTCAATGAAAAGAAGGTCCAATGTGGTATGTTGGTTCAGTATGTGGCAGGGAGAGAGCACCAAGGAGAACTAAAGAGGAATGCAAGGCCTGTTCAGGCTGCTCAACCAGTTCAACCTGCACAATCCGCTCCAAATCAGCTAGTTAGGCACGTCGTTGATGTTATTACTAGGGGAACTGTTGGTAAGATGATTGGGAAGAAAAGATGTGGATACTTGGATTCGGTTATGTCGGTGGCGGGTACACTCCCGAAGACTGACAGACTGTATCCAGGAACGATAATTTCCTTTACTGATGAGGATTACCCTTCAGAGCCCATTGAACCCCATGAAGGAGCTCTGGTAATCACAACACAAGTGGGTTCAGTGGATATGAAGCGGATGATGATCGATAATGGGTTTTCTATTGATATCCTATACGCACATGCTTATTAGAGGATGCATCTGGATGGGCGAAAGATGGAGATCGGGCAAGAGGCTCCGTTATATGGCTTCAGCAATGATACAGTCAAAGTGGGAAAGAATATTGAGCCGCTAGTTATCTTTGGTATAGCTCCACAATAGGTAGAAATAATGTGTAAATTTTATGTTGTGCATGTAAACTCGGCTTACAACGCCATATTGGGAAGACCTACCTTGACTACCCTTTAGGCAGTAACATCAATTCCTCATTTTAAAATCAAGTTCCCAACGACACATGGAGTTGGTGAACTGGCTGGGGGTCTGGATTTGGCTAGACGATGTTATCGGAATGCGGTGATTGCTTCGGGGGTAGGGGTCAGTAAGCAAAAGTAGGCTATGGCTATTGAGATTGAGCCCTTTACTGAGAGCATTTCAGAACCGTTAGTCATGCCGGCAGGAGAGACTGAGGAATTCGAGCTGATTCCGGGTAAAAAGGACAAGACAGTAAAGATAGGTTCAAGTCTGCCAGAACCTCTCCGGATGAACCTAATAGAACTACTTCGATGTTATACTGACATCTTCGCTTGGGTGCCTAGTGATATGCCGAGGGTAAGCAGAAAAGTTGCAGAGCATCGGCTACAAGTGGATCCAGCGAAGAAGCCAGTTCGGCAAAAAGGCGGTTATTTGCACCAGAGCGACAGAAGATTATTGATGAATAAATAGCAAAGCTTCTGGATGCTGATTTTATATTTGAGATCGACTATCCAGAGTGGATGGAAAATGTGGTTCTAGTGCAGAAGCAAAATAGAAAGTGGCGAGTCTGCATAGATTACACGGACCTGAATAAGGCTTGCCCGAAGGATTTCTATCCTTTGCCTCACATTGATCAGCTCATTGGTGCAACTTTGGGGTATGCTTTACTCAGTTTTATGGATGCTTTTTTTGGTTATCATCAAATTTCTATGTGTAAAGATGATATACCGAAGACGGTGTTCATTACGCATCGGTTGGTATATGCTTATAAGAAGATGACGTTTAGATTGATAAATGCGGGGGCCACATACCAACGAATGATGAACTTCGTCTTCAGGAAGCAATTGGGTAAGAATATGGAGGTCTACGTGTTAGAGTTTACGCCCTAGAGGCCAATTATTTGATATAATTGCTTAACGTTTTGATATTATATTTGATTGAATAAATGAATGATTTTATTATGGTTTTATTTACAGCGTTATATAAATGTTAACATAATAAAAAAATCCTTAGAATAGTGATACAAATTATATAGTTTCAAGTATGTGACTTGAACATGAGATTATATAATTATAATTAGTATTATTGTTCTTAAATGTCCCTAGTCGAGTATCATTGTTGATGGGACAACATTGATGCATTGAGACTAGTATGTGGATTGACTGATGACCAAATCTCATTGGTCATAAATATATGAGATATTAAGTCAATGCATAGGTACATGTTAGAGAATGATGTCTTTGGATGCACCCACCATGAGAATTCTATGTGGAGCATTATGCGAAGTGTCATTAGAAATTCTCATAGTGATAATGATGTAATGGTCCTCCGACCTGAAATCACTATATTACTACACGAGAATTTATGTACTTTGATATCATCAAATGTCACCTTTAATAGGGTGGACTATAAAGGTGATTATTGGGTACATCATGAATCGTGTGAGGAATATGAGTGATCTAGATGGAATTTAACCCTCCTATATATTAGGGATGATATCCATAGGCCTCTTGATTGAGTAGGACTATGAAATGCATGGCCATGCTCAAATAGTGATTTGTTTCATATAGTCTGCTCATTGATCAAGAAAACTCAGATTAAATTATGAAGAGTATGACACATTCCAGACTCGAGTTTAATCTAGGATATTAAGGTTAAAAGGATTAAATTACATTGAAACATTGGTCACGAAAAGGTTGTATCGAATCATCGATCTTATTATTACTTGGGTAGCAGTGATGCATTACTAGATGTCAGCTCACCGCTTATAATTTTATAATATGATTTTAAAATTATTGCCAACGTAATAATAACCTATAGGTCACACACATAGAATGTAATTTAAAATGGAATTAATTTAAATTTCAAGGATTTAAATATATTAATATGATTAATAGTATTTAAATCACGAATTTAAATTAAAAAGGATAATTTGTATATATGTATATTAATTAAGTAAGACTTAATTAAGATATATATATATATAAAAAAATTCGGATTTTATTAAAATACATTTTTGATTAATCCCTTTTTAACTACTATATATATGATATAGTAGCCACTTAGTGTAATATCATAACATCATAACCCTAGCCACTCTTAGAGAGAGACTAGAGAGAAACAGTTCTAAAATCCATTCCTTTTGGTGGCTAGTACTGATTAGCCTTCTTTCACGTAGATCGTCTGACGGTTCACTTCACTGCGTTCGTGTGTGATATCGTAGAGGCGCGATTCGTTTGGATTATGCTTGGAGATTCGAGCGCATCAATTTCAGAAGCATTTTCATATTCGGTATAATTTCTAACCACTGAATTAATTATTTTCGCATGGATCCTGTTTAGGGTTTCGGAAATTGCTTTAAATTGTTCTATTTTCGCTGTGCGTTTCTGTGTCGAAACCCTACACTACGTTGATGATATGATTGTCAAGAGTATGATAATGCAAGGGCATTTGGACGATTTAAAAGAGTGTTTCCAGACAGTTCGTCATTACAACCTGAAGCTAAATCCAACCAAATGTACCTTCGGATTAGGCGCAAGTAAATTTCTAGGTTACCTGGTTAGTAAGCGGGGTATCGAAGAAAATCCAGAAAAAATCCAAGCCATTATAGACATGAAGTCTCCTCAATACTATAAAAATGTTCAACGTTTGACCGGAAGTATAGCAGATTTGAGGAGGTTTATGTCCAAATCGGCAGAAAGATGTTTGCCGTTCTTTAGCAAGTTGAAAGGGCCGAAGAATGCTAAGACGTTCCAGTGGACTTCGGAATGTGAAGACGCCTTCTAGGGAATAAAGAAATACTTGTCTTCGGCACCTTTGTTGGTAAACCAGCTCCTGCTGAACCATTATACTTATAATTGGCAGCTACTTCATTGGCTGTAAGAGCAGTTTTGGTACGTGAGCTGGGGGGCAAGAAGCATCCTATTTACTATGTAAGCCATGTTCTTAGGGATGCCGAGACGAGATACCCAAACCTTGAGAAATTTGCCTTTGCTTTGATCATAGCTAGTCGGAAGCTTTGGTAATATTTTTAAGGTCGCTTGTTAGTAGTATACACGGATCAGCCACTGAAGAAGGTTCTAGGAAAGCCTGAGGTTTCGGGGAGACTCACTGCATGGATAATGGAGTTGTCTCAGTTTTTCATTGAGTATCATCCTCGAACAGCCATTAAAAGGCGAACTTTGGTTTATTTTGTGGTCGAATGTTCATCTTTTGAAACTGATGACAGTTTGGGAGGAGCTGAAGCATCTGACAGAGCATTACAATACTTCAGCAGAATCAGAGTTTGTGGATGATGTATGCAGATGGATCTTCTACTTTGGACATCAGTGGAGCGAGTATTATCTTGACGAGTTCGGAGGGATTCAAGGTGCAATAGTCCATCAGGTTTGGATTCAGAGCAACGAACAACGAGGCAGAGTATGAGGCGGTGTTAGCAGGATTACGACTGGCAAAGAGTCTCGAAGTTCAAATATTAATTATCTATAGCGACTCTCAATTGGTCATCAAGCAGATTTCATGGGAATATGAAGCTCGAGGTCCATGAATGATTAAGTATCTGGCAGAATTAAAGGATCTTCTACAATATTTCCTTTCATATAAGTTTCAGGGGGTTGATCGCAATGATAACTTCATTGCCGATGTGTTATCAAAGTTAGCTACTACTGAGGCAAGCAAGTTTGATGGTTTGGTGAATTTGGAGGTTTTGCAACATCCAATATCCCGCATGAAGCGGTAATGTATATAGAGCGTTCTAATTGCTGGATGACTCCATACTTAACCTATCTGGAAGATGGCGTACTTCCTTCAGATCAGATGCTGGCTAAGAAGGTGAAGTATAAGAGTGCCAATTTTGTCCTTATTGATGGGGATCTTTATCGAAGGGCCTTTTCATCTCCGTTGTTGAAGTGTTTGGTTCCTTCTGAGGCTGATTATGTTCTTCGAGAAGTTCATGAGGGTATCTCTGGCGATCACATGGCTACAAAGTTGTTAGCCTACAAAGTGCTTTGGCAGGGGTATTATTGGCCCACCATCTTTATAAAGGCTACTGAGTATGTGAAGAAGTGTCAGAAGTGCCAGCTAAATAGTCTGATCCCACATCAGCCACCAGAAGAGCTATATTCGATTATATCTCCTATACCTTTTGATGTCTGGGGGGTAGATATACTGGGTCCATTACCGAAAGCGAAAGGTCAGGTCAATTTTGTTATTGTAACAATTGATTATATGACCTAATGGGTTGAAGCGAAGCCACTTAGATTGATAACGGAGCAAGAGTGCTTAAATTTTTTAAAGGAATCTATAGTGTTTCGTTTCGGAATTCCGAAGGTGGTAATATCAAATAACAGACGCCAGTTTGTGGGATCAAAGTTTGAAGCATTTTTTAAGGACTGGGGATCCAGCACAGACGGACTTCAGTAGCTCATCCATAGTCTAATGGGCAAGTTGAGGTAACCAATAGAACGCTTCTAAATGGGATCAAGCGTAGACTGGATGAGGCTAAAGAAAGATGGCCAGAGGAGCTACTTAGTGGACTACAACAGGAGATTCACCTTTCAGGTTGGCTTATGGTACTGATGCCTTAGTCCCTGTGGAGATTGGGTCTTTAAGTCTTTGGTTTAGTCAATTTAAGGAGATATACAACGATGAAGGGCTGAAAGTTAACATGGACTTACTAGAAGAAGTCATAGAAATAGCTTGGCAGCTTATCAGCGTCGTGTAGCTAAGCACTATAACAAAGGTGTAAAGCTTCAAAGGTTTGAGGTGGGAAATTTCGTTCTCAAAGAAGTTGAAGCTTCTATGCCTCATAATTTGGGAAAGTTAATGCCGAAATGGGAAGGTCCTTATGAATTTATTGAAGTACCGAAGCCAGGGACCTATCGGTTGAGAGCATTAGATAGATCAAAAATAAAGAATACTTGGCATGCTGGAAGGCTTCGAAAGTATTTTCAGTAGAAACAGTATCAATGTACAGAAGCTTGTAATTATGTTAATCTTCATCAATAAAAGAAGCTTTTTCTCCAATTGGTGTTCTGATCAATGATGTCTTGCTCAAGGGCGTAAGGAGGTTCAGTTGGACTTGCCTCGCCATAAAAATGGTGAACAGGCGTATTCGACCATTCGATGGTCAATTAAATGTTATGGAGTTTATAAGGGTGTAAGGAGGTTCGGTGGGACTTGCCTCGCCATAAAAATGGTGAACAAGCGTATTTGACCATTCGATGGTGAATTAAATTTTATGGAGTTTATTTGGCGTTCGGAGGTTCGGTTGGAACCATTCATCTTAAAGGTGGTGAATCGGTTTGTTGAGGAAATTTGGCGTTCAGAGGTTTGGTTGGAACCATTCATCTTAAAGGTGGTGAATCTGTTTGTTAAGGAAATTTGGTGTTCGGAGGTTTGGTTGGAACCATTCATCTTAAAGGTGGTGGATCGATTTGTTGAGGAAATTTGGCGTTCGGAGGTTCGGTTGGAACCATTCATCTTAAAGGTGGTGAATTGGTGTGTTGAGAAAAACTGGCTTTCGGAGGTTCGGTTGGAACCATTCATCTTAAAGATGGCGAATTGGTTTTTTGCAGATCTGTCTCACACTTCGGTAACGAATAAGTATTGCATTACTTTATTACCTGATTTTGTTTAATTGTTGAGTTCGGGTTATGTTATTACTTGATCTTATTTGTTGTATAGTTTACTTGATTATTGACTAACAGTTTAAGATAAGTTTAAAAGGAGCTTGTACATTTTTCAAGATTGATTGATGGTGAATTATTGACAAGAAACAATCAAAGGTGTAACAAGGATAAGAAATTGTTAATCATTCCATTAATATAACACTGTTTACAAAAAAGATAGAAATTTTTACAAAAAGTTCTGAAGCTAAAGGAAAGAAGAAACATCTTCAAGCTTCGGTATCTTCTTCGTTGTCTGAAGAATCGACTTTAATCGATAAATTTAAAGCTGCTCATGCCACAGACCCAGAGATGATACGTATGAAGAAGAAAGTACAAGAAGGTGTTATTCCAGATGCAAGAATTGATGAAGAAGGAATACTTCGAGTCAACTCCAGACTTTGCATTCCTAACGATTCTGACTTGAAGCATAGAATCATGATGGAGGCACACAACACACCGTTTGCAATCCATCCTGGGAGTACCAAAATGTATCATGATCTTCGACATACATTTTGGTGGAGCAATATGAAGAGAGAGATCGCAGGGTTTATCTCGAGGTATTTAACTTGTCAACGTGTAAAGGCGGAGCATCAAGTGCCAAAGGGTCCATTGCAACCACTTGAGATTTAAAAATGGAAGTGGGTATGCATAACTATGGATTTCGTTACGGGTCTTCCCAAGGTTTTTCAAGGTATAGATGCAATTTGGGTTATTGTTGATAGATTAACCAAGTCGGCTCATTTCTTGGCTATACGTGAGACTTATTCCCTTGAACGTCTTGCTCGTATGTACATAAATGAGATTGTGAGATTGCATGGCATGCCAGTATCCATAGTTTCGAATCGTGACCCAAGATTCACTTCATGATTTGGGTTAGTTTGTAGAAAGCCATGGGCAACGGATTTACGATTCAGTTCGACATACCATCCTCAAACGAACGGGCAATCGGAAAGGACTATTAAAACTCTTGAAGATCTATTAAGACTCTGTGTCCTAGATTTCAAAGAGAGTTGGGATAAATACTTACCATTGGTGGAATTCTCCTACAACAACAGTTATCAAGCAAGTATAGGCATGGCTCCATTCGAGGCTTTGTATGGACGAAAGTATCGTTCTCTTGTATGTTGGGACGAGGTGGGTAAAGCAACGTTTTTGGGACCAGAATTAGTACGCATGACTACAAAAAAGATTCAAATGATCCGGCAACGTATAAAGACCTCACAAGATCGACAAAAGAGTTATGTTGATCTTCATCGAAAGGACGTGAAATTTAATATTGGAGATCATGTACTGTTACATATTACTCCATGGAAGGGAGTTACAAGATTCGGGAAGAGAGGAAAGCTCAATCCACGATTTGTTGGTCCATTTGAGATTCTTGACCGAATAGGAAATGTGGCCTATAGACTCGCATTACCTCCAAGCATATCTCGTGTTCATAATATTTTTCATATATCTATGCTTCATAAATATGTGAAAGACCCAAACACATTATTGCGTTAGAACCAGACGAGATAGCCGAAGATTTAACGTACGAGGAGGTACCTGTCAAGATCTTGGATAGGAAAGAGCATGTCCTACGAACAAAGGTTATACCACAAGTCAAGGTTTTGTGGAGGAACCATGCTATGGAGGAAATGACCTGGGAGTTGAAATCGGAAATGAAAGCGAGGTACCCTTACCTTTTCGAAACACCAGGTACGTACGTCAATTTCGAGGATGAAATTTTATAAGGAGGGGAGGTTGTAAGACCCCAACTTATTATAAATAAAATTAAATTTTCTCTATTCATTATCTTGAAATAATAAGGAGTTAATTTGATATAATGCTTTAATTATGGGTGAAATGTGAAAATTTTGTAAAATAAGCAAGTGGTTATAAAATAATCATTTTGTCAGAGAATATTCGTTTGGTCGTGGAATAATATTCTTTGCATGTAGAATATTAAATGCGATGGTATGACCATTTGTGGGCCCTATAACGGAAAACGGTCGGATGAAGAAAATGACAAGTTTAAGTTTTTATAAATAACGGCGTAATTGTTATCATTAAAACTGTTGGATTACCTGGTGGTTAAAATGCAGTAATATGCGTGGTTGCACAGTAGCACACGGTATTGCACAGTATTTTTGAATTATTGATTCTTACATAAGAAGGCACTACTCAATAATTGTTATAGTAATTACTGTTAAATATTTTATTTTATTGATTCAATAATTGCTGCGTTGATATTTTATATTATTGTTGTTTCAATAATTGTTACTACACAATATTTCCCATTATCAGATCAATAAATCCTATTATTTGAATAATATTATTAGATAGCATTATTGGCAATATCTAAGGAAGTTGTGTCTAGAAAAGGGGTTTTGTGACAACCCAAATTTTTATAAGTTATTAAAATAGGAATTTAATAATTAAATTTCTTAGTATGAGATGTTTTGAGTTTGAGTATGTATATATACGTGCTATATATTTTGAAATATGTGATCCGGTATGAAGAGAAATATATATTCATATATTGGGAAAGTGGGGTTTAATAGTTGAGTTAACTATTGAAGAAATTAAATGAATTTTGTAATTTATTTTAAATATTTATTGAATTAAATAAATATTTTAAATAATTTATTGAGAAAAATAAATAATTTATGAAATTGAGGTATAATAATTTAGTTATGTGTGTATGATAATTAAATTAAAGCAAAAGGTAAATTTTATTCTTTGAAGATTTAATTTAATGAATTAATTAATTTAAATGAGTTGATTAATATTAAAGAAAATAGGTATATTAAATAAAACGATGTTTAAGTCTAATTTATTAATTAAATTATATATATAATTATTTATTAATCATCAGAATAATTATAATAAAAATTATAATTATTATAATGGTAAGCTATTTAAATTGGTGGCAGGTGTGACAAATAAAAACTATATAATATAAGATTATTAAAATAACCTAGTTTGGGAGTTATGAGCTTAGCCAAACAAGGCCTTGTGGCCTTTGGCTTATTCAACTGACATCTTTTTATTACGTGGGAGGTGAGGCTCTATCAGTTATATTATGCGTCTTATTTCTCCTAATGGCTAACTAAGAAGAACAGAGAGGTAGAGAGAAAGAATATAGAGAATTGAGAGTTGGAGAAGGAGTAGGATTGAGAAGGATTTGCTAGAACCTTGTTAACATCAAAGGGTTAAGGTATAACCTACCCCTAATTCTAATATTTGGTTTTTTTAATTTTTTATTCTCTGAAAATTAGGTTTTGGTTGAATTGTTGTAGAAGATGTTGTTTATATGTATGTATTCTCTTGCTAAATCTGTTAGTTATCCTCTATAAGTCTTTGTTGGTGCTCAAATACATGAAATTTGGGTTTATAAGGAGAAAAGTAAATAACAGTGTTTTTGTTCAAAAAAATGGTTTTAGAAAGTACAAAATCTCATGCTTAATATGTGTTATAATCTGTTATTTGATGTTAGAATATGTTAGTATGTTAAAAAACGAAAACAACATAGTTTAAATCGTGTCAATTGATTAAGAAATGAAGTCGTCACGATCGAATTCGCTAGAGATGTTAAAACATGAAAATAGAGTATGAACATGTGTTTTGGGTCAAATTTTAGGTTGGTTAATGTTTATATAAATTGTTAGAATTCTAGTATGTTGTAGTTCTATGAATTACGAATTCATAGAATCGAAAACGGACTAATTTGGATGTGTATAACTCAAGTTATGAAGATTAGTAGGAGAAAAAGGGTCAAAAATCGCGAAGAACAGTAGCTTCAGGTCCCGTTTATGCTAACGGGCGCAGCTGCGCTGTGCCCTAAGTCATTTGGGGCGCATCTACGCTGTGCCCAAGGCTTAATTGGGCACAGCTGCACCCAAACTATGTCAGGTGTGACTATTTTGACCTGTTTTAGTAATATGGCCATAACGTTTTTATACGAACTCCGATTAAGGTGATTCAAGATGATCCGGAAAGAGGACGAATAGACCTACAACTTTTATTCTTTAATTTTTTCAATTTAAGTTCGGAAAAAGTAGTCAAAATGGTCATCTTTGTGACTAATGCGTATTCGAAGGCAATCAGAGGGCGTCGGACATGCACATACACAAGTATAGTGATGTCGACGATAATAGATGTTGTTCTAAGTTATAGAACATGAATATTATGAATTATAATGATGCTTAACATTATTAAATAATATATTAGATAAGTTGTATACCCATACTAAGCACACATAAGAGAGACAAATTGGGCATGTGACGAATAAACGTCGAAACGCCGTGATAAGTGTTAATGAACGTAAAAAGTGTTTTAAATCAAATGAAATGAATATTATAAGATATTTAATAGGGTTAATATAAAATCAATAAGTAGTCCTAGCAAGAATTAAACACTTGAATGAACTTCGAGTTTGACTAAGAAGAAATATAGTGAGTTATAAGTCTAAAGTTAATACAATCAAATTGAACATTGTGTATTGATTAATAAGAAGGGTTATGAGATGTAGAGTAAAATTTACATTACAACTACTATGCATTTCTATGTGACTAATATTTAATATGAATGATTATATAATTGTTTAGGGCACGTGATGTGCAGATAACTGTAAGCTGTTAAACTATTATTGGTAAACAACGATCAAGTCAAGTCTTCCAGTTCCTATTTGCTATGTGAACTTGGTGATTAACTGTTTTAAATCTTTATTGCAAAGAGCATGATGTGTTATATATATGTTGAATGTATGAAATGTTAAAGTCAACTTATGACTACGTTGATTGAGTAAAGCATGTTGATTGAGTAAGGAACTCAATCTTTATACTTGTTATATGAACTGTAAGATGGATGTTATGTTAGTCCAATGTTATGAGATATATGTTGAGCATGTTATTATGTGCTACGTGATGCATGAAAACTGTTAGATTTTGCTGGGCTGTCGAGCTCAACCTTGCAAATAACCATTTTTGCAGGTTAAGGATTGAAGGTAACACTATGTGCTACTTGAATGGCGTGGATCAGAAATAATACACGAAGATTAATATTTTAGCTAAAGTTGTTATTTCTTAATACCATGATTAAGATTCATGAGATGTACTAAATGTTTTATGATGCATAGTTTTATGTTGAGTTGTAAAGCTAAAGTTAGAGTTATCTGATATGTAAAGGTTATCAGATTGAAATGTAAAATTTTATATAATAACAGTGATAAAGTGAATCATAAAATAAGATTGATTCAAAGACATGTAGATGATAAAGGTTTTGATTCATGGAATTAAAGTAAAAAGACATAAAAGTTTAAATTATTCCACATTTTAAATAGTTTAACATCGAATAATGATGTAAAATCAGAAGGTAGATGTGTTATTAACGACCGAAGTTGAGAATTATATTGTATGAATTTTGGGGTCGTTATAGTTGGTATCAAAGCTGATAGGTTAGAAACCTTAGGTAAGAGTACCTTAGGCTATAACCTTAGAGAAGAGAGGTGAAGATAATGAAAGAATAAGCTCAAATAAAGTTTGAACAATAAGAAGTAGTTTAAAAAATTTATAATGAAAGAATCAAAACATGCGTTAGAGGATTCAAAGAAGAATCTCGCAGAGTTATAAGAAATATGAATGTGGGGTTACCCAACTCCAATAATAAAGATGTAATGTGATAATAAATAGACAATGTCTATAAAAAGAAAATTATAAAGAAGTTAAGAATAAAAAGTTATATCTAAGTATGGTACAATCGTACTCTTTAATAGTTGATGTATGGTATCTGGGCTAAATGATTCCTTCATAGAGCGGTGGTATATACGAACTAGCAACTTGGAACCTAGTTTATTGGTTGTTTGTGGGAAACCACTCAACGTACCATATTGAAACTATTAGAGACTCGATGTGTACCAAGTATAGAAAATGGATACGTATGATGAAAATGTGGAACTTGAATGAAATGTTGAGTAATGTAAAAGAAGTTAGAAATTCTTAAAGGAAGAATTGTTATATAAACAAGGAAATTCAAAGAAGAATCTTGAAGAGATATAAAGATAAGAAATGGGAGTTACCTAACTCCAATAGCCAAGATAACGAATAATGTCGTAAATGATGAAAAAAGAAAGAAAGAGGACCATAAAACAAAACGATCACGAATTAAGAAAAGAATTTTAGGGGAGATGATTATAGAATAAGATCACAACGCGATATGTTTAAGTTATAAAATAAGATGGTTTGTAATGTTTGAATAATTATAGCTTGATGCTATGAAGGTAATGTACTATGATATAGTACGAGGTAAACTCACGAGGAGTTATAGATAATGTGATGCGAGGAATTCGTATTGAGCAAAGAGCAAGTTAAGAGCAAGTTATGAGTATAATAGAGTTAGGTGGGATTTCAATTGAGGACTCGTGTGATGGCTAAGTTGTACAGATCTTTGTATGGGCGAGGGTTCTGTGCTTGCATTTAGTTTATCACATTGATAATCATTGGAATGTTGGTGTCGCGCTATCAATGTGTATGTGGCGAAAAGGTGATTCTTTTCCCATGTATATATTTGATAGTTAGGAACTATTAAGATTAGTCAAATATTATTAGGATTTGGTGCGGTTCTTAAAACTAATACATATGGTAAGTTCGTGACTCACAATAATATGATATGTTTTGAACCCCTCAGCGAATGGACGCATATGGTCTGACTAGGATAAGTTCTTAAACTCATATTATTGTGGAAAGTTCTTGAACTTCCAATGTGTAGTAAGTTTGATGAACTATACTGGGGTATAGATAAGCTATGATTGAAGAATTGAGGATTATGGAAATAGATAGAATTATTAAGCAATGGATCAGTATAGAAAGTGGAGACATAAGTTTTTTCAAATCTTCTAACTTAGTTAGATTTTCGAAATTTATTGACTTTGTGCCGATGGTTGTACTTTTGATTTTTGAAAAATGTTGGGTCACACTAGTGAACCAGAGAATTTTTTTTAAATAGTGCTATTATTCGCGTATCTATGCTGTTTGTTTCGGCTAGATAAAAAAAATAGTTTTTTTTCAAAATATATTTTAATTATATGTATTGGGTGATATGATAAACGATGAAGTCATCAATGCAATGGAACCTGGTGTTGGATGTGATCATATGATCGTCTGCCCACTATGGTGAGATGTAGTATGACAATGTCATAATCATGACGCCATAAAAAGGTTTTTTTTGAGATTTCTTTAAGATATGAGAATTGTGACGCCCCCAAAATAGGTATACATCACCCATCTTGAGTCTCCAGAAAATACACTACTGACAACTTCATTTATACAACTGCCGTGCAAAATACGACGACATGCATACTGTGAGTTTAAATACAAATATATATACCAACTCTGACTCATGTCACAATTGCACCTTACATAAAGGTATAGTCAATAACTGTTTTAGAAATTAAAATCTTTGGGAAGTGCTCAAGGAAACCTTCGTACATGGGAGGCCATGCGTCTAGGTTATGATAGATATCATATGTCCACAGAATTATCCTTGGTTAACCCAATAAACCCCAAAGAAAAATGAGAAGATTACTATCATATTCCTTCCAATGGTGAGTCTTCTCTTGATATATAACTATCTCCACTGTCGGCAATTGAGAACTATATTTTAACCAAACTCCAAGATTATATAGGTAGTGCTCGTAAATATACTCAGCAAGTGGATGTGCACAACCCTGTCTTATGATAACACAAGGTTGTATGTCATTAGGCATCTTGTATGATAATGGTAAAACACCCTTCCAAAGTTGGGTTCACCTCACCCTATTCGGTTCACCAAAATTAAATATCAAATGGCGTACACAATACGACACACTTATCTAAAGTTTTCAATAAAATTATTTTCATACTATTTAGGGAGAACCTCAACAGCTATAGACCACCGTTCTATTCCCTGGTTATCCCCGCTCGACCCGGCAACACTCTTATTACCTGAAATGAATTATGAAGAAAAAAGGGTAAGCACAACTAGCCCAGTAAAGAATATCATAACTAAAGATAATTTACATCATCAGCCTTCATTAGTAATAAATCAGAGATTTAGAACTTATGGTAGATGATAAAACTTTTCAACCATAGTTGCAGCGGAATGAGCAATCCATTAGAAGAGTCAAATAGACCATCAGGTCTATTATCTTCTCTATGTTAAAAGTCCACCAATAATGTTTTATCCCTGTAACATCAATCAATAATTCCTATCCACAATCATATGAATAACTCGTAATCATAATTATGATTCTAAATTCCTCTTTGCACCCAAGATGAAGATAATTTTCATCACCCATCTTCACCTGAAACATCAAAAATCATGGTTATACCAAATCACAATTCATGCTCATAATCATACTAATAAATTCATCTTTGCACTACGGCCAAAGATATTCATTAACAATTCATCTTTGCACTACAGGCCAAAGATATACAACTATATTTTAGAAGAGTCAAATAGAGCATGATATCTACTATCTTTTACGAATTTAAAAGTTTATTATCAATATTTTATCGCTGAGACTCAGCTAAATAAATAATCCACATCATCGAATCACCCCTGCACTACGGTCAATGATATTCGTTAATATCACATCCATGAATTAATATTTCATTGCTGAGACTCAGCTCAATAATTAATCCATATCATCGAATCATCCATGCACAACAAGCCAAGGATATTCGTTAATAATCACGACCACGAATTATCTATACACTACGGGCCAAAGATAATCGTGTTTTCATCAACGGTCTTGATCATGCCATAAAACAATTCATCTTTGCACCCTTGGACGAAGAGAATCCATAGCCATAATCATACCAAAAACTGCTCATCAATGCACTACGCCAACGATGAGGACTTTTACCACATCATTTGTAACATTACTGTCCATGATTATACCAATAATCCTCGGTCATAATCATACCAAGTCCATCTATGCACTACAGCTGAACGCATTTGACTTTCATCATAATATAAGCATGAGAATAATGACAATGATATAAAGAATCAATCAAATGAGATAAATGATAAATATTAAACATTTATAATACAATTTATCCAAATATTCAATAATAACCAAATGTTATTAATCACTTAATAATCTCATAATCTAATATCATTAATATTATAACAATATTTTAATCATTTCTTAAACTTATAAACAATTTATTTCAATTGTTTACACTTTATCAAATAATGCATTTAATCATTCAAAAATGCCATACTCATAAGATTTCATCATCAATGATCAAATTCCTCATAAAAAATCTGTATATACCCTATATAGGACTCCCAAGCCATAAAATCCTTTTTTTCAATTTTATTACTTCACATAACATATTTATTTCATTTACTCATAACTAGTTCATTTTCATGAAAAATACCAAATCAGTCCCAAAAATATTTCTTTTCTAAGATTTAGCAGAATATAGTCCCATATTGAACATATATTTTTCTCAGAATTTTTAAAATTCATTTACTATTTTTGATATGGCTAAAACTGAAGAATATTTAGACATTTATCATAAATTGTACTTTTGTCCAAAAATTCCGAAATTTAAAGGGTATACTCTTGTTATATACATGTACTCCCAATAAAAATTTCATCAATTTTGGACTTAACCACAAGGAATTATAAGGGTTTACTTTTAAAATAGTCTTTTCCCATAAAATTCATAACTATTAATCTATACATCCAAAAATCGCCATTTTTGGACACAATCTAGAAAACTCATCAAATTATCATTTCAAATTTTTCCAGAATTTTTTAGGGTAAAAAATTACAAAACTGCCCCTGGAAGAAACCCCTTTTGAATGAAAATATTATTCATATGAATACGAAGGATCATTCACCATGCATGCGGTAATCCACATAGACAGGTTATTCCAATAGAATAATAAAGAATGGAATAATAGAAGAATTCACCATGCATGCGATAGACCGCACAGACAGGTTATTCTCAACAGAATAATAAAGAATGGAACCAGGTCATGCATAATTCGCACAGACAGGATATTCCAACAGAATAATAAAGAATGGAGCCAGGTCATGCGTAAATGCATAGACATGATATTCCGACAGAATAATAAAGAATGGAATAATAGAAGAATTTTACCATGTATGCGGTACTTCGCATAGACAGGTTATTCCAACATAATAATAAAGAATGGAATAACAGAAGAATTTCACCATGTATGCGGTACTTCGTATAGACAGGTTATTCCAACATAATAATAAGGAATGGAATAACAATAGCTCTCTTCATGAATACAAAAGAAATAATACCCCTTACGAGTACAACAAATAATATCTCTTACCTTAGAAGAAACTGGATATAAGAGTAGTGAAGCGGTAATTAATACTTTTCTTCTTTCTCTCTATAGTTTCTCTCTCTAGAGTTTCATGAATTAAGTAAGAAATAATGAAGGAATGAGCTTCTATTTATAGGAGAATGGACCTAATAGTAACTAATTCATGAACGGTCCAGATTGATTTACTTTTAAACAGACGATCCATATTCAATTACTATGCAAGATTAATAAAATATTCTAATAAAATAAATTTTTTAAATAAAATATAATATATTCTATTTATAATCTAATAAAACGAATAACTTTATAAAAGTATTCTATTTTATATAAAAATTTTTACTATCAGACACTTATACAAACACTATGCATAATAGAATATTATATATTCTATTTATAGTCTAATAAGATGAATAACTTTATAAAAGTATTCATTTTTTATAAAAAAGATTTTACTATGCAAACACTATGCGTGCACTATGCAAACACTATGCATAATAGAATATTATATATTCTATTTATAGTCTAATAAAACGAATAACTTTATAAAAGTATTACATTTTATATAAAAAAGATTTTACTATCAAAACACTATGCAGACACTATGCTGAAACACTATGCATAATAGAATATAATATATTCTATTTATAGTCTAATAAAACAAATAACTTTATAAAAGTATTCATTTTATATAAAAAAAATTGCTTTTATTACATTTATAATAATAATAAAACAAACTTTATCACCATTATTATAATTCACAATATTAATCGACCAGGTCGTTCCCAGGAAAGAGGGGGCTTTTCAATAAGAATTTTTCCCTATTAGCGCACAATTAGGTGACCAAACCTCTCCTTGCCAGAACTTCTAGACATCGTTAATATTACAAATAATAATATTAATAACTTCGTCGTCTCAATTATTGATTTAATAATATATAAAATATCGACAATAATTGAATGAAATAACGTGAGATAGTATACAGCAATTACTGTAGCAATAATTGAACAAAACTGAGTGACTTCTCACGTAAGCATCAATAATCAAAACCGTGTACTACTATGCAACCACGCCATTCATCGCATTTCTTTAACACCGGTGTTTCAATGATTTAACGGTAAAACTTCCGCCGTTATTTTTCTAAAAATATTTTTGTCGTTTTCTCAATCCGACAATAATTCTGTTGTGGGTCCACCAATGATTGTACTGTCGTACGAATATTCCCCGACAAAAAAAATATTCCCCGACCAATCGAATATAATACAACAACTTGCATACTTTGCAAAATTTATAAATATTACCCACAACTATAACATTATATCAAATCCACACAATAATATTCAAAAAAATATTTTGAGAAATTTAAATCTTTATTCATAAAATTTGGGGTCTCACAAGAATATATATATATATATATATGTATATGTATATTTCGATTGATGTTCGAATTGTTGTAGAAGTCTATGCTATTTGATTCAGCTAGACGAATATTGAAAGATGTTCATGAAATTCAAGCGCTTCTTGAGAAGTTATGCCAAACCAAATTATTTTGGTGCGGATTCAGATGTTGAAAAGCTGAGGTGAACAACCCTGTAAAAGGGGACATGTTATTGGAGACAATGGTTCCGAAAGTAACGCATATAGTCGTTACGATGTTAAGATGTAATACGTTATGCACGACGTAAGGGTACGATAGGCTAATCACCTAGAGTACTTGCAGATAGTGTTTTCAGTCTGTGTGATTGCTAAACATTCTGTTAAAGATGGTTCACAGTGGTGATACACTATTAAACTTGGAGAAGAGTTCAAGGTCCGTATAGTCTTATGACTGTTAAAGGTTCAAGTCGAGATACTCAAATATAATTGAGTCTAAGTAAATGTTATGAAATAAAACTTACAAGAATTTATTATGAATAATGGTGGGAGTAGGAATATAAAACCTATATTAAGGTAATGTGTTGAAGTTATTCAACGATAAATTTTGAAAAGAGATTTGGTAAAAACCGAGTAAGGGAGGTTTGGTTGATTCCGAGGACGGAATCCTTATAAGGGGGGAAAGATGTGACAACCCGAATTTTTATAAGTTAATAAAATAGGAATTTAATAATTAAATTTTTTATTATGAGATGTTTTGAGTTTGAGTATATATATATGCATGTTATATATTTTAAAATATGTGATCTGGTGTGAAGAGAAATATATATATTCATATATTGGGAAATTGAGGTTTAATGGTTGAGTTAACTATTGAAAAAATTAAATGAATTTTATAATTTATTTTAAATATTTATTAAATTAAATAAATATTTTGAATAATTTATTTATTGAGAAAAATAAATAATTTATGAAATTGAAGTATAATAATTTAGTTACGTGTGTATGATAATTAAATTAAAGCAAAGGTAAATTTTATTCTTTGAAGATTTAATTTAATAAATTAATTAAATTAAATGAGTTGTTTAATATTAAAGAAAATAGGTATATTAAATAAAGCGATGTTTAAGTCTAATTTATTAATAAAATTAGATATATAATTATTTATTAATCATCAGAATAATTATAATAAAAATTATAATTATTATAATGGTAAGCTATTTAAATTGGTGGCAGGTGTGACAAATAAAAACTATATAATATAAGATTATTAAAATAATCTAGTTTGGGAGTTATGAGCTTAGCCAAACAAGGCCTTGTGGCCTTTGGCTTATTCAACTGACGTCTTTTTATTACGTGGGAGGTGAGGCTTTATCAGTTATATTACGCGTCTTTTTTCTCCTAATGGCTAACTAAGAAGAACAGAGAGGTGGAGAGAAAGAATACATAGAATTGAGAGTTGGAGAAGGAGTAGGATTGAGAAGGATTTGCTAGAACCTTGTTAACATCAAAGGGTTAAGGTATAACCTACCCCTAATTCTAATATTTGGTTTTTGTAATTTTTTATTCTCTGAAAATTAGGTTTTGGTTGAATTGTTGTAGAAGATGTTGTTTATATGTATGTATTCTCTTGCTAAATCTGTTAGTTATCCTCTATAAGTCTATGTTGGTGCTCAAATACATGAAATTTGGGTTTATAAGGAGAAAAGTAAATAACAGTGTTTTTGTTCAAAAAAATGGTTTTAGAAAGTACAAAATCTCATGCTTAATATGTGTTATAATCTGTTATTTGATGTTAGAATATGTTAGTATGTTAAGAAACGAAAACAACATAGTTTAAATCGTGTCAATTGATTAAGAAATGAAGTCGTGGAGATTGAATTCGCAAAAGATGTTAAAACATAAAAATAGAGTATGAACATGTGTTTTGATTGAAATTTTAGGTTGGTTAATGTTTATATAAATTGTTAGAATTCTAGTATGTTGTAGTTCTATGAATTACGAATCCATAGAATCGAAAACGGACTAAAAAGGGTCAAAATCGCGAAAAACGAGTTTTTGTCTCTCGTTTCTACTAGCTAAATCTTGATCTTACTGCGACCTAAGTCATTTGGGGTGAACTACACTCTAGGGCGCTTGTTGCTGCCTGTGCCCAAAGCTTAATTAGTAGCAATTGCTACCAAACTATGTCAGGTGTGACTGTTTTGACATATTTTAGTAAAATGACCATAACTTTTTTATACGAACTTCGATTAAGATGATTCAAGATGATCCGAAAAGAGGACGAATAGACCTACAACTTTTATTCTTTTAAGTTTTTCAATTTAAGGTCGGGAACAGTAGTCAAAATGGTCATCTTTGTGACTAATGCGTATTCGGAGGCAATCGGAGGGTGTCGGACATGCACATACACAAGTATAGTGATGTCGACGATAATAGATGTTGTTCTAGGTTATAAAACATGAATATTATGAATTATAATGATGTTTAACATAATAAATGATATATTAGATGAGTTGTATATGCATACTAAGCACACACAAAAGAGACAAATTGGGCGTGTGACGAATAAACGTTGAAACGCCGTGATAAGTGTTAATGAACGTAAAAAGTGTTTTAAATCAAATAAAATGAATATTATAAGATATTGAATAGGGTTAATATAAAACCAATAAGTAGTCCTAGCAAGACTTAAACACTTGAATGAACTTCGAGTTTGACTAAGAAGAAATATAGTGAGTTATAAATCTAAAGTTAACACAATCAAATTGAACATTGTGTATTGATTAATAAGAAGGGTTATGAGATATAGAGTAAAGTTTACATTACAACTACTATGCATTGATATGTGACTAATAGTTAATGTGAATGATTATATAATTGTGTAGGGCACGTGAGGTGCAGATAGTTGTAAGCTGTTAAACTATTATTGGTAAACAACAATCAAGGCAAGTCTTCCAGTTCCTATTTGCTATGTGAACTTGGTGATTAACTGTTTTAAATCTTTATTGCAAAGAGCATGATGTGTTATATATATGTTGAATGTATGAAATGTTAAAGTCAACTTATGACTATGTTGATTGAGTAAAGCATGTTGATTGAGTAAGGAACTCAATCTTTATACTTGTTATATGAACTGTAAGATGTATGTTATGTTAGTCCAATGTTTATGAGATATATGTTGAGCATGTTATTATGTGCTACGTGATGCTTGAAAACTGTTAGATTTTGCTGGGCTGTCGAGCTCAACCTTGCAAATAACCATTTTGCGGTGTTAAGGATCAAGGTAACACTATGTGCTACTTGAATGATGTGGATCGAAAATAATACACGAAGATTAATATTTTAGCTAAAGTTGTTATTTCTTAATACCATGATTAAGATTCATGAAATGTACTAAATGTTTTATGATGTATAGTTTTATGTTGAGTTGTAAAGCTAAAGTTAGAGTTATCTGATATGTAAAGGTTATCAGATTGAAATGTAAAATTTTATATAATAACAGTGATAAAGTGAATCATAAAATAAGATTGATTCAAAGACATATAGATGATAAAGGTTTTGATTCAGAGAATTTTTAATATTGAAGGTGTGCTTAAGAAGGAAGGTTACCCCCCTATTTATAGTGCAACACGAAAGAAAGGATAAATGAATCTGCCTAATTTTCCTGCTAACCTTTCTTGCCAAACTTCTTCCTAACTCTTATTTTTCAAGGTTGATTCAATCTATCTGGTAACGGGCCCGGACAAATGATACTTTATTGTATAATTAATGACAATGTTATGGATTTCAAAAATTTATCTCAAATGATGGACATTAAATTAACATATATTTTATGTCTTATGACATACTTAATGGCAAGTAATATAATCAATCAATGTAATGGCGCCATATCACTTAAAACACTATTTGAAATTAAAGGGGGTGTATTCAATTAAGATTTTTAAAGACTTTTTTTAAGTGACATACTTTTGTAGAATTTATGGGATTTTAATGACTTTCAAAAACTTTAAAGACTTTTTTAAAATGACTTTTATAGACTCTATGAAATAAGTAACAGACTTTTATAAATTTTTTTATCAAGACTGTGATAGACTTTTGTATACTTCTAATATATCTTGCAACTTATATTAATTAAATTAGCCCATGTATACAACATCTCTCTTTTTTCATGAACTAGAGTAAATCTCATTATATTATTGTGGCATGAGATTTTATATATGTTGAAAGCGTTCATATTATTCTACTAATTTAATAATACATTTGGATACTCGGATACCAATAAAACTTTAGAAATTACGAATTTAATACAAAAATTAAACTCACTTTTCATTGAAATATATATACTTTATGCATATAAGACGCTTATTTTGAATTATTGTTTTTCATTCCAATCTACAAAAGTTGTCATCGATACTTATTTACGTAATTAAAGAATTAAAAATTAATATAAACATTTGCAATATATATCGATTTCCATTCAAATATTTGAATATTACCTCCTCTTAGTATCAAAATTTGCAAATAAAAATAATATATACTTGTTTCATGTATATTTTAAAATAGCAAGTTATTATTCAAATAAAAAATATTTTTTATTTATATTCTTTTTAATAAATTTTTAGTTTAGTAATGTAACATATAATAAAATTATGCTTATATATTTTATACAACTATATATCACTATAAAAGTACGTACTCTATATAAATTACTTTCCTCTCTCTCATTTTTTTTTTCTTCATTTAACTCGATTCTAAGTTAATTTATGAAATTATAAAATTTTAAAATATTGTGTATTTATTTTTATTTTTGAAATAATAACGTGTGTTTATTATTAAATAACAAATAAATTCAAAATTTAAAAATTTTGAATTTTATACATTGACTACAAAAACAAAATAAATATTTTATTTTTGTGGAGTACAATGTAAGTATTAATTATTCTAGATTATAAAGTAATTAAAAATATTGGATTCATGTGAAGTAATTAGAAATATTGGATTCATGTGAATTGTATTTTAAATTTATTTAGCTTATTAAGATGAGATATGAAGTCTTTTAGAAATCTTTTAGAGATGAGGTCGGGACTTTGGATATGGGTTGATAGTTATAATTTTCTTTACAAAACATCAAACTCTACCATTTAATAGAAATCTAAAAAGTCTATCACTTTTTTGAATACCAAAATACTTTTATGAACTTTGTAAAATCTTAATTCAATACTACCTAACTTTTAAAGACATTAAAAAGTTGTAATTGAATACCACTAAACTTTTATAATCTCTTTAAATGTCTTGATTAAATACAACCAAACTTTTAAAATTTTTAAAAGTCTTTAAAAATCTTAATTAAATACACCCCCTAAAATTTTGAGATTTCTAGCACAGTATAATCAATCATTCAACCACTGTAATGAACTCGAGTCATTTACGGCACTATTTTGAGACAAAATATTTGAAATTCATAGCATTATCTTTGATATGATTTTTCTCTTAAAATTTCACATTAGGTAATCCAACAACCTCAAACTACTAAAACCTCTATTCTTTTAAAATTACACTTCAATAGGTCTCACAAAATATGATTATGGGTTAATTTTAGTTTATAAAATTTGATTATAGTTATATTTAAAAACTAAAACCACAGTATTTATTTTTAATATGAGTTATGCGGGTTAAAACGATAAAATTATTGGTCAAATATATATCAACCCATATTTCAAATTTCAAACTTACCATTATTATGGTTCAATTAAATAAATTACTTAATATATTAATTTTTTTTATCTTCCTTTTAAATTCTCTCTCTAAAATTTAATTAGTTTAATGCCATGATGAAAGGCTACGAAGCAAGTAAGGACAAAATAATTTTTTTTTAAATACTAATAAAAAAGATACATTTCTCATTATATTTTAAAACAAATGCTAATAAAAAAATAATACTACCTCCGTTCCTGAAAGATTGTCGTTTAAGGTTTGTGCATATGGATTAAGAAAGTATTATTTATCAAGTAAAATTTATTTGAAATTTCATCACTACCCCTTTATAGGAAGTTAAAAACTATTAATATAAGGAAGATAATTTCTTGGAACAATGAAAAAAGGTAGAGATAATATAAGAAAATAAATAATTTATTCTCCTACAAATATTTTAAAATAAATTTTTTTTTTTCTAAAACGATAACCTTTTAACAACGAAGAGAATACATTTCTCGATCAGTGTCCGGAAAGGAAGAAACATGACTTTTTTGGAGTTTTCAATCGTGCAAATCACGGATCCCGCAAATCACATCCTAGTGATATTATTAAAAAAAAAATTGACATTCATGTGTTGTGTACATTATTAATTTTGTTCAAATATTAAAGATATATTTTGAATTTACAAAATTAATTTATGATATTTTAAATTTTAAATTGATATAGTTCAAAAATTAAATATATTTTAATTTCAGAAATTCAACATCAATTAGAAAAAAAATATCTAACACGTAATTAATATTGAAGAGAATAAGTAACCTATCACCAGTTTTAATATATGTACGAAACATATTTAGAAAACACATTTATTTAGAAAAGTTCATTCGTCACAAAATATATTTTTTTTCTTTAATTACCAAATAATATGTATAAGTATTTTTATAGTTGTATTCTACCTTGTACTCTTAAAAAGAGTTCAATTTGTATCTTTATTTTTCTATATTACCCCTACCTTCTAATCAATTATGCCGAAATTCTTTTTCAGATTATTAATTTCAACTTCCCATAAATTTAAAGTAAATGGGTAGTGATGAAATTTCAAACAAATTTTAATTGTTAAATGATAGTATTAAATGATTTTTTTAATCCATGTGCAAAAACCTTAAACGACAATCTTTTAGGAACGGAGATAATAATTACTAGTACTTTATAGTTAGTTTACAATTGTTATATTTGTTTGTATTAAAACTAAATAACTTCATATAATTTTGAAATTTAAAATTTCGTGAATTGACTAAAAAAAATTAAAATATATCTCTAATTTTAAAATAGAGAGTAATATTTTTATTGATCTTGGTATATAATGACATAATGTCAGAAAATTTTAATTATTTTATTATTATTTTTAAATTACCAAATGATTTTAATTAATATAAGTTGACCCGTCCGTTTTTAAACCAAATTGTGAAGTCTAGTTGCAGGTTAACTTAGCTTCTAGTTCAATATCTACGACTCTATGTCGGTGTTTTTTTTGTGAAATATATATTCTCTTCATTTTAAAATTAAATATATATTTTAATTTTTTCAAAATTAATTTAGGAAATTCTAAAATTAAAAATAAGTACGTACAAAATTATTTACTTTTAGTACACCAACTATAATAATTGTAAACAAATAATAAAGTGTTACTATGATATTTGTTGTTTTCAAAACTTTGTACACAAAATACTGGTAGTTATGAATTTTAAAATTTTGCAATTAAAAAAATCAATATTTATCTCTACTTTTGAAATTATCGGGGCAAAATTTTTACTGATGATCTTTTTGATCGAATTTTGCCATTAGAATTTATTCTTTCTTATTTATTTTTATTTAATTTATTACAAAATTATAAAACTTTAATTTATGTAAACAAAGATTTGATGTTTAATCAAACAATAATTCTAGGGGGACAGGGGTTTGGGGACATTTTTAGTGACCGGTTGATGTGGCACAACTACATCAGTATGAGAGAAGAACTGAAAAACAAGTCAATTACCTGGAATAGAGGTTTACTCTTCTCACTTTACCTAACAGCCTTTTATCTCTAGCAACAATATTATCTTCCTTCCTCTCTCATGCCAAATGTAAACTGAACCAAATTAGGCTGAACAATCTTCCTCCTGAACTCTTGCTTCGCTGAACAAGCTTCCTCCAGAAATAACACTGGCTTTCAAGGTATTCTCTTCCCATTTCGTATCCTCCTCCTCCTACTATTACTCTCTTACGCCTAAATTCTCAAAATTCTAAAATTTGTGCAAACTCTTATTTTGGGTAAAATTTTTGTGCAAACTCTTTGGGAATCGAAAAGGAAGGGATTACTCTAATTGGGAGAGGCAGGTAGATGTCTTAATTGGGTTCAACTGTACAATTAATTTGATCTATCTACTTCCATTGTTTCACAAAATAGAAAAGCACTCATTTATGTTTTCTGTGTGTTATTTTATTTATTAATTTTTTTGTTGCTAATTATGTTTTCTTTATTTTGTCTTTCGTTTCTGTTAAATCAAAACAAGAAAAGAAATTTTGAGGTGACTTTTCAATCTTCATGTTGATATATACTCGTACTACTGTAAATGGGCAAAATATGAGAATTTTCTTTGACAAAATAATAAGTATTTTTCAGAACTAGAAGTGCATACAAATATCAACAGTCGGGGTAAAAACATCATTTTAAAGCAATATTAACCATCATTTTTGATTGATAAGGCTAGTAAAGTTTCAAAATAATTACGAAAGTTATTAAAGATGATGTTCCTCACCCTCACCTATGACTTGGGTTTATATAGTTCTTGATTTCATTCTATCGTCTTTTCTCAATATTTTTCCAGAGAGTAGTTGTCTAGAGACTTCAAGAACTGGTGCAGATCTAGAACATCACCTTCAGTACTAAATTTCATGGTTATAGGTTAGTGTTGGGCCATGATATTTTATGTAGTGGGCCGGACTGTCCAGGCCGAATTCTTTGGTAAATCTATCGGGTCATTTCTATTAGGCTTGGCCAGTTGGACCAAGTCAATGGGTTATCTTTGTTGGATCATGAAAATATTGGGCTGGATCGTTGGGCCAATCCATCAGATGACTAAATATCTACATTATTGGGCTTTGAACGGTAATGATGAATAAGATAATAGTTGACCGATATGTCTGCAAGGCATTAATGTGGATGGGATCTAGTCGGCCGGCGGTGGAGAACAGTGATGGGATGGAGCAGGTGAGCTGCTTGTGGTCAATTGAGATCACCAGTAGTGGGGGGTGGTGTTAGATGGTAGTGGGTGGCACGGTAAACCGAGCGGAAGAGTATATGTTAGCAAGGACATCACACAAGAAAAGGTAACTGATATTTTTCTCTCTCTCAATACGCTAGATATTATTTTTCCTCCATTGTTAACCTTATGATCGCTGTCTCGACTCTCACGCCGGAAGCTATCCCCTGATTTGTAGGGAGCCGCGAAGCTTTTGGTGTTGTCGTGTTTATTGTACAGGATCAGACGTGTTTTACGTGATTGGGACGTGTGGAAAGATCCCGACGTTAACATTGGCGCTAAAAGGAGGGCTGTTTTCTAGTGTTCTTGAGTTTTCAATCACAACTTTTCAGTTGTTCTACGTCGGAAGTTATGGTGAGGAGTAGAACGGTCACACCGGAAGGGCAGCCGATGGCTGTTAGTTCATCCATATAGCGAGTGTCTATTAAGGATCGTTTGGGTCCTTCAAAGAGTGCTCATGACAGCACGGCTTCCAAACATAATTCAGAAGGATCTCGTTCGAGAGCTCATGGTGAAGCTAGAAGAAGACTGATTTTTGCTACTGACAAAGGACGTGACCATGATCGGAAATGGGTAGAAGGTACACCGCCTAGAACCTGACACCAAAGTGGTCAGGATGATAAGCCTACCAAGCTGGCGAAGATGGTAGATGAGGCAGATAAAGCTTTGGAGGTTCTTTTGAAGCAGAGGGAGGATATAGCTGAGCAGATGCTTCGTATGGCCGAACTGAAGGACGAGGCGTCAAGTTATGTTCAACCCGAAAGGCATAGCAAATCTAGGGAGGAGCAACCAAGAGAAGGGAAGGAGCATGTACATTCTATTCCAGTATCTCGAGGCCGACCTAGGGATATAAGGAGGTCAAGAAGTTGTACTCCTGAGGTATTGAAGAGAGCACCTCACCCTATTGGTTCTCGAGGTCATGGCGGCCGCAGACGAAGAAGTAGGTCCAGGGAGTACACAAATGAGAATACAAAGAAGGCACTCTGTCTTGAGTATCTTCAACAAGATGACAGGGTCCCACGCCGAAGTAAATCCAGAAGTCATATTCCTGAGAATCCACTTAAGGCACATCTCTTTATGGATACTCACCGTTAGAAAAGTCCATCGAGACCAGGGGGTTCTGATGGAAGAGGCCGGTCCACTCACCAGAAGAAGGTTTCTTCAGAGAAAGAAGTTTCGTCACAGCCAGAAGGAATGGAGTTTCTGGTTAAAGAGTTAAAAGAGCTTCGAAAGCAGTTGGCTGAAGTTCAACAAATGAAGGATACTTCGGGAAAAAGGGCGTCTCCTTTTTCCTCGGATATTTTTAAGGAGAAAGCTGATCCTGCCAAAAAGTTGCCTCACATGGAGAGTTATGATGGGTCGGGAGATCCCTATGACCATAGCCAAGCGTTTGACAGGTTGATGGACTATTATGATTTTACCGATGCTGCTAAGTGTCATACGTTCGTGACGACGCTTAGGAAGAATGCAAGGCAGTGGATGGGTACTTTGCCTTCAGATTCAGTCTCGTCGTGGTCTGAGTTATGCAACAAATTTCATGCTTATTTTGGGAGCAACAGGAGGGGAAAGACTACAGGTTCATTGGCTCAAGTTCGACAGTATTCAAATGAGTCCCTGGGTCAGTATGTGAAGCGCTTAAGGGAAGCATTCGGCCAGGTGACTGATCTTAATGATCTTCAGGCTGTTGGATTGTTTCAGAACGGTTTAGACCTGGTGAAGTCAGAGAAGCTGGTGAAGAAGCTGATGTTTCACCACCTGAAGAGTTTGGCCGAAGCTTTTGATAAGGCTGAGGGCTATATTGTGGTAGAAGAAGCTATGAATAGCTTGAAACGTCCTTATTCGGACAGATTAAAGGAGACAGATACCAATAAAGCTGAAGGCGATCAGAGAAAGAGTGGGGGGATTAATGATCGGCCAGAGAATAGTTTGAAGAAATACTGATAATAATTGGGCGCCGAGGAGGAATCGTCCACCGCCTCACCCGTAAGGTGAATAAGGTATACACCAAACCGAATACGGATAGGGCTATTATTTTGGATCAGATCAAGAACTAACCTTACTTTGAACCACCTCGTGACAACATTAAGCCTGGAGCGGGCAATACTCAAAAATTTTGTGGTTATCATCAGGCAACGGGTCATGACACGAATGAATGTTGTAGTCTGAAGGAATTCATGGAAAGGAAGGTTCAGAGTGGTGTGTTGGTCCAGTATGTGGTCGGAAGGGTCATCAAGAGGAATAAGCCAAATCGATAATCGGACCGCTTGAAGTGGTTCAACCGGCTTCAACCTGTGGCAACTCAAGCTCTAATCACCCGCTGCACGCGTCGTTGATGTAATTACCGGGGGGACAACTAGAAAGGTGGCAAGGAAGAGAGACGTGGATATTTGGATTCAGTTATGTCTGTGGCGGGTGTTCTCCCGAAGACCGACAGACCGTATCTAGGGACGGTCATATCCTTTACAGATGAAGATTAGCCTTTAGAGCCCATCGAACCCCATGAAGGAGCATTGGTGATAACTGCACAAGTGGGTTTAGTGGACATGAAGCGAATGATGATTGACGACGGGTCTTCTGTTGATATTCTTTACGCCCATGCTTATCAGAGGATGCATCTGGATGGGCGAAAGATGGAGGTTGGACATGAGGCTCCTTTATATAGTTTTAACAATGATCCAATCAAAGTTGTAGGGACTATCGAACTACCAGTTATCTTCGGCACGACTCCTCAGCAGGTAGAAATAATGTGTAAATTTTATGTTGTGGTATGAGATTCTGGCCACAACGCCATACTGGGTAGACCTACTTTGACTGCTTTGCAAGCTGTGACATCAATCCCTCACTTTAAGATCAAGTTCCCAATAGCACATGGAGTTGGCGAGGTAGCAGGGGACTTGGATCAGCTCGACGTTACTTCTAAATGCTTGTGATTGCTTGAGCATAGGGGTTAGTGCGCGACGGCACTATGACAATAGAGATCGAACCCTTTACTAAAAGCAGTTCAGAAACATTGGTCATGCCAGCTGGAGAGATGAAGGAGTTCGAGTTAATTCCTGGCAAGAGGGATAAAATAGTGAAGATAGGTTCAGGTCTGCCGGAGCCTCTTCGGAAAAACCTTATAGAACTTCTTCGGTGTTATGCGTACATCTTCGCATGGGAGCTCATTGATATGCCCGGAGTAAGCCGGAAGATTACAGAGCATAGGCTGGAAGTGGATCCATCGAAGAAGCCAGTTCAGCAAAAAAGGCAGATTTTTGCACCTGAGCGTCAGAGGTTCATTGATGAAGAGATTTCAAAGTTGTTGGCTGCAGACTTCATGTTTGAGATAGATTATCCGGAGTGGATGGCGAATGTGGTGCTAGTCCAGAAGCAGAATGGGAAATGGTGAGTCTGTATTGATTACACAGACTTGAATAAAGCTTACCCGAAGGACTTCTATCCTTTACCTCACATTGATCAGCTCATCGATGCGACTTTGGGGTATGCATTACTAAGCTTTATGGATGCTTTTCCAAGTTATCACCAAATTTCTATGTACAAAGAGGATATACCTAAGACGACATTCATTACGCACCGTTCGGTATATGCCTATAAGAAGATGAAATTTGGCTTGATAAATACTGGAGCCACCTATCAGAGGATGATGAACTTCGTCTTTCAGAAGCAGTTGGGGAGGAACATGGAAGTATATGTTAATGACATGATAGTAAAGAGCATGATCGTTCAAAAGCACTTGGACGATTTAGAAGAATGCTTTCAGATGGTCCGTCATCACAACTTGAGGTTAAATCCCACCAAGTGCACATTCGGTCTCGGTTTAGGGAAATTCCTGGGTTTTCTGGTCAGTCAGAGGGGTATCGAAGCCAATCCAGAGAAGATCCAGGCTATTCTGAACATGAAGACTCCTCAATCATTCAAAGATGTTCAGTGTCTAACGGGGAGAACTGCAGCTTTGAGGAGGTTCATGTCTAAATCGGCAGAAATGTGTTTGCCGTTCTTTGACACGTTGAAAGGGCCGAAGAATGCAAAGACATTTCAGTGGACTTCAGAATGTGAAGACACCTTCCAGGGAATAAAGACGTATTTGTCTTTGGCACCTTTGCTGGTGAAGCCAGTTCCTGCTGAGTCATTATACTTATATCTCGCAGCTAGTTAGTTGACAGTAGGAGCCGTGTTGGTTTGAGAAGTTGGGGGAAAGCAGCATCCGGTTTATTATGCAAGCCATGTCCTTAGGGATACTGAGACAAGGTATCTGAATATGAGAAGTTTGCCTTTGCTTTGATGATAGCTAGTCGAAAGCTTAGACAATATTTTCAAGGTCGGCTCTTGGTGGTTTATATGGATTAGCCTCTGAAGAAGGTTATGAGCAAGCCTGAAGTTTCGGGGAGACTTGCTGCTTGGACAATGGAGTTGTCCCAATTTTTCATAGAATATCATCCCCAAACTGCTATAAAAGGTCAAGCTTTAGTCGATTTTATGGTGGAATGTTCATTTTCAGAAGCTGATGATGGTTTGGTAGAAGCTGAAGTGTCTGACCGAGCAGTTGCAGTGCTTCATCCCAACCAGAGTTCATGGACGCTATATGTAGATGGGTCTTCTACTTTGGACATCAGTGGGGCAGGAATTATTTTGACAAGTCTGGAGGGATTCAAAGCGCAGCAGGCCATCAGATTTGGGTTTAGAGCGATGAACAACGAGGCAGAGTACGAAGCAGTGCTAGCAAGAGTACGATTGGCAAAGAGTCTTGAAGTTCAGAAGCTGATTATCTATAGTGACTCTCAACTAGTCGTCAAGCAAATTTTAGGGGAGTATAAAGCACGAGGACCAAGAATGATCAAGTACCTAGCAGAATTGAAGGATCGACTTCAGTATTTCCTCTCCTATGAGTTTTATGGTGTTGAGTGTAATGATAATTCAATTGCCGATGCATTATCGAAGCTGGCTACTACAGATGCTAGTAATTTTGATGGATCAGTTTATTTGGAGATTTTGCAGCAGCCTAGTATCCAACATGAATTAGTGATGTGTATTGAACGTTCTAACTGTTAGCTGACTCCATATCTAGAATATCTGGCAGATGGCGTCCTTCCTTTAGATCAGATGTTGGTCAAGAAAATTAAGTACAAGAGTGCAAATTTTGTTCTTATTGATGGGGATCTTTATCGAAGGGCTTTTTCGTCTCCATTATTGAAGTGTTTGGTTCCATCCGAAGTTGAATATGCTCTTCGAGAGATTCATGTGGCGACCATATGGCTGCTAAGTCGTTAGCTTACAAAGTACTTCGGCAGGGGTTCTATTGGCCTACCATCTTTAAGGAAGCTACCGAGTACGTAAAGAAGTGTCCAAAGTGTCAGTTGAATAGTCTTATCCCACATCAGCCACCAGAAGAGTTATACTCGATTCTATCTCCTATACCCTTTGCTGTCTGGGGGGTAGATATACTGGGTCCATTGCCGAAACTAAAGGTTAGGCCAGTTTTGTTATAGTTGCCATTGATTATATGACCAAATGGGTGGAAGCAAAGCCACTTAGACTGATAACAGAACAGGAGTGTTTGAAGTTTTTGAAGGAATCTGTGGTGTTTCGTTTCGACATTCCGAAGGTGGTAATATCTGGCAACGGACGCCAGTTTGTGGGATCAATGTTTGAAGCATTTTTGAAGGAGCTCAGTAGCTCATCCACAGTCTAACGGATAGGTCGAAGTGACCAACAGGGCACTTCTGAATGGGATCAAGTGTAGATTGGATGAGGCTAAAAGAAGATGGCCCGAAGAGTTGCTCAACGTATTATGGGCTTATCGGACTACAGCGATGACTACCACGGGAGATTCACCTTTCAGGTTGGCTTATGGTACCGATGCCCTAGTCCTTGTTGAAATTGGGTCTACTAGTCTCCGAGTTAGTCAGTTTAAAGAGATCTACAATGATGAAGGGTTGAAGATCAATATGGACTTACTGGAAGAAGTCAGAGAGGTAGCCTTGATAAAGCTGGCGGCTTATTAGCGAAGAGTAGCTAAGCACTACAATAAAGGGGTAAAGCTTCGAAGATTTGAAGTAGGAGATTTCATCCTTATAGAAGTTGAAGCATCTATGCCTCAGAATTTGGGAAAGCTAATGCCGAACTGGGAAGGTCCTTATAAAGTTATTGAGGTACCGAAGTTAGGGACCTATCGGTTAAGGGCATTGGACGGGTCTGAAATCAAGAATACTTGGCATGCTGGTAGGCTTTGGAAGTATTTTCAGTAAAGACAGTGTCAGTTTACTAGGGTCTGTAAATATTTGAATCATCATCAATAAAAGATTCTTTTTTCTCAATTGATTTTCTCTTCATTGGCACAAATTTCATGGTTGAAAGGAGGTTCGGGTGGACTCGCTGACCATTCGATGGTAGCCTATTCGGCAGGTGGACCTTATGAATTTGTTAGGCCCCGAGTGGTAAACAAATTTCATGGTTGAAAGCAGGTTCGGGTGGACTCACTGACCATTCAATGGTAGCTTATTCGGCAGGTGGACCTTATGAATTTGTTAGGCCCCGAGTGGTAAACAAATTTCATGGTTGAAAGGAGGTTCGGGTGGACTCACTGACCATTCGATGGTAGCCTATTCGGCAGGTCGGCCTTATAAATTTGTTAAAATCCTGTGTGGTAAACAAATTCCAAATGGTACAAGGAGAATCGGCTGGATTAACTTTGTACATGATCCGTCTCACACTTCGGTAACGATAAGTATTGCATTACTTTATTACCTTATTTTGTTTAAGTGTTGGGTTCGGATTATGTTATTACTTGATCTTAACTGTCATATAACTGTTTAATGATAAGTTTAAAAGGAACTTGTACATTTTTCAAGTTGATTAACACTGAATTATTGACAAGAAGTAAATTATACGGAAGCCATAAAGGACAAAGTCAATATTTCATTAATCTTTAAATAATTACACTGAAAGATAGAATTTTTTTTTTACAAAAATTATAAGACCAGGAAAAAGAGATATCATTTTCAAGCATTATCTTCACCATCTGAAGAATCAAGAAGAACCGGATCTAATTTGGCTGCGACAAGCTTTGCTTTGCCTCTGCTTCGGCAGATTTCATAGCCTTCAGAGTACATCTTAACAATTTTTTCGTTCAAGGCATTTGATTTCCGGTAGTCTTCTTGGATTTGCTTACGAAGATCTTCAGTTAGAGGTGGACCTAAGTCTCGAAGGTCCCGAAGCTCCTGAATTTCTTCTTCGTGCTTTTGGCGCCTCTTCAGATGACGAGCTTCTTTGGTCTCTAGCTTGTTGACTTGTTTGGCCAGGCTCAGATTGGCTTCAACTAGCTTTTCGTTCTTAGTCATCATTATTACATTCCTTTGGACTAGGTCCACGTTCATATTGACAATTTCTTGATGATTGACTTTGGTTGTCTTCATCTCTTCCTTGGATGACTTCAGCTCCTCCTTGGTCTGAGCTAAGTCCTTCCGAAGACATTCATTATTGAAGAGAGCGATATCATGATCACCTCTAACTTTTGCCAAAGCTGATTTCAGAATGACATTCTCTCGTCGAGCGGCATCTTCTTCGGCTTCGGCTTCGGCTTCCTTATATTTTGGACGAAGATGCCCAAAGATAGCATTTGCCTGCATATGTTCAGCATTATTCAATTAGTTTCAAATATATGAGCATAAGGATAAGTGAAGAAGTTAAAAAAGTCATTTACCTTCGTCTGGTGTTTCATTCCTTCATCCATTAGGTCCATGATTGAGCTATTGCCGAATTGATGGTCGTCAGTGTCACGGACGAAGGCATCATAAAGTTTGAAGGGGAAGTTGGCATTGAATTCCGGCCATAAAGTCGGTGATGCCATGACCTCATTTTGAAATTCGAAAGATGAAGGTTTTAAAGGAGAAGGCATGGGTCGTTCAGGAGTTGGTAATGGATCGGTGTAAATGTTTTCGGGAGATGGGGATCGAGATGGAATGGGTTCACGTGTTGGAGATGAGTCAAATGTTGAGCTTGGTTGGCTGTCAGACGGATGTTTTCTTTTCCGAGAGAGTGAGGGCATGGGTTCGATTGGCTCGTCATCATGAGAAACTTGAATCTCTATAGGGATTGTTGGGGGGGAGATCGGTTGTAGAAGAAGGTATTCGAAGGTCATCGGTAGTCAGAGGGGTAATTTTGGTTCTTAATTTCTTAACACGAAGGACTCGAGTCCGTTCGTTTAAGGGCATATCAAGCAAACTTCCTCTGGTTGGGGCAGGTTCTGATGGTGCAGGGGTTTGTGCAGTTGAAGGGTTTGTTTTTGGGGGAACGGATCTGGGTTTTCGGGCGGCTCTCTTCTTTCGATGAGGTTGAATAAATTCTTCAGGTGGAGTGGGCTCGTCAGCTTGTGGATCACTGGTTTGGGGTTCGGTAGTAGGTGTTTCAGTGGTGGGAGGATCAACATGTGGGGATTCTACTATTGGGAGTTCAGCAGTTGCTTCCGAAGTTTTTCCAGATAAAAAATCTTCCAAATCTCTTACATCTGAAGAGGATGGTTTAATCAAAGATACTACAAAGGGTAGAAAGCTACATATCAGAATTTATATCGTTAAGAATTTCAAATAATTGTACAGCAAAATAGTTCAAAACTTACATTTGTGCTCGTACAACCAGGCTTGTTTGGTGAGAAGTCCATAATTCCACTCCTCCTTTGGGAAATTCTCGAAGAGCTCTATTATTTCGTTTAATCGTTCTTCAGGAATATCACCAAAATCGGCAGAGACCTTTTCCTGAGTGATCCAGTTCGGTAAGGAAGCAATTTCGGGTCCCTTGATAAAGAACCATCCCTTGTGCCATCCTTTGTTGCTAGAGGGAGTAGAAACCAAAGAGAGTCTTTCAAACTTCTCACCTGTCTTCGGTGACTGTTTGCTCAGAGCTTTAAATCCCTTTTCTCGGGATTGGCCGACTTTCTAGACAGTGAAGAAGAAGTCGAGGGTGGGTTCAACGTCTACTTCGTGGCAGAAGGCGATGAAAGCAAGGATGTGGATATAGGAGTTCGGAACTAATTGGGCGAACCCAACACCAATAAACCCTAGGAGGGTAACAAGGAAAATATGAAGAGGGAATCGAACCCCCTTTTCAAGCAAAGTCACCGGAATGGCCGTCCAACCCTCTGGACGCTGAAACATTCACTCGTCGAACTTAGGGGCTCTTACCAAATGTGTATCAGGGATCTGGTATCGAGTCTGAATCTTGCGTAATTCAATCTCAGAAACGGATGAAGGGGTGCTGGCATGAGGATATTGTTCTTTATTTTTGAAGAATTCAAAGGGGTTAGGAATGGGTTTTGGAGGCAGAGACTTCTTGCTTGGAGTGGCAGCTTTAGGGTTGGAGCTCGAGGCCTCTCTGCTAGGGCTCGGGTTAGGTGGAACAGAGGTAATCGGAGTTATGCGAAGGGGGAACTTTTCTCGGGATCCTGAGAGGCCATTGATGGAAAGTTGCAGAGAAAGAAGGAAATTCGAGAAAGAGAGAAGTCGAGAGCTCAAAAGGACGTCTGAAATTTGAATTGGCAGGTAAAACTGTCAAATTGGGGGAAAATCGCCTTTTATACTGGCGGTTTCACAGAGCTCGAGGGCGGCTGATTTAATGTTAGTAATAATAAGGAATTCGAATGGGTAGCGTTCGATTCAAGTCTCAGGTATTAACCGGGTTGGGCTTCTCAATTGGACTTTTGGTTTTAATTCATATTGTTATGTAAGCTTGGATAGCTGGACCTCAATAAGTTTCATTTTGGGCCTTTAATGATTTTATCATATTCTTTTTATCATGGACCGAGGACCTTTGTACTCTTTCATTAAACAGTTTGTTTAATAAAATACTGGGGGACAATGTTGGGCCATGATATTTTATGTAATGGGCCGGACTGTTCAGGCCGAATTCTTTGGTAAATCCATCGGGTCAGTTCTATTAGGCTTGTCCAGTTGGACCAAGTCAATGAGTTATCTTTGTTGGATCATGAAAATATTGAGCTGGATCGTTGGGCCAACCCATCAGATGACTAAATATCTACGTTATTGGGCTTTGACCGGTAATGATGAATAAGACAATAGTTGACCGATATGTCTGCAATGCATTAATGTGGATGAGATCTAGTCGGCCGGCGGTGGAGAACAGTGATGGGATGGAGCATGTGAGCTGCTTGTGGTCGACTGAGATCACCAGTAGTGGGGGGTGGTGTCAGATGGTAGTGGGTGGCACGGTAAACCGAGCGGAAGAGTATATGTTAGCAAGGACATCACACAAGAAAAGGTAACTGATATTTTTTTCTCTCTCAATACGCTAGATATTATTTTTCCTCCATTGTTAACCATGTGATCGCCTGTACTAACTCTCACACCGGAGCTATCCTCCGACGGTAGAAGCCGTCAAACTTTTGGTGTTGTCGTGTTTATTGTATAGGATCGGACGTGTCTTACCTGATTGGGACGTGTGGAAAGATCCTGGCGTTAACAGTTTGAAATCAAGAAATTCTTGATTTCTAACCCAAATTTTATGCATTAATTTGATCCACCAGACTAAATGAAAGTCACAATGTCAAATTGAGACTTGGCACCATAGCTGGTTTCATGTAACTCTAGTTCCCTATTAACTCCTCTCCTCTCTTTCTTAGACTAAAAGCACATAACCTTTGGAATTGGGTGGAAAGTAAATGGCTGGATCATAATTTATGGCCAACATTGTTGTGAAGCTCAAAATTCAAGTAATCCCTGACAATTAATTGGCTACTGCCAACTTATTAAAGATAATAATTGAACCATTGTTAAAAGACAGACAAACATCCACCCATATATCTTATGAATTAGTGAAATGAATAACATGTTTAAATCAATTTCTTAAACATTATACATTCAAGCTTACTTTTTTTATATTTGTTACAGGAGAACGATTGAGCCCTTGGGTGGCCGTTGGATGCTTCACGATGGGTGTATCAATAATATTTTTCTAAGCGATAATACAATTTTTTTTTTTTTAATTATTGAAGTTGCTCTAGCTTTTACTTTCACAATATGTAGTCATTGATTTGTGAAACTTTGTTATTAGTAGTTTTTCTGTTAGATAGTTGGGAAGATCTGTTATATACACATTGAAGTTGTAGTTTTGTAGTTTGTATTGTGTAGCCTTAGGAGTGAGTTAAATGTTATTTTGGGGAAAACAGAGATTATATTATTATCATTATATATTCAATTTCCCAAACCTCCTGGGCCTTGGTTAAAGTGATAAATGTGACTAGTTTTTACTCTCCGGATAAAGGATAATTCAGTTTCTAACTGCATAATGCATATGGATGTGTATCTTCCAGAAAATGTAAATAACATTGTTTCTTGCTTGCCCATAATTTATATTTAGCCTTCTATAAATATAATGAGATTCCAAGTTATGTTGCAAATTGACATTTTGGTTACATGTTTTGCCATTTCTTTCTTCCTAAAAGGCAAATTTTATGTTGTTTTTGCAATGTTTTCTTGCATTGTACTACGCCGAAAACTAAAAAGCCACACCATTGCTTCCTAACAGCAAATTTATTCTGGGTTTGCAATGCGTCTTCTCATTGTACTATGTTGAAAACTGAAGTACGTCTATAAGTCAGTGTAATGATTTCTTACTTGTTACGATCGATATCTTCATACAACCTAAAAGAAAATAAAAGGATTTTTCTCCTACTAATGTAAGATCCCAACTTTTATGAATAAAGATTATTTTTTTTTCGAAATATATTTTTGAATATTATAGTGTGGATTTGATATAATGTTATAGTTGTGGGTAATATTTACAAAATAAGCAAGTTGTTAAAAAATATTCAATTGATCGGGAAATATTTGATTTAACAGGGAATATTCGTACAATGACAAAATCATTGGTGGACCCCACAACGGAAGTATTGTCGGAGTTAGAAAACGACATAAATGTCTTTTTATAAAAATAACGGCGAAAGTTTTACCGTTAAACTGTTTAAATACCCGGTGGTAAAAGTACATTAATTCTTGGGAATGATCTGGTTGTTAAATATTGTGAGTTATAATATTAATGATGAATAAATTTGTGTTGATTAAAGATGAAATTGATATTTTCATTGTGTTGGAATTATTAGTGTTAGTGAAAATCGATATTTATTTGGATAATAATTGATTTCTGGAGGTTAAATTGACCAATCGGATAATTAATCGAATAAATGGGCAATTAATTGTTATTAGTTCACATGTATATAACTATTGATTCACATGATGTACTATTAGGGGAGGTGGTGCAAGTTTGATAATACTTGTAGGACTAAATTAAAAATGGAGGAAAAGATGAAGGTACCATAATGTAATAATTCGAGCCCCAAAACGTGCAATTATCAAAACTATGTTTTCCTATAAATAAAAGCTCATTCTTCTTTCATTCTCACCAATTCACTAAGACTCACAAGAGCAATTATAGAGAGAGAAGCTATAGAGATGAAATAATATCCCTTATCTTAGAAGAAAACTGAATACTAAAATAGTGAAGTAGAAGAATGCTCTTCTTCTTTCTCTCGATAGCTTCTCTCTCTATAATTGCTTTTGTGAGTCTTAGTAAATTAGCGAGAATGAAAGAAGAATGTGCTCCTATTTATAGGAAAAAATAGTTTCGATAATTGCACGTTTTGGAGCTCAAATTATTACAGTATAGTACCTTCATCTTTTCCTCTATTTTTAATTTAGTCCTACAAGTATTATCAAACTTGCACCACCTCCCCTAATAGTACATCATGTGAATCAATAGTTCCATTCATGTGAATAAATAGTTATATTCATGTGAACTAATAGCAATTAATTGCTCATTTATCTGATTAATTATCCGATTGATAAATTTAACCTCCATTAATTAATTATTATCGAAATAAATGTCAATTTTCACCAACACTAATAATCCCAACACAATGGAAATATCAATTTCATCTTTAATCAACATGAACTTATTCATCATTAATATTATAACTCACAATATTTAACAACAAGATCATTCCTGTGAAAGAGGGCTTTCGATAAGAATTTCTCCCCTATTGGTATGATTAGGTGACCAAACCCCTTTCTCGATGAACTTTCTAGACATCGTCAATATTGCAAATAATAATATGAATAACTTTGTTGTCTCAATTATTAATTTAAAAATATAAAATATTATACAGATGATACTGTGACAATAATTGAATCAATAATATGAGAGATATTATGCAACAATTACTATAACAATAATTGAGTATAACTGGTGACTTCTCACGTAAGTATCAATAATCAATACTGCAGCTTCTTATCAACCACGCCAGACATTCTTGTACTTTTACCACCGGGTATTTAAACAGTTTAATGGTAAAACTTTCGCTGTTATTTTTATAAAAAGACATTTATGTCATTTTTTAACTCCAACAATACTTTCGTTGTGGGGTCCACCAATGATTTCGCCATCGCACGAATATTCTCTGTTAAAACGAATATTCTCCGACCAATCGAATATTTTATAACAACTTTCTTAACTTACAAAATTTATAAATATTACCCACAACTATAACATTATATCAAATCCACACCATAATATTCAAAAGTATATTTCGAGAAAAAAAATCTTTATTCATAAAAGTTGGGGTCTTACAACCTCCCCTTCTTATGAAATTTCATCCTCGAAATTAGGGTACGTACCTGGTATGTCGAAGAGGTGAGGATACATTGACTTCATTTCAGATTCTAACTCCTAGGTCATTTCCTCAATATCGTGGTTTCTCTACAAAATTTTGACTTGAGGTATAACCTTGGAGCGTAGAATATGATCCTTCTTATCCAAGATTTTAATAGGTACCTCTTCATACGTTAAATCTTCCACTATTTCGTCCGGTTCTAATTCAATAATGTGGTTCGGGTCTTTCACATATTTACATAACATAGATATGTGAAAAACGTTATGAACACGAGACATACTTGGTGGTAAGGCGAGTCTATAGGCCACAGTTTCTACTCAATTGAGGATTTCAAATGGGCCAATGAATCGAGAATTGAGCTTTCCTCTCTTTCTAAATCTTGTAACTCCTTTCCATGGAGCAACACGTAACAACACATGCTCTCCAACATTAAATTCTACGTCCTTTCGATGAAGATCAACATAACACTTTTGTCGATCTTGTGAGGTCTTTATGAAAGTAGTATGCACACAAGCCAATCATGTTTGATGATAAAACATATACTTTGTAACAATCTTAATCATTTATTAATAAAAAGTATTAGTTTATTAAAGGCTTTTAATTATCTACATGATGCTGTTTTATAATATATGATAAACCCATAGTTTTAAGCAATGCTTTTAGAATAATGATGATGATCATTCTAATGAGATCTAAATTTTTAGAAAGCTTAAAACTAAAATAGTTCCCAATCGTTGGATTACTAAATTAGGGATTAGTGAATCCGGATAGATTGGTACATACGTTGCTTGCTCATTGGATGAGGATGATTGATCTCATGATCATTTGTGTGGAGACACTAAATGAAGTATGTAGGTGCTTATTAGAGAATAAGTTCACTGAACGTGGCTCGCTAAGGAATACTTAATGGAGTTTTACTTGTGCATCGATAGGAATTCTGTAGTGATAGTAGTCTGAAGTGATCCTTGGACTTGAGATCATCATAATATCTTATGTATGATGAGTTATACTTTGACTTATTCCTTAAGACCCTTAGGGTATATCAAAGGGTATGCTTGGGTATAATAAGTTGTACATGGAGATAATGTATGATCAATAAAGAATCTACCACTTCTAGTAAAGAAGAGAAATGTCCTATGTGATTCGATAAATGACAACCCAGTAGTCCTCGCCAAGGCGAGAATAAAATAAGAAAGGAGTTTCTAATTTGCATTATTTGGGTTATGCATTTAAGAGTCGAAATACATATAATTAAATAAAATAAGACTTGACAATGAATTCCATGTCTTATATTTAGTTGGGACATTGTATGGTAGAATGATTGAATTATCTGATAACTATTTACTCAAAAGGTTCTTTTATGATTAATGTTAAAATCTATATTATCCGGAAAGTCGTTGATCGCTAGGAGGCTTATCCTTATTGTAGAATAAATATTATTTATTTAGATAAATTAATAATTTAATTTATTTATTTAAATAAGATTAAAATTGTTCTAATTGATTTATTCACAACCTTTTAATATGGAGAACCTAAAGGGTCACACCATAAAAAAAAGGAAGAATAATTATTTAAGAAGTAAATGGCATAATCGTAATAATAAGTTAAGTATATTTAATATAATCTATGGTGATAGAATAAATTAAATAGCTTAATATTTATTATTTAATAATTTGGAAATATTAAATATAAATTAATAAGAGGAGTCTTATTATTATTATTACTATTATTATTATTTAATTCCTAAAGGAGTTTGAGAATTAATTAATAAAAGTACTCTCATATATTCCTAATAAGATTAGGAGGTTAAATTAATTAAAAGAGTTTAATTAATTATCCCTAATAAGAATAGAGAGCTTAATTAATTAAAAGAATTTAATTAGTTAAATAAAACCCAATTCCTTAATTGTTAAGGAGGGTTGCCTACATCTATAAATAAGAGGAGTCTTATTATGGGTGAGGGAGTTGACACTTTCACAAAATACGTGAATACGTAATTCCAATAGTTGGTAGAGTACACCCTTTTCTATGAGAGATAGAAAAATTAGGGTTTTGCCAAATACCCATCTTCTTGAATCCTTCTTCTTCCTTGGTGGATCACCTCTAGAGGCCAAACACTTGGGTGGCTAACGTTGATCAAAGGAAAGAACCAAACCCGGTGGATTCAAGTTGAACGCGAAAAGGATTGGAGGTGAACTTGTACCTGAGGAAGCTCAGATCTTCAAGGGTATGATTCTTGTTCTTTCTTTTTCGTTTAATTAATAATTATACATAAAGGGTGATCCGGGTATATGGTTTGTAAAATTTTAAAACTCTGATTTTTCATGCTTCCGCTTAATTTGTGCAATTTGATTGCGTTCATGAATATTACAAACCTAACACTTTATACGTTGTCGGATTATTTGAATCTTTTCTATTGTCATGCGTACCAATTTCGGTCCCAATAACGTTGCTTCACCCACCTCATCCTAGCATACTGGAGAACGATACTTGCGTCCATACAACGCCTTGAATGGAGCCATGCCAATACTTGCTTGATAACTGTTGTTGTAGGAAAACTCCACCAATGGCAAGAACTTGTCCCAACTTCCTTTGAAGTCAAAGACACAGAGTCTTAATAGATCTTTAAGAGTTTGAATAGTCATCTCCGACTGCCCGTCCGTTTGAGGATGATATGCCGAACTAAATCGTAAATTCGTACCCATAACTTTTTGCAAACTAACCCAAAATAGTGAAGTGAATCTTGGGTCTCGATCAGAAACTATGGATACTGGCATACTATGTAGTCTTATAATCTTATTTATGTATATACGAGCAAGACGTTCAAGTGAATAAGTTTGTCGTATTGGTAAGAAGTAAGCAGACTTGGTCAATTTATCAACAATGACCCAAATCGCATCGGCATGATCATGACCATTGATGAATACACAAATATCATTGGCCCGTAGTGCATAGATAATTTGTGGTCGTGACCCTAATGAATATCCTTGGCGTAGTGCGGGGGATGATGTGGATTATTTATTAAGTTTGAGTCTCGTGATAAAAGTGATAAAAAAACCTTTTAAATCATAAAAATAGTAGATTTTATTCTCTACTTGACTCTTTTAATGGATTGCATGTTACTGCAACGTAGTTAAACTTGATGTCTATTGTATTTTATTAGTTTAACAATCGTTGAGGACTAATGATAATTTATTCGCATTATCTTAGTCATAATATTTCTTCTTTGGGTTAGTTGAGCTCACCCTTTCTTTCATTCATTGTTCTCTTGTAAATGAGAACATAGCCGGGACTTTAGTCGGAAACTGGAGTGATGGTCCCGAGATGGTGTCTTAGTAGTCCTCACTATTATTACGTTAAATAATGTGATAATAAATGTAATGAGGACTAAATTGAGTGTGGATATTGTCTAGATGACAATATTTGTATTAAAACTCACAGTATGTATTTTATCGTATTTTACAGTTGTATAATCAAGTTGTATTTAAATTTAGTACCATGTATTTGACGACTAAAGATGGGTGATGTATACTTATTTTGGGGGCGTCACACTTTGAGCCCGTTTGCCAGGTCTAACTACATGCATGCCATCCACTAGAACCAATAATATGGTTTTAAATTTGGGGTTTTGAATTTTAGGATTTTAGATGAGATTTTAATATTCTGCGATTATTATATTCATTGATTACATGATTAATATTGATTATGTATAATAATCTATTTCACCCTTTTCAAACATTTAGCATTGCACCATCTACACATACCGAATATTTATTACTTTAAAATTAACTTTATGAAAATTTTTACCTACACGTTTGTAAAAAATTTATTACACAGTTACTAACACTAGATGTTTTGACTAATAATATGGTCATTTTCCTTAAAGGTGTTACTTTTACAATTTTTTTCGATAATTTTACTAAATGGACTGAAAATATTATTTAAAATGTGGAAAAAACAATTTCTTTCTCCGGTGGCGGAACCACAACATTTTTAGAGGGGAGTCAAAATATTTCAATAAAAAAATTTATTTATTGACGCTTGGAGTGTTTCTTTCAAATCCATTTTGCCCAATTATAATATTTCATAACATCTTATTCCAACCCTTATCAGCCTTTGAGTTGTTAGTGTAATATATATATATATATATATATATATATATATATATATATATATATATATATATTAATTTCTTCTGAACTATGAGACTATTAATCAGACCTTGAAGTTTTTAGTAAACTAATTAGCTACTTTTATGGATAAATTACAAATTATAATATTATATATTCAAAACTTTATATTGTGGTTCTGATTATCTTCCTTGGAGACAACTGAGAGTAGCCACTTAAAGCAAAAAAATAATTTAAGTTATTCTCATTTACAAAAAATTGATACCAAGATATGATTAAATCAGTAAGACAAATGAGTGCAATGTTAATTAATTAATTATCAAACTTATTTAACATTATTTTATCTTATACACCCGAATTTGACCATTTCAACGCTATCTTGTCTAAAACATGACCATCTAATTAAGGGTGTAAATGAACCGAATCAAACCGAGTATTAAGTTGCTCAGATTTAATTTACAAATTTATCGAGTATAAAATAAAGCTTGTTTAGCTATCGAGTCGAGTACGATATTGAATCAAGCCCAGTTTGAACTTTTCGAACGAATATGATCTGAGTATCTAGAAAATTGTAATTTGAGAAGGTTCGAGTAATTTATCGAATTTTAAAATTTGTTCATATTTGAATTATTTATATTTCAAGTCAAATTCAAATTGAACTTAGTCGAGTACGAATTGAGTTCGAATTGTTTACTTATTTTACTGTCTTACATCTAATAATCCAAAGTAGGCATTAAAACATATTCGTAAGAGCCACTAATCCATCTTATTGCACTTTCACCCCCCACAAAAAAATCAGAACGAAACGCAAAAAATATTTTCTTTTCATCTAGGTTCGTAAAGCTCTAAACAACAATATAGGGATGTGCAAACCGATAAAACCATTAAATCGGATAGATGCAAATACTCAATACTGGTTGAACCCAGTATCTTTGAACCGATTTACCGATTTAGTACCGATTTTTATCGAAAATTAATATAATTATTTTTATTATTATTATTATTATTATTATTACTATAATCATTATTTTATTATTATTATTTATTAATAAAACAAATTAGAAAATCGGTATATATTAGTCCGGTTCGATAAAATCGAACCATAAATAAACCGAAATGTCGAAACCGGTACCGCTTTTTTTACGAAACCGGACCGGTTTTTTTATACCTAACCGGCCGGTTCGGTGCGGTCCGAAAAACGAAATGGTGCACAGTCCTACAGCAGCAGCTGCAGCAGTGATCCCGGTATACATGACAACATAAAAATCATAATGGGAGCGAAAATACAATGAGACCAAACTTATATTATTGTTATTGGAACTAAGATACAGTGCAAGTGATTAGCAATTTAGTAAAAAAGAAAAGAAAATGAGTGGGCGAGGTGATCACATTTGCTAAGACATGCCAACTTTTGCTCATACCAGTAATAATCTAATCTAATAATATACATACTAAATATATAACACAATCTTACTCGACTGATCTGCTGCTGCTGATTTAAGGGGAATTATGATCACCCCTAAAGATGTTTTTGATCGCTTCTTCCTTCTCATCAATGAAGTCAAAAAAGTTATATAAGGCCTGAGAAAAGCTGCTACCTGATGAGGATGATGAAATTGAGGGAGTCTGCTTGTAGCGGATGTATTGACGAATAGTTCGCAACGAGAAAATTATAAGGGCTGTGAGAGTGAAAGCACCAAATAAAATATATAAACCAACAAAGCTGCTTAAGTTTAGCTGATTAGGCTCAGACTCTAGTCGCCTACTCGCTGCACAGCCTGCTTTACAGAACCACTTTTCGTTGAGCTTCTGAAGTTTTCCATTCTCAGCAAGCTTTAGGATTGCTGTGGACAAGTCAATAGCAAGAGGGGAGTCTTTTTGGAAAACCTGTTTTGTTATACACAAGTTTAAGTGAGAGTATACAAGCAAAAATCATTGTTATGATGAGATGCCCTGCCCTGTAAAAAAATTATTTCTTGATATTTATTCCAAGGTACTGTTATAGTGCGACTCAAGGACCTAATCTATTTATCAACTGAAGCTTGAATGTCAACAAATTCTACAAATCATAATTTTTTATCCATTTTCTCACAAATTGAAGTTTTATTTACTACCTATTTATATCAGCAATATCAATCCAATTTCATGATCTCATATTTATGCGCACACAAACACACACATGAAAATACAAGAAAAATTTAGGCTGGAGGACCTGAACAAGTGGCATTTGCACGGAAATGACTGTACTGATTAGATTGGCACCCGATACTAATTTTACTTGGCTCCCAACTGGCAACAAAAAGCACTTCAAGTATGAGGGATCCTTGTGTGTTTGGGTGCAGTCTAATCAGCATCAGGTGGCAGTGTAATTAGTATCGGGTGCCACTACTGTGCAAATGTCAAGTTTGGGCAACTCCCACATAAAATGAATGCATGTAAGTTTTCATGTTGCTTCTCATTTAAGAAACAAGACAATGATCAGAGAGCTTTAATGAATATAACATGCATGCATGCATGCTTGCATCTACTGGTAAGAAAGTTACTTACAAATCCCCATCCACTCTTTGTGAATGATTGACCAATAATTCTAAAGTCAGTCTGAGTTGACAGGAATAATTCCACATATGGAAGCTCATCTACGATACCTCCCACACCTCCGTTGTTCGGCCCTTTCTTTAGTGCTCTCTCATAATCTTCTGGGGTGTCTAAACTAATGAGTCTTGATCGACGTATATTAAGAATGTCCGTCATGTAACTGTATGCAAATGAACCTACTTGATAACCAATTGGCCACTTACTTGCGATTAAGCTGTCTATCCCTGTGATAGGTGATGGAAGCTGCTGGACTGTAAGGATTGATGTCAAGCTTGCTGTATAACTAGAAGTGATCACCAACAACAAGAAAAGCCACACCACCATTACCATCCTTCCAAGTGCACTTAATGTATCTTCTTCTGTTAAATTGATAGACGAAAATTTTAAGGAATCATATATCAATAAAAGTGTACTTATTGGTTAAGATTATAACAAGGATAGAAAACAATTAATCCTTGTTCACCCTTATTTTGGCTAGACAATGAAATTTATCCAGAAGGAAAATACTAAATATATGATCACGTTCAGAGCTAGAGTCTTTAATTGGATTCTCAAGTTACAACTTGCCTAGTTATTTTACAACTGGCACAAATAAAACTAGAGAACAAAAACGGGAAAGATGGGACTTGGAGTCCACAAATTTTCAAGTAAGATATGGTAAAATTTCAGTGGGCAACTTGGCATAGCAACATTTGGTTACATTGTTAAACTCAAAAGAAAATTAAAGACTTCAGTAATGAAATTTTTGTCTTTGGATTAAGCGTTGGCTTCAAAAACAAAGCAAGAGGGAGCTCAGGTGTCTCCTGAGCTCATTTCATTGCCATTCCATTAATATATGATTTACTAGGGATGGATCTACCAGGTTCTAAAGCTGAGTTACACTTACGGTTGGTCTTGAATAGAGTTGACAGGCTGAACCTGCATTATAAAATTGTGTAAAGTTAAATACTCTGTAGGTACAAACAAAGATATGTACAAATTTGAAGCCTCAAAAATTTTCAAAGCATAAAAATAATTTTGAAAGTTGAACTCGAAGAAACTGAAAAAGAAACACCAAAGGCTTACAGGAACATAGTTATAATCTGTCTCTTTGGAGGACCACGAAAATCATCATTGACACGATGCTCAAGGATCCAAATAACCACAGCAATCATTATAAAAGAAGCTGCAGTAACACACCACAGTTCCCATGTAAACGGCTTAAGAAAGACCCATGCACTTGATCTTGAATTTCGGATGGGAGCTACTATGACAAGACCGGTTGCAATGAATGGCAGAGTGAAATCAACAATCTTAGTCCTATTTGTGACAATAGCAATATCTCCAACTGCCGCATCAAAATCCTGACACCACAATTCCACAATTGAATAGGTCTAGTAAAACTTGTCCACATAGATATAGATCATATCACAATGAAACTAATGGCAGGTAAAATCAAAAAGAGGAAAACAATATAGGTGCAAATAGTTTTAGAAAAATGTTCAGTCTCATCTATTTACGTTGGCAGTCTTTAGTATGTTTTGCACATACCAGCAGGTGATCCTAACTCTAAACCAAGGGCACCTCTAGAATCTATGTATGGAAAATAGTCTTCAAGTTTTACTTACTTCATTTGCAACCAGTTTTACAAGGTCATCATAAGAAGGATTAACCTTCCCGTTCCCAAAAGGCACAAATCTGAAAGGAACAGCATATGGGACTAGCTTTGTCGCTTCCTTAAACACATCAATACAATATCCTTGAACTGTATGGTTGTCCAACTCAGTAACAAAGTCAACAAAACTTGCTCTTCTTGGTACTCCAATTCTCAACGGACTGTCATTATCTCCAAGCACCCACCCACGCGGCTTTGCTTTCTTGCCACCAGGCCAGGTAACATTTTCAAGTTTCTGATCCAGACGGGAATAGCTACTGTTTTCAGATTCAAGATTTTCTGGGGGCAATATGGAGAAGCCTGAATTAGTAGTCCAATAACCGACCCTATGGATTTTCTTTTGAGCAATATTAGTGACCTCATAACCACAGGGCACTAAATTTCTATCAGCATTAAATTGGACTTTGCCCGTTAAACTAATGAAGTTTGTCTGTGATAGTATCTTGAGCAGGTGATTCCCACCTTCAAAAGTCTTAAGCTTCCCAAGATTTGTTTTACTTCCTTTCATATTCTGTAGCTTATCATTGAAAGAAAATGTTATATTGTTGCCCTCATCTAAAAATTTATCAATGGAATGTGCAACTGCCCATACTGTATCATAAGCATAAAGTCCATAAAAATTTAACTCTGAAATTATTGACCCATTTTCTTGCATTTTTTTCCACCGAGATCGAAATGCCTTTTCCAAGGTTGTTTGAGGTGTATGTTGACGAAGGCCAACTACCCCTTCAAGCATTTTCAGAGGATATTGATTATCTGGGGACAATGAATCTAAAGTAGTACAGAGCCAATCTGTTGCAAGCCACACATAGTCGCTAGTCATCATACGAAGCTTTTCAGCTATGCTAAAGATTCTCAACCTTGGGTCAGGATTCATATGAACAACATAAACACGCGGACCTAGTGGTTTAGAGTTATTTAGGACATCGGTGATATCATTGAGATCAAATTGAGAAGGCAAAGCGAACTTGTAATGAATTTTTGACTTTCTCTTTTGAAGCTCATCACCTAAGACATTTATGCCATTCCTCCCATAATCGTCGTCCACAAAGATTGCCATAACCTCTTTCCACCCGTAAAATTCGATTAAATCAGCCATAGCAGCCATTTGGTATGAGTCGCTTTGTGTGGTTCTGTAGAAGTAAGGGAATTGAATGGAAGATAAAGTCGGATCACTGGCAGCAAATGAGGTTAGAGGAACTTGGAGTGCACTGACAATCGGAGAAATCATATGAGCTATTGCAGAAGACTGTGGGCCAATAACTGCAACCACTTCTCTGTCAATTACCTGAAAAGCTGACAAGATAATTGCAATTACGATAATGTCGTTTGCGGGGATGAAGGTACATGCATATTCTGGTTTCTTACCTCGGATGAAAGCAAATGCATATTCTGGATTCAAACCCAGTTCTGGAAGTTGTACAAGTGATGTATAGAAAGCTGACTATTCAATTGCTTTAGTTAAAGTAAGAACTACTGCATAAAAGACTTATTACTCAGAATTAAGCATATTCATTGGGGTGTTCCTGGGTAAACTTACATTGTGGTTTCAAATAAAATATTCAATATTTTGTTATTTTAATGGCATCAAGTACTAAAAACAAACACCAACAAGTCAGAAGTTACAGTCTAGACTACTAGACCTTGATAGAAGTTATAATAAAATCATAACTACAACAACATGTCAACAACAGTAATAATAGCAATACCAAGGAACAAGAAATTATATTAATATTTAAAGGAATTAAGGTTAACAATAGACCTGCTTAGTAGAATTTGAACATCACATAATAATAATAACTGTTTAGTGTTAACATGACATGGAATTACAAGTCATAAGCATAGGTATTCTGGCTTTGTCAAACCATATATTCATTAAAAACTACTTCCTCCAAAATCCTGTATCATGTTTTACGGACAGGCAACAGCACACAAGTGAAATTTGGGGATTAGATGAAACTAGCATCCAATACTTTTAGACAGTTGTAGGTCATACTGGTCATTCAAAGTTCTACATATAAATAATGAACTAATTAAGATGGCTGAAGGAACTTCATTTAACTTTAACAGGAAGAAATTTGCAGCATACTTTTCTCTTTCCCTGTAGGCTATTAAATAAAACAGAAAACAAGGAAATTAGATGTGAGGTGAATCACAAGATTTTTAAAGTTTGTACTCTGAAGTTGTTACGTATTTGCAAAGCATGAACTTTATCAGGATTTAATAACCCTCTAATTTTATTAGATAAAAATCCTCAAATTTTTTTAAGATAAAAATCCCTCTGATTAACCTTCTTTGCAGAAATTAAAGAATTTGTAATACCTAAGATTGTCAAATCTACTTTCTTTACTATACTGAAAGTTGTAGGAGCTTTCTAAACCTATATATTTAAAGATGGCTTAACAATGTTTCCCCAGGTATCATCCTTATGGCTATAATTTTGACCAGAAGGCCATTATGCTGCAACAAAACTGCATCCTATAAACTACATAAATAGCACTGGAACTAAGGTAGGTAACAAAAACCATGGTAAGCAATAAGAGATATGTAAGTATGACTTTGATTGTTTATGCTTGAAATTAATCAGGAAATTTTAGTATGGAAGACATCTGAACTCCTCTTTCTTTCTAATGATCAAAGCTCATTAATACATTAGTTAGATAATCTTTCAAGTTATAAGGAGATAAGTATTAGGCGATATTTTAGGAATATAATATTTTAGATATTATATTGTTAGGATAGACTTATAGTTTCCATCATTCACTCTTCCATGATTATCTCCAATAATTATGTAATGGTTATCTCCATGATTATCTCCTTGAGTTAGGTAATATGTTAGTCATCCATCTTATCTTGTATTAGTATAAATATCTCCTATCTTCTCAATGTAAAGAAGAGATATAATTATCAAGTTATTATCTATGCAATTATCTATTCTCTCAATTCAATATTCTCTCTCTAATATGATGTTCTAACATGGTATCAAAGCCATAAGGCTAGCAACCTTTGATCCTCCCTTTCCTTTCTTCTATCTACTGTTGCATATTTTCTAAATTCCCTTCGTTGTATCTTTGTTTAGTCTAATTTTATCTCTAGATCAGTGTTCCATCAATAAATACCTCTGCTACACATTTAGTCTTCTCCATACGATTCCATGGTGGAAAATCAATTCTCTCCATACTTAGATTTTCACTCTTCTCCATACGATCCCAAATGGTGGCTTGATCCTCCCTCTTATGATTGTTCTAATGAATCACAAGACAACTTTTGTGATCTTTCTCCACAATTTTCCACCTCTCAAGTCGATGATGATAGTGCCTCCACAAATGATGCTTGTGAGTTTTCCCAGAATTGGTATGTTGATGATCTTTTAGATCAAGTGTACTCTCTTCAGAAACTTCCTTCTCAATCCGTGAAAAATTATATCTCCGAGGAAAAATCTCTCGCCTATGCTCTTACTCGCGTCGGTGAACCGATCGATGAAATTGAACTCATTGATTGCATTATTGATGGGCTTGATGATTCTCTTAGTAACTTCTGTAAGTACTATTATGAGATAAATCCTTCTTTATCTTTAGATTTGCTCTCTCATATGCTTCTTGATCATGAAAAATTACAAGATATTCCTTCTCTTTCTCCACAGTGTGATATCTCACATGCTCACTCTCCACCAACAGGATATTCTGATGAGCACTTGTCTACTTCTGCCAATCCAGACAATCTGTGTATCAATCCAGACAGGCTGATCCGTCTGCATCAGAAGTAAAAGTAGATGTAATCAAACACCCTGACCCGTCTGCATTCCCACAATTTTTTCCAATTGCTTATCCTTTTTCACTTGCCACTTCTCCACCGTCAGGAACCAAGAGCAATATTGCTCTCGTTTCCTCTATATCTATGCAAAATGCAAGACTTGCAACTGATGGATCTCTAATGCATTTCCTTCTTTATGGTTCTCATGTTCCAATCTTTGCTGTTTTCTCCTCCAAATCTGGGCAGTCACGATCTGCAACCATGGATACTTTAGACATCATGCTTTCACAGTCCAAGACGACATGCCTACCACCTATTCAACATATGCCACCTATCTTTCTTTGGTTGGATGTTATTATCATGCATGCTACATCTTTGTTCAACCTCTCATGGAAGTTGTCCGTGTTTTCTCTAATTCGAGGAGTTGTTATTCTGTTAACTCTTCATTTACATGGATGTTCAACCAAGTACAAGCTCAAGCTTCGTTTCCTACGTTTAAGCTTGTGGGGCGTGTTAAGCGATATTTTAGAATATAATATTTTAGATATTATTATATTGTTAGGATAGACTTATAGTTTCCATCATTCATTCTTCCATGATTATCTCCAATAATTATGTAATGGTTATCTCCATGATTATCTCCTTGAGTTAGGTAATATGTTAGTCACCCATCTTATCTTGTATTAGTATAAATATCTCTATCTTCTCAATGTAAAGAAGAGATATAATTATCAAGTTATTATCTATGCAATTATCTATTCTCTCAATTCAATATTCTCTCTACAATATGATGTTCTAACAATAAGGACTCATGATGGCCAACTTCTAAAACAAAGCATTTTAGAAGAAGATACTGAAGTCTTTCAAGATCTTATCATACTACCTAACTCAAGTATAATCGGCCCTTTTTTTGCTCTTGAAGCAGATTGAAGCATTGTCCGGGATCTAAGTGAAAAGTCAAGTACAACCACGATCCGAATTACCACCTCAATTGGCAATTGTAAAATACCATTCTTTTTTTGTTCAAGTGGAAAATGACTATCTGCCACCATTATGGTTGAGAATTCCATTAGCAACTAATAGGTTATTCAACTTTCTCATATAAATATTTTCCCATTATTAAACAGAACTAAAAATCTAATGTCACTACAGGACAAAAGACCCTCCTATTAATTACTAAAAAACTCGAGTAAAAAAGATTTCCCAGTTTCTTCCTTTCTGAGAAAATAATAAGTGGATTAAACCTATGAACTACTACCAATATATTTTAGTTGGTCACTGAAATGAGTGAGAGACATTTTATATCAGTTAAGATCGTGCAAAGATGCTCTAACATATATACAATAATCTAAAGCTTCATGCCTTGAGAAACCTTGGGAAGACCAGTAAAGAAGTCCATGGTAATGTGCTCCCACTTTTATTCTGGAATTTCAAGTGGTTGCAATGGACCTTTTGGCACTTGATGCTCCGCCTTAACTCGTTGATACGTTAAACACCTTGAGATAAACTCCGTGATCTCTCTTTTCATATTTCTCCACCAAAATGTATGTCTAAGATCACGATACATTTTAGTACTCTCATGATGGATTGTAAACGGTATGTTGTGCACTTCTATCATGATCTTATACTTTAAATCAGGGTCGTTAGGAACACAAAGTCTGGATTTGACTAGAAGTATTCCTTCTTCATCGATTCTTAATTTCGGGATAGTACCTTCTTGTACTTTCTTCCTCATACGCATCAGCTCTGGGTCTGTAGCTTGAGTAACTTTAACTTTATCGATTAAAGTCGGTTCTACTCGTATATTTTCCATTATTACGTGGGTCCCTGGAGTTTTTAAATCTATCTCCATCATTTAAGTCATACAAAATGGGCCTTTGCGTTGACAATATCGCATTCGTACCCGCATATGATCTTCTACTCAATGCGTCAACTATTACGTTCGCTTTTCCAGGATGGCATTGAATGGTATGATCGTAATCTTTAAACAGCTCAAGCCAACGTCGTTATCGCATGTTGAGTTCCTTTTGAGTGAAGAAATATTTGAGGCTTTTATGATCCGTATAGATCTCCACTTTCTCCCCATACAGGTAATGCCTCCAGATTTTAAGTTCGAAAACAACAACTGCCAACTCTAGATCACGAGTAGGATAATTCCTCTCGTATTCTTTAAGTTGTTGTGAGGCATAGGCTATGACTTTCCCATGTTGCATGAGAACACATCCTAACCCTCTGCCTGAAGCATCGCTGTAGATGACAAATCCCTCCGAACCAGATGGTATTATCAGAACAGGTGCTGAAATGAGCCTCCTCTTGAGTTCTTGAAAACTCTTCTCACATTCCTCGCTCCAACTGAATTTTGTATCTTTTTGAGTCAGCTGAGTTAATGGAGTAGAGATTCGAGAAAATCCTTTCACGAATCTCCGATAATAACCAGCTAAGCCCAAAAGCTACGTACTTCGGTCACTGACTTAGGTAGCTCCCAACTTTGAATTGTTTCAATTTTTGCCAGGTCAACAGATATTCCGTGATTTTATATCACGTGCCCAAGGAATGCTACTTGTGACGCCCCCCAAAATAGGTATACACTACCCATTCTGAGTCGCCAAATACATGGTACAGAAATAACTACAACTTCATTAATACAATTGTCGCACAAAATACGACAACACATAAACTGTGAGTTTAAATACAAATATTATCTTCTAGAAAATATCCACACTCAAATAAGTCCTCATTATAATTATTGATGCACTATTTTACAAAATAGTGAGGACTGCTAAAACAACTATCTTGAAACATCACTCTATACCCCGACTGGTTCCCGCTATATTCTCGCTTCCTGAGAAGAAAAATAAAACAAAAAGGAAAAAGGTGAGCTCAACTAGCCCATTAAAGATTATTATGACTAAGATAAAGTAGAACAAATTATCGTTAGCATTCAACAAATCAGATAAAATATAATGGACAACAAGTTTTAGATCACCATTCGTAGCGGAAATAATAATTCATTAGAAGAGTTAAGTAGAGAATGAAATCTACTATCTTCTATGATTTAAAAGTCCATCATCAATATTTTATCCCTGTAACATCAATTAATATATATTTTGAATCAAATATTCATCTTTTCACTATGGGCCAAAGATATTCATCAGTTGGTTATTTTCATCTCAACACCTGTCCATCTTTGCACTACGGGCCAAAGATATTCATCAGGTAATCATTCATCTTTGCACTACAGGCCAAAGATATTCATCAAGTAATCATTCATAAATTATATGGTCAACCTTTAAAAACACATTAATATTTTTTATCAATTAACAGAAACTAACATAAAATTGCAGTTTAAATCATCAGTCTGAAATATCCACATAAAACGTTTTCAACAAAGTCTAGGGGTTCAGATTACCTTTAATTGACCCGATGAAGACACTGCAATTGGAGTCCTCCATAATCAACTTGAGTTTAGTCCGACGAAGAATTTTTGGATCCCCGTTGAGCACTACATGCCAAAGATATTCAGTTATATCACCATTTAGGACTGAGGATGACGAAAAATATTTTTAAAGAAAAAAAATCCAGTGAGATAAAAAGACAAAGATTATGGATTCGTACTTTTGTTTATCCAAGTTCAAAAATACTCCATAATAATCAATTGTGGAGCAAAATTCAAGAATGAAGATCAAAACATGGATACAATCAAAGATAGTAACCATAATAGACAACTTGGTCAAAGAAAAGAAAATTTAATTTTTCTTTGAATAGTGCCGTATTCGTGAATAGTGCCATATACGTGAATAGTTACCTCGACATGAAAAGGTAAAAATTTCACAAGAAAGTTTAGACCAATATTCCAGTGAAATGACATTAGATGAAGCGCAAAACTCAAAGAATTTTTGATCATTTCAGGAATTATAGAAGCAATACTTACCATAGTAAGTTTAGAGTTAGGAATCTGAAATGAACAATATACGAAACTATAAATGGATTTTCAACTGTCATGCGGTAGTCTGCATAGACATATCATTTCCATAATTTAATAACAAATGAATACGAAGGGTTATTCACCAGGCATGCGGTTGTTCGCGTAGACAGGTTATTCCCACAGAATAATAAAGAATGGAATAACAAAAGGATTTCACCATGCATGCGGTAGTCCGCGTAGACATGTTATTCTAACAGAATAATTAAAAATGGAATAACAACCCTTATGAGTATTGAAAGAAATAACTCTCTTTATGAATACGAAAGAAATAATACCTCTTACCTTAATAAAAATTCGGAGACTGCACTAGTGTAATAGCAGAATACGCTTCTTTTCTCTCTCTTATTCCCTCTATACTTTCTCTCTCTATAGCTTTAGTGAATTGATGAAAAATAATGAAGAAATGAACTTCTATTTATAGGCTTGGCAGAGTAAGGGTAAAATAGTCTTTTCACCATAATCTATGACATCGTCGCTTACCTCATCGTTTTGCTGACATCATTGCATATCTCATCGCTCTGATGACATCATTACATACCTCATCGCTCCGATGATATCATTACTTATATTGTACGAATTCAAATTCAATTTGTTCTCTTCCACCTCATTTTACTTTATACCATGAATTTACTATAATAATGTTACCACTCAAATTATAAAAATCATACTATTATATAATCACATCATACTACTATAATGTAATATTATAATAATATATTTGAATGAATTATTTTATCGGAAAAGATAAAATACCAACTTTCAACAAATATCACATGCTAAAAATTCCTCCGTTTAAATCTACATTGAATAAATATTTTCTTATCATATATATCAATAATTAATTATTCACAAGTAATATTACAGAATTACAATATTGACAACCAGGTCATTCCCAGGAAAGAGGAGGCTTTCTGATAAGGATTTCTCCTTACTGGCGCGCAATTAGGTGACCAAACCCCTTTCCTAGATAGAACTTTCTTAGACATTACCAGTAATGCTATCTAATAATATTATTCAAATAATATGAATTATTGATCTGATAATGGAAAATATCTTGTGCGATAATTATTGAATCAATAATATAAAATATCAACGTAGCAATTATTGAATCAATAAAATAAAATATTGAATAATAATTCATCAGTAACAATTATTGAAGCGATTGCCTTTTTACGTAAGAATCAATAATTCAAGAATACTTTATGCGATACCTTGTCTACTTTGTGCAATCACGCCAGACATTCTTGTATTTTAACCACCATGTATTCCAACAGTATTAACGGTAACAACTACGTCATCATTTATAAAAACTCAAACTTGTCATTTTCTTTATCCGACCATTTTCTGTTATGGGGTCCACAAATGGCTGCGCCGTCGTACGAATATTCCTCGACAACAAGAATATTCCACGACCAAACGAATATTCCCCGACAAAAATGAATATTTTATAACCACATGCTTATTTCGCAAAATTTGCACATTTGACCCATAACTAACCACATTAATCAAATCCACCCCTTACTATTTTAGAATAATTAATAGAGAAAATTCAATTTTATTTATCAAAAGTTGGGGTCTTACAACCTCTTTTCCTTATGAAATTTCTTCCTCGAAATTGACGTACGTACATGGCGTTTCAAAAAGGTGAGGGTACCTCGCTTTCATTTTTGATTCCAACTCCCAGGTCATTTCCTCAATAACATGGTTCCTCCACATAACTTTGACTTGTGGTATAACCTTTGTACGTAAGACATGCTCTTTCCTATCCAAGATCTTGACAAGTAACTCCTCGTAAGTTAAATCTTCGGCTATCTCGTCTGGTTCTAACTCAATAATGTGGTTTGGGTCTTTTACATATTTACGAAGCATGGATATGTGAAAAACATTATGAACATGAGACATGCTTGGAGGTAATGTGAGTCTATAGGCTACATTTTCTTCTCGGTTAAGAATCTCAAATGGACCAACAAATCATGGATTGAGCTTTCCTCTTTTCCCGAATCTTGTAACTCCCTTCCATGGAGCAATACAAAACAATACATGATTCCTAATATTAAATTCCACGTCCTTTCGATGAAGATCAGTATAACTTTTTTGTCGATCTTGTGAGGTCTGTATACGTTACCGGATCATTTGAATCTTTTTTGTAGTCATGTGTACTAATTCTGGTTCCAACATCGTTGCCTCACCCACCTCATCCTAACATACTGGAGAATGATAATTTTGTCCATACAATGCCTCAAATGGAGCCATGCCTATACTTTCCTGATAATTGTTGTTATAGGATAATTCCACCAATGGAAAGTACCTATCCCAACTTCCTTTGAAATCTAGGACACAGAGTCTTAATAGATCTTCAAGAGTTTGAATATTCCTTTCTGATTGCCCGTCCATTTGAGGATGGTATGCTGAACTGAATTGTAAATTCGTGCCGATATCTTTCTGCAAGCTAACCCAAAAATTGAGAAGTGAATCTTGGGTCACGATCTAAAACTATGGATACTGGCATGCCATGGAATCTCACAATCTCATTCACGTACATACGAGCAAGACGTTCAAGGGAATAAGTCTTCCGTATCGGCAAGAAATGAGCAGACTTGGTTAATCTATCAACAATAACCCAAATCGCATATATGCCTTGAGAAACCTTGGGAAGACCCGTAACGAAATCCATGGTAATGTGTTCCCACCTCCATTTAGGAATCTCAAGTGGTTGCAATGGACCCTTTGGCACTTGATGCTCCGCCTTTACACGTTGACAAGTTAAACACCTCGAGATAAACTCCACGATCTCTCTCTTTATATTGTTCCACCAAAATGTATGTCGAAGATCATGATACATTTTGGTACTCCCAGGATGGATTGCAAACGGTGTGTTGTGTGCCTCCATCATAATTCTATGCTTCAAGTCAGAATTGTTTGGAATGAAAAGTCTGGAGTTGACTCGAAGTATTCCTTCTTCATCGATTCTTGCTTCTGAAACCACACCTTTTTGCACCTTCTTCTTCATCTTCATCAGCTCAAGGTCTGTATCTTGAGCAGCTTTAACTTTATCGATTAAAGTCAGTTCAACTCATATATTTGCCATCATCACGTGGGTCCTTAGAGTCTTTAACTCTATCTCCATCCTTTGTAAGTCATATAAAATGGGCCTTTGCATTGACAATATCGCACTCATACCCGCATATGATTTTCTACTCAATGCGTCAACTTCCACGTTCGCTTTTCTATGATGGTATTTAATGGTATGATCATAATCTTTCAACAGCTCAAGCCAACATCGTTGCCGTATATTGAGTTTCTTTTGGGTGAAGAAATATTTAAGGCTTTTATGATCCGTATAAATCTCCACTTTCTCGCCATACAGGTAGTGTCTCCATATTTTTAACGCGAAACGACTGCTGCCAACTCCAGATCATGAGTAGGATAATTTTTCTCATATTCTTTGAGTTGTCGTGAGGTATAGGCTATGACTTTCCCATGTTGCATGAGAACACATCCTAACCCTTTGCCTGAATCATCGCTGTAGATAACAAATCCTTCCGAACCAGATGGTATTGTTAGAACAGGTGCTGAAATGAGTCTCCTCTTGAGTTCTTGGAAACTCTTCTCGCATTCCTCGCTCCATACGAATTTTGTATCTTTCTGAGTCAGCTGAGTTAACGGAGTAGCGATTCGAGAAAATCCTTCCACGAATCTTCGATAGTAACCAGCTAAGCCTAAAAAGCTATGTACTTTCGTCATCGACTTCGGTTGCTTCCAACTATGTATTGATTCAATCTTCGCTGGGTCAACAGAGACTCCATGTTTTGACACCACCTGGCCAAGGAATGCTACTTCCTCAAGCCAGAACTCACATTTCTTCATCTTGGCATATAGCGTGTTATCACGAAGCCTTTGAAGTACCAGCTTTAAATGGTGCTCATGATCTTCACGGATTTTGAAATAGATGATGATGTCATCAATAAAGACAACAACGAACTGATCCAAATATTTCTTGAATACTCAGTTCATCATATCCATAAAAGCAGCAGGAGCATTAATTAATCCAAAAGAGATGACTAAGAATTCATAATGCCCGTACCGAGTTTTGAAGGCAGTCTTCAAAATATCCTCAGTTTTAATCTTCAGCTAATGATATCCAGAACGAAGATCGATCTTTGAAAAGAATTGTGCTCCTTGCAACTGGTCGAACATGTCATCAATGCGAGGTAGCGGATACCTATTCTTGATGGTGACATGGTTCAATTCCCGGTAGTCAATACAAAGTCGCATACTCTCGTCTTTCTTCTTTACGAATAAAATAGGAGCACCCCAAGGAGATATACTAGGACGAATGAAATCGATGTCTAACAACTCCTGTAGTTGGACCATTAACTCTTGAAGTTCAATAGGAGCCATTCGATATGAAGTTTTAAAAATGGGTTTTGTACCAGGTTCAGGATCAATAAAGAATTTAACTTCATGTTCTGGGGGTAGACTGGGAAGTTCTTCAAGAAATACATCAAGAAATTCATTAACAACATAAATATTATTCAAATCTGACATGTTTTTGTTTAAATCCATAACATGGGCTAAGAAAGATTGACATCCATTTTTCAATAAACGAATGGCTTTATGGCTTGATATGACAGTGATTAACTTTAGTGGTTTGGTTGTTTGAATTCACATAACAGGTTGGTTAGGAATATAAAAACTAACAACCTTACAAAAATAATCAATTTTGGCATGATGAGTAGTTAACCAATTAATCTCTAAAATCACATCAAATGCAAGTATCTTTAAAGAGATAAGATCAATAGATAATGTGATTGTGCCGACTTGGATCAAGCAAGATTTATAAATAGTGGATGTAATAAAAGTTTCTCTTAACGGAGTCTCAACAGATAAGTCAAAGTCTAATTTCTTCGGAGTCAAGTTCAAACGTTGAGCACAAGATGGAGAGATAAAAGAATGGGTAAAACTGGTATCTAATAAGGTATAAACTTCGCAAGAGTTTATGATTAGCTTACCTGTGATCACCTCGTTCGGGTTCCTCGCATTTTGGCCAGTCACGACAAACTCTCTTCCAAGAACCGCTGACTTTGACTTGTCCGGGACAACCTTTGGAGTCACCATCCCCGCTGGACTTGATTTCGCTATTGGAAAAAATTAGGCTATATGACCATCTTTTCCACAACTTAAACACACCTTGGAAGGCTGTGAACAGTTTGGAATTATGTGTCCCTCCTCTCTGCATCTGTAACAACTAACTAGCGGTTGTTCTCCTCCCCTAGAATTTGTTGCTGGTATCTTCCTGTCATTTTTGTTGTTGTACTATCTCTTTTTGAAGTCTCCCCCTGACTCTATTCTTCTACTATCATGGCCCCGATTACCACCAGAGTGGTTGTTGCTTTTGTCTGGATATTTTTCTCCCCGCTGGTTATCATTGCTCCGATGACTGCTGCCATCGGTATGACCCTGGTTGTGGTCCCTCGATTGAACATATTCATTATCTCACTCTAATAATTGAGCCCTATTGACAACATTTGAATATAGAGAAAATTTGTGAGAAATAAGGTACTGACAAATTTTGGGTTTTAGACCTCTCAGAAACATCTGCGTCATACGTTCCTCATTTTCTACCAAATGAGGTGCAAACCTGGATAACTCTATGAACTTAGCCTCATACTGGGACACAGTCATGTTATTCTATTCTAGTCTAATAAACTCTACCTCCTTCATATGACAAATACTTTCAGGAAAGTACTTGTCATTGAATAGTTTTTGAAACATTTCCCAAGACATATTAAGTGCGGCTGGCTGGGTACGCTTCACAGATTACCACTAGTAATCTGCCTCACCACGGAACATAAAGGTGGCGAATGGAACCTTATGTTCCTCCATGCATCCCAAGACATCAAATATCTTGGTAATTTTCTTAACCCACATTTCTGCCTTAATCGGATCTGGCTTTCCCCAAAACTCTGGTGGTCCTAACTCTTTGAACTTCTTGGCTGTGACAAACCGCTTGTTGCTATTATTTCTACCCGTATTTTGTACACGAGTCTCCCTCATCTGATTTTGCATGTGTTAGTTCCCAGTAGGCACATAATAGATCTATAAGGGGGGGGTTGAATATATCCTTTTTATTTTCAAATACTTTTCCTATTTATTTTGTATTGCTAATGAATTAGCAAATGACAAACATAAGAATCTTTTCAAGCACAACAGAATAAGTAAACTATCCCCTTCATTGATATATTCATAATCATACATACATTGTTCTTAGAGCTAGTTAAGTGGTAAGCAGTTAATACATACATATAGCAGTTAAGTATATAATGTAAATGAAAGTAAGTAAATGACACAAGGGATTTTATCTGGTTCAGAGACTCAAGCTCTTAATCCACTCTTCTACTTTAACTCGCAGGATTTCCACTAAGGAAGGGCAGCACCCTGAATCATTAAGATTCCTTCAAGGCCAGCAACCTTGGAACTTCAGTTCACTAAGAACTCTTCAAGCCCAGCAGGCTTAGAAGTTCTCTAGTTCCCTAAGAACTCTTCAAGCCCAACAGGCTTGGAACTTCATTTAGTCCATCCGGAAAAGGACCCCTCAGGCCCTGGCTTCTTGTTGTTATTGATGTTGTTGTTGGTACCTTGCTGGTAAGATGTCTTTAAGCTTGAACATCTTTTGTACTTAGCAGCTTGGCGTAGTCCTCTTTGCATTTTGCTTCGAGTCTGGACCACATCTTCTCTGGTGCAGCTGATCTTCATTCTGTTCTATTCATCTTCATCCGATGTCAGCTGTGCACAATCACCATTTGGGTTTTGCTAAGTGTTTGAGCTTTTGGTAGACTTCGTCTGACACTTAGCATTCCCTGAACCCTTCTTGAGTGGTTTGTAGACATGGTTCTGCATCTGTTCTAATTTAGCTTTTGGTTCTTGGTGATTCGTAGAGTGGCTCTCTTGATCTTCTTTGTACTCTGCCACTTTTCTGAATGATATCTTCTTGGCCTTCTCGGCTCTCAACTTAGCTGCCATCTTCAGTGGCATTCTCATCTTTATTGAGTGAAGCTTTTAGTCTATTCGATTCCTTCTTTAAAGCTTCTTCATTTCCACCATTGTAGTCTCACTGTCACTGAGACTTGTTCTATTAGCTCTGGTGGAACTCATAGAGTCAACAATATAGAATTCCAATAACTCAACGATTCTGCAACTTCAGCAACTCTTGATCTTTGAAGCTCTTGTTGATTTATACTCCTTCATAACCTTTCCGTTGGAATGTATCCATTGGGAACTATTTGAATTGCTTTGCAGATCTTAAGTTATTTGATGTAGACTGCAGATGTGACATGACAACTCCTTTATGACTTTCTAACACTGCAGTCTACTGTTTCACCGACCCCGTTAGAGATGTCACTTTGATGTCTCGGGCAGGTAGTCATCTTTATTTCTTCTTTCTAAATTCTCGATTAGAACGTCAGGATCTATTCTTTTGCATCGATGCTCTCAATAAGCTATATTCCAATATCACTCTTCAAATTAAACCGTTGCCAATGCTTTAATCTTCAGATGACCGAACTCTACGATTCTGATGCATATTCTTGGACCTGATCGTAGTGTCTTATTGAATGTTGCTCATTGACTGGTTGAGATAACACTACGATCCTGAGGAGTGTTCATTGGATCTTTAGTGTAGAACACTTCTTCCTTCTATTGTGCAGTGGTTCAATACTTCTCTTTACCTCGACTGATCTCAAGAACTGATAGCTTGACTCCTTGTTCTGGTCTTTTTTGAATAGAAAGACACCTCATATTTGTGGCATGCCCATCTCACTTTCTCCTTGTGATCTCTCGTTCACTTATCATCTATGGACTGACCCATGCTTAATCACTGTAGCCTTGTTCTTCAAAAGCTGGCCAGTGTCTCTGTGTAAACTATATCAGTTCTTTCTTTGCTTGGCAAACACTACGATCCTGGTTGACCCCAAGATCGTTGTCTTCTGTTAATTTGATAGCTACTGCACTTGCTGACTTTTCCTTAGTCAGTCACTTTTACTGAAGTCTTCTTCTGATCAACTTGTGGAAGACTTCATCATGAATGGCTTTACAACTCAATCTGGATGCTGATTGGGTTGGTGCTTAGATCTTCTGTTAGCTTGTAAGCCATTCGTTGAGTGCTCTCTGGTTTCCTTTAGGTTGAGTGTAACTTTGCAGCTCTGACTAGAGGCTTAACACTTTGGATATTCTGGGAGTGCTCATTTGTTGAGAATCGTGTTTACTCTACAATTTTTTCTTGGCATTGTGAGCACCTTTATTGAAGCTTTAGTTCTACACTATACGATTTAGCTTTAGTTATGCAGACACTATGACTCTGAGATCAGATATCAACACTCTACGATCTCTGTCTTTAAAGCTTGTTTTCTTCATCTGATTTAGCTCGACTACGATCTCTGCCTCTTATTTGATCAGTAGACTTCTACGACTCCGAGTGTGATCTACGATTCTTGACTTGGCTTTGGCAGATGCTCGATCGGCTCTTAGACAGGCTGTCTCTACGATTTTGAACATGACATTCTCAACAGACTATGGCTTCGAGGAAGTTCTTCTCGACACACTATGATCCTTTCTCGTCTCTTCTGCCAGTCTACGAACTCCGAGATCTACTATCTTGCAGACTACGATTCTACCTTGATAGCTCTCGAGTTTTCCTTGACTCTCCTGGTAGACTACTATTTTTGGTACAGTGCTCGATGATCAGACAAGCCTATCTATTACATTATAAGATCAACCTAAAAAGCTTGATCTTTCTATATTTATAGTCCTCGTACATCATTTCTTTTTAAGTACTTTACAAAGCTGTTTTGCTTATGTAGGATCAACCTAACATATTTGATCAATTCATTCTAAGTCCTTGTATATATGTTCCTATTATCTATCAAAGGACTTCACAGCTTTTCTCAATGCAAGCATACTTTTATATTCATTCATTTATATCATAATCAAATTATATATAAACAGGAATATCATTTACATGCTTATTCTTAACAATCTCCTTTATTTGATTATGACAAAAACAATTAGTGCATATGCATGATATGAATGAATCTTATATACAATGAGCAACTATATTTCTAAAACAGATAATCATGAATGTCATTGATAATAATATGGAATTACATAAACTATGACACTTTACATCCTGGATCCAGAACATACTTAACTAGATAGAGATGTACCTCTTTGGCTCCATGTGTGTTTCCAGGATGTCTGTTGATCAGCTACTTATCTGCGTGATCTTTTTGCTCATTCTCCCCCTGGGATGGTGACTTCATTTCTTGTCTCTGCTCCCCCTCAGATTCATGTTCTTCTTCTTTATTTGGCTTCGTTTCAGACTCTGTATTCCTGGGATCATCATCCTTTAGCTCCCCCTCAGATGATGACTCTGCTTCTGCTACTGCTGTCTTCTTCTTCCCCTTCTTTTCTTCCTTCATTCTTTTAGCCTTACTCCCCCTTGATTGCCTCTTCCTATGTCTCTCTTTCTCCCCCTTTTTGTCATTAATCACTTGTAAAAGCTGCTCCACCTTTGACATAAGTTACTCCATCAGGTAAGATGAGTTACCGACCTCAATCTTGAGTTCTTGTTGGCTCAGCTCAAGTTTCAGGGAGAGAGACTGATTCAGATTGTCAATCTTATCAGAGAGGGATTGAATTTGCTCTTCATTAGCCTTTCGTGCTCGTAGAGCTTCTTCCTTTTGATCAATCATAGCCTTTAGGTAGATTTGATCTCTCTCTTTGATTTTGAGAGATATATCAGTCATAGTGGCTTGAAGTCTGTCTTGAACCTCATTATCTCCTGCTTCTGTCAACATCTTTGCCTCTTTAGTGATGATAGACATCTTCTCAACCAACTCATCAGAATTCTTCAAAAACTCCTGTTCCGTAGGAGTTTGGTTATTGGGTTAGGCAGACTCTTGTTGAGCACTAGACTAGACTCCACGATTCTTGGACATATTCTCGAAAGCAGTAAGAATCTGATAAATCGTTGAGTGCCAATTGTTGTGGGAGGGTGAAGGAATATCAGACAATTTTGCTTGAGTAGAGGGAAGCTTCTCATACTGAACTTGATCATCTTTAGTGGTAGAGTGAAGAGACTCTACGATCATGTACATGTGCATACTCCTTCTGCCATCAGAACCCACTCTACAATCATAGGGAATGTAGTGGTTACCAGTATGTCTGTAGATTTTGAAGTGAGACTGGTCTTTTATCATCTTGGTTGCAAACTTCTGTATTCTTGGAAAGTTTTGTGACACCAGCTCCAGGTTGGGAAGATGAGAGAAAACCCATGTGAGATAGCTGTTATCTCCAGTGAGAGATGCCTTTACCCATGGCATATGAGGGTTGTGACACCCCCAAAATAAATCCACACAACCCATTCTAAGTCGCCATATATCATACTATAAAAATCAAATACAAACTTCATTTATACAACTGTTGAACTGTCGTGCAGAATATGACCACAGTTAAACCGTGAGTTTTAATACAAATGTATGTAACTCTCATGGTGCCTTGACCACAACCTTACAATGGTTCCTTACATAAAAGTACAGTTAATAATTGTTTTAGAAATTAAAATCTTTGGGAAGTTCTCAAGGAAACCTTCGTACATGGGAGGCCATGCGTCTAGGTTATGATTGATATCATATGTCCACAGAATTATCCTTGGTTGACCCAATAGTCCCCAAAGAAAAATAAGAAGATTGCTATCATCTCTTTCCAACGGTGAGTCTTCTCTTGACATATAATTATTTCTGTTGTCTCCAAGTGAGAATTATATTTCAAATAAACTCCAAGATTATATAGGTAGTGCTCGTAGATATACTCAGCAAGTGGATGTGCACAACCCTGTCTTATGATAACACGAAGTTGTATGTCATTAGACATCTAGTATGATAGTGGCAAAACACCCTTCCAAAGTTGGGTTCACCTCACCCTATTCGGTTCACCAAAATTAAATATCAAATGATGTATACAATACGACACACTTATTTAAAGTTCTCAATAAAATTATTTCCATACTATTTAGGGAGAACCTCAACAGCTATAGACCACCGTTCTAATCCTCTTAATACCCCGCTCGACCCAGCTACACCTTTATTACTTGAAAGGAATTGTGAAGCAAAAGGGTGAGCACAACTAGCCTAGTAAAGAATATCATGACTAAAGATAATTAAATTATCAATAGCTTTCATCAATAATAAATCAGAGATTTAGAACATATGATAGATGATAAAACTTTTTAACCAAAGTTGCAGCGAAACGAGCAATCCATTAAAAGAGTCAAATAGACCATAAGGTCTATTATCTTCTCCATGTTAAAAGTCCACCAACACTATTTTATTCCTGTAACATCAATCAACAGTTCCTGTCCACAATCATATGAATAACTCATAATCATAATTGTGGTTCCAAATTCCTCTTCGCACCCAGGACGAAGATAATTTTCATCACCTATCTTCACCTAAAACATCAAAAATCATGGTTATACCAAATCACAATTCCTGCTCATAATCATACTAATAAATTCATCTTTACACTACGACCAAGATATTCATTAACAATTCATCTTTGCATTACAGGCTAAAGACATACAACTGTATTTTAAAAGAGTCAAGTAGAGCATGATATCTACTATCTTTTACGAATTAAAAATGTATAATCAATATTTTATCGCTGAAACTCAGCTTAATAAATAATCCACATCATCGAATTATCCTCGCAGACTACTTACTCAAGGATATTCATGTAATCATTAATGGTCATGATTATATCAAATAATCCACAGTTAAAATCATTCCAATAATCGGCCCATCAACGCACTACGGCCAATGATGACTTTTTTACCACATCATCTATAACATTACGGGTCATGATTATACCGAATGATCCCTGGTCATAATCATACCAATAAACAGTTCATCTATGCACATAAGCCAAAGATACTCATCAATCAATAGTTCATCTTTGCACATAAGCCAAAGATATACAACTATAAAACCAATAATCAACAAATCCATGTTTGCATATAAGCCAAAGATATACAATCAGTAAAACCAATAATCAACACCCATTTTTTCAATGTAAGCCAAAGATATACAACTGTAAAACCAATAATCAACAGTCCATCTATGCACGTAAGCCAAAGATGACTTTCATCACAATATAAGCATTAATCAAATGAAATCAAGGATAAATATTAAAGACTTTAAATTTATCCAAATATTATCAATCACTTAATAAATTCATAATCTAATATTATTAATATTATAATAATATTTTAATCACTTCTTAAACTTATAAACAATTTATTTTAATTGTTTACACTTTACTAAATAATGCATTTAATCATTCAAAAATGCCATACTCATAAGATTTTATCACCAATGATCAAATCACTCATCAAAAATCTGCATATACCTTATATAGGATTTCCAAGCCATAAACTCTTATTTACCAATTTTTCAACTTCACATAACATATTTAATTCATATGTTCGTAACTAAACCATTTTCATGAAAAATACCAAATCAGTCCCAAAAATTATTCATTTCTAGAATTTAGCAGAATATAGTCCCATATTGAACATATATTTTTCTCGGAATTTCTAAAATTCATTTACTATTTTTCATATGACCAAAACTGTCGAATATTTAGATATTTATCATAAATTGTACTTTTGTCCAAAAATTCTAAAATTTACAGGGTATACTCCTGTTATATACATGTACGCCCAATAAAAATTTTACTAATTTTTGAGTTAACCACAAGAAGTTATACGGGTTTACTTTTAAAATAGTCTTTTCCTATAAAATTCACAACTCTTAATCTATACATCCAAAAATCGCCATTTTTGGACACAGTCTGGAAAACTCATCAAATTATCATTTCAAATTTTTCCAGAATTTTTGAGGGTCAGAAAAATTACGAAACTGCAAATGGATTTTCACCCACCGTGCGGTAATCCACATAGACAGATCATTTTTACAATTTAATAAAGAATGAATACAAAGGGTCATTCACCATGCATGCGGTAATCCATATAGACAGGTTATTCCAATAGAATAATAAAGAATGGAATAACAGAAGAATTCACCATACATGCGGTAGTCCACATAGACAGGTTATTCCAACATAATAATAAAGAATGGAACCAGGTCATGCGTAATCCGCACAGACAAGATGTGACGCCCCCAAATCCGGGTACTTGAAGCCCGAACTCGGTGCTTCACGATACCATTTCTATAAGCTGAATAATACTAATAATAATAACAATAATATAAAATTCAAACTTAATTTACATATGCATCAAAGTTTAAATCCCAGGTACGAGACCTTTAAACATTCATTACATCAATAATAAGTATCATTGTCTTAATAAACTATAACTATTACACAAAATATTATAAATCTCATTCGAACAACTTTCTTTTCTCCTTGTTCTTGCCTGAGTCTTCGGGTTGATCATACTTAACTGAAAACATTTAATTTAAGCAAGAGTGAGCATTTGAGTGCCCAACAAGTAATAACTATTATAAATATTAGCTGAAAAGGTTAAATGTTTTCTTTGTACTACCCATCTATAACAAGTCAATAGTTGTGAAGTAATCTGAACCGATAATAATAACATAACAACTCTCTATTAAATTTTTGAAACTACTTATTGACTATAAATAGGGTTAAGGTGACATACTATGAACATTGTTTTCAATTTTCGAATAGGTTTAGCAGAACTTCATCCGCAAATCATCGTAACTTGCGGGCATGGGGGGTGATCAGCCCGTTGTACCCTATATTGATTAATACTACATGCATGAACGATATTATCGTTCACTTTGTCCGCCTTGGCGCATAAAAATTTTCCCGTGTTCGGGATGTTCATACTTAGTTAGGAATCCGAACCAAAACAATTTGATTGGATACAAAAAAAAGTTTTATCATATTCAACGATATTTCTAAATCTGTGTCTAGCTGATCAAATAGCTTCGACGACTCTTTGTTATCGTATACATACTGGTATCAATAGGTATCAACATGTGATTAAATACAATAATTGTCCAAGTGGGGACACTTGTATAACCATATATAGAAATTAATGACTGAATTACAATATAGTACCATGTTGATAATCAATGATCGGATATAACATATATAACAATAGGGTTAATAATCTGGTAATAATAATATAATTCTGAAACTTCTGACTCATGTCAATTGCATAAATAAAATGCAAAGGTAGGATACTTTCCTGGTACGCTGCTTACAATTCGTAACTTAGTTTTATCTTTTATGTAATCACCTATCAGTAATAAGATCATTTTACTGATTAGAATAACATATTACAACACATAATACTGCCTATTGCAGTCATCACATAACCTAATCACCTTGTCACACATATCCCACAGTCATTGAATCACAAACAATCATTAATACAATCAAAATATCTAAGTCCAGATCAATTTCTAAAACATGCTTGCAAAAATGCAAGCGGTTTTTCGAATAATAATCGAGTCTAAGACTCTATCCAGTTAGTTCAAAAACTGTAATTATCAGTCATATTATTTTTAAATGACTTCAAATAATTTTTAAACACTTAATTTATCATAAATTTTCAAACACCGGAATCATAATTAAATGATTTAAATATTAAACAATTCTACTATCATTAACATTTAATCAATATTAAACTATTAATGAAACCATTGCCAAAATATTAAGGTTTTATAATAACTCAAAATATTTTTAAAGTATTAATATTACCCTTAAATAATTTTTAAAACATTTAAAATAATTTTTAAATAATTATCATTAATATATAAATATTAATGTACTATTTATTCAAATATTACAAGTTATTAAATTATAACTTAAAATATTTTAATTCATTTATATCCTTTTAAATGATTTTAAATAATTAAAACCATTTTAAAACTATTTATTCAATATAATTATTAAATAAATTTAATATCATTAATGTTAAATTAATATCATTAATATTAAATTATTAATGAGATTATCCAGTAAATATTAAAAGTTATGTTTTATAACTTAAAATATCTTTAAACACTTTATTTTAATTTAAAATGATTTTTCTAATATTAAAATCATTTTAAAATTACTTTATTTAATATAATTATTAAATAAATCTAATATCCTTAATATTAAAATATTAATATTTTTCATGACAAAATATCAAAAGTTATATTTTATAACTTAAAATATTTTTATAACCTTGAAATCATTTTATATAAATTTTAAATCATTAATTCTATTTTTCATCATTTATTTAATACATTTATTAAATAACTTAATCATCATTAATTTTAATTAATTAATGAAATTCATCACAAAAATATTAAAATTATAGAAAATAGCTTAAAATATCTTCTTATACCATAATATATTTTTAAATGATTTATCATGTATTAAAATCATTTTAAATAATTTATTTAATATTACACTTAAATAAATTAAATACCTTTTATATTCAAAAAATATTAAATATTTATGAAATATACTTAAAATAATTAAAAATTAATTTTTGGATTTTAAAATAATTTATTTTGTATTTTTAATAATTAAAAACTAATTTTTCTATTTATTTAATTAAAATAATTAATTTAATAATTAAACTGTCGCTAAAGGTACATTAGGCGACAAAACTGTCGCTAATGGTGTTCTTCTTTAAACCCAGAAAACTCATGACAGTCACCGAGTGGGTGAGTTTGACCAACCATTAATCTTCACACAAAGTATTTCTGAACATGATGTTGACGAGATCGTGTAGTGTTAATGCAAGACTACACCAAAATAGAAAAATTGAATACTTTTATTTCATAAAATTCGGGATCTCACAAGGGTGAAACCATCTTATTGCATGGTTCTTAACTTTAGGCTCATATATTACAGTTGAGGTGTCTAGTTTCATAGCCTTACGATTGTTGAGCGCATTTTCTACAGTCATCATTACCACATTTAGCCTTTCATTCTCATGATTGATCCATCTTCCGAGGAGCACATCCTCACTATTCATCAATTTCTACTACAATCTTTTTCTTGCGATTTACAAGATTAGGAATGTGAAAATTTCTAGCTCTTCTGTTTCAGAATTGGAGTCTTTTCCATCTTTATTTTGTCTGGGGTTGGAGTTAGACCTCTGTAAACTTCCTTCATCAGACTCATCAGTGTGTTCCTCTGATTCTTGGTTAGAATCTTTTTCCATCTCTTGATCTTCTTCTTCTTCAACATTTTCTTCCGTGGATTCAAACTCATCATCACTCAATTCAATGACAGCAGTGAAGTGTTCTCCTATCCTTTTTGAGATAGATTTAGCAACCAGTCTGTTGCTTTTTCTTCTTATTGAAGGATCAGCTATAGGGGTTTCAGACTTTTCTTCTTCTTCAGAATCTGAAGCCTCTGTATCCTAAAATAAGCTTCCTTGATGTTTAGCAATGGTAGGAACATGTCCTTCTTCCTCAGACTCAACATCTTTTGAGCCATCATATGAGCTTGTTGGAGCATTTGTAGTTGGAGATCCAATTGTTTCATCTTTCATACTTTCTTCAGCAGTAGAGTGGCTACTCTGAGGATTGTCCATAGGACTTGTACATTCTTCATCATTATCAGATTTGTCTATTTCTTTCATAGACTTAGCTTCTTCTTCATTACTGAAATTGCTCTTTAAGAGTTTAATCTTGAATCTCTCAGTTCCCTTCTCATTTTCAAACTCTACGTCTTCCCTATCTTCTTGAGTAGATAGGCTCCTTTGAGTTACTGGAACTGACTTCTTCATCATCTTTGTTTTCTTCTTCTATGACCCATGGAGTAGTTTGTTACTCCTTCTTTTCTTTGGGGTTTCTGCAATTGAAACTTTTTCTTCTCCTGCTTCATGCCTCTTTTTGTCAGTGGAGAGACGGCTTGATGGAGCCTCTGTATTCTTCACACTCATAGACTTCTTCTTTGCTGGTGTGGCTGCTACCGATACAGAGTCATCAGATTGAGAGCTTTCCACCTCTTGTGCCTTCGTCTTATTTGTAGAGACCTTGCTGCTGCTCCTAGTTATTATTAGCCTTTTGTTTTCCTTGGGATTTTTCTTCCAGTTTATAAACAGTTGTGGAGACATCACTTTATGGACATTCAGAGGTTCTCCTTCATCATCCTTTATCTTACTTCCCAGTTTCTTCTTCAGCACAATACTCAAGAGTCTTCCATGAAAAACCTTTGTAAGGGGTTTATCCGTAGACTTCTTCATCTCAGCCTTTTCCAGCCATTTGGAAATTTGATCGAGCAGGATATCTCCAAAGTCTATATGCTTCTTCAGAACTATTGCAGACATAATCTTTAGTTGTTGATTAATCACAGTGTGATGTGTAGTATCCTTACATAGTATACATTTGCCCACTATTTCAGCAAGAAACTCAAATTCTTCAGGAAACTCCTTTTTCTTTATGTCCTTCATACTCGGGTTTGTTTTGTACAACATAATCTCTTTTGCTTGTTCAGTATCGATCTCATCAAGGTTTTTCAGTCCTCGGTCAGGAAAACCTAAGCATTGATTGATGTCGGACTATTTCAGCTTCGGAATCTGACCTTTGACCTTGGTGGAAAGGGTTCCAGAATTTATGGTTGCGTTTGAGTAAAATTCTTTAACCAGTTTAGCATATATTCGAGTGTTTTCCTCAAGACATTCTGAGAATCCAGCCTTCTTCACAAGTTCAAGAATATCTCTGAACTTCTTTTCGGATTTCTCAAACGTCTTGGTTCCAAGCTGAATGCTAGTGATTACTCTCCAATCTGCCATTTGAACAGTTTGAAGTATATGGGTTTTTAATCTCAAAAGTCTTGTGAGAGATATTTGAATGTGATTTGGGTGAAGCTTGAGGTTTGATGTATTCAGGCGTTGAAGAGGGTTTTAGGGTTTGAAAAAGGGAGGAAGAGAGGTTCGATAGCTTCTGGTAACTGTATGAAGATTTTGAATTTGTCTTTATGATAGTTCCTTCTGACTCTGCATAAGCTATGATGTGTCAGCCATTCATTGGTTGCACGATGCCCAGTAAGAAACTGCAACTCCCCATAAACTGAACATATATTTAGTTTTAATATTCTTTTAAGGAAATGGCATTACTGACGTAGATTGACCGTTGACCTTTTTAGTACGTAGAGTAGCTTGATGAGGTAGCTTTGGACTCTATGATTTTCTTTGTCGACTTAATGATCGTTTTCTGAGAGATTCCTTAGTTGATGATTTGACACTAATCCTCATCTTGAAGTTGCATGGCTTAACCACTGATGTATCTCATGATAGTTTGGGTGTTGAACGTCTGAGGTGAGTCTACAGGACATCTTTCCAAACCGCTTTCGATCTTATCTCCACACGATCTGAATAGTTGAGCATGTGCCCTTTTCTTCTGAGCTTCCCATGAGCTAGTGTCTCCTTTGGGTAGACTACGATCATCGAGCCTATTCTACGATCGTTGAGGTTGCACTACAATCGTCGAGTTCACTTCATAATCTACTCTACGAACGTCATCTGTTCTGGTCCTTGAGATGAACTTGACTAAGCATTCCTTCTGCGTTAAGGTAGCGCAGGAAGGGCCAACCTCTTATATTGAACTAAGGGTCAGGTTTGTCCCTGAGGCGCTTTCCAGATGAAAATTTTTAGAAGTGATTAGCACTGATATCTCATTTGACCTTTTTGCTGAGGAGTTTATCTACCAACTTTAGACATTTGCATTGGCTGTAATCATGGTGTCCTCCTACTCTTACACTACGATCAAATGTTTTGATCGTAGGTGTTTCACGATTTTGAGTTGGGTGGTTTACAAGGTTATCAGTAGTACATTTTGAAACGTTCCTACTGACTATGGATCTTCATTTGATTCATCAGCCACAAAGTTTTGGGACTTTATTACTGGTATATTGCTTCATAGTGCACTTCTAATATTTTTAGTGCTGCTGTTCTTTAGCAGATCACTGCTCCCCCATAGTTGATACTATCTTTTCAGAGAGGTGTGAGTTCTTCTTCTTCATGTGCATCAGAAGGCAGCCTTGCATATCTCCTTCTTGCTGAAGTCATCTCAATCATTTAAACCTCATTGGATCATAGAAGTAGATATCTTCAGGATTGATCCCTCTACAGAACTACGAACGTAGTCTTCTTTGATAATTTATACTTGTGGAGTTCTGCTTTTATAATGAGTTTCTCGAGTGTTCTTCTCAAATGATATGCTTTGGATGATTAAGCATATGAGACCTTTTTCCTCTTTGCATGAATGATATTCATCTCTATAGAGATCAATAACCAGGTGGGTTTAATCCATGTTAGCTCAGCAAGTCTTCAAGGACAGGCTTTGACAAATAAAGATTTAGTCAAAAACATTTCTAAAATGTCTTAAGCCTTCTGCTGGTTGAATCTCCTTGACTGAAGTCTTCTACTTCAGCATTCCTTAGTGTGGTCAAATAGACCAAGCACCTGCAGGTTAGATAAATTTATATTTTTGGTACCCATGGTCAAATGGGTCCTGCTAGGTCAGCTTTCAAAATTCATCTTCCTCATATATTTGAAATTTAATCATATTGATCACCAAAAATCATATTCATACATGTATCCAATTTAGATATGACATTTTAAGATGCATGATGATGAGTGTGTATAAGATTAACCAATTTAACAAATCATTCTTTTTCTTTGATGGTTTTATCATTTGCTTAGTTATGTTCACAGAGTTTAAATGTTCACAGAGTGAGAATCAACTCTGTCACTCATTTGCATTTGTTTGATTCATAGAGGTGATTAGTTTCTATGAATCTTCAAGATACTCTTGTAGAACTGATCATACTTTATGTGTTATCAAAAACTTAGAATATAGGTTTGTACATACATACTAACCCATCAACAAAGATTACTCCACTTAAGAATAATTAAACCTTAGTATGCTTATGACCTATTTCAGACTTCTTTCAAGATGTTATCTTCAACCTAAAACTTGGATAGAGAAAAAGTTTGTTAGAATTTGAGTTTCCAACTTCAATGTACTTTCTCTCTTCTCCTTTTTAGGTAGAGTATGGTCTCTTGATAGAATACTATTATAGTGTATAAGGTGGTGCAACATGATGTACACATTTATACTGATGAGGAACCGTACCTTTACATTGTCAGTTTCTTGACAGTCATTTATCTTGATATACTGAGGTTAGGCATTGATGTGCATACTTTTTCCTTCACTTCTGACAGCTTGTTGCTTCAGTTGTCCTTTGATCAATCAGTCATAGTCTTGAAGATATAGGCTTAAAGAATCTTGACATCTTTAGTCCTTTGACAACCTTGAGTCCTCAAGGTTCGCATCTAGCTGTTGGTTGGTCAAATATAGATTTGAGAGATTCTTCTTTCTTCTCTGAATGAGTACTTCTTAGCATATATGGCCTTTTCATCTTTCAGTCTGGTGGATGCTTGACTCTTTACTATTGATGCCCCTTGAGCTTCCATATCTGTTCTTCAGACTACAAGATTGACTATAGACAAGGATTGGTCTTATTGTTATGACATTTAAGAGTGTGGACCAATCTGAGCAGCTTTAGGTGCATACACACATTTACCTGTACAAAATATTTCTAACGTGTGAACTCATCTACATTTACAAGTGACTGACTACTATACTAAGTTTAGAACAATGTTTGTGCCTAGGATCAGACTCAAAGTGATTAGCTTTTGAATATAGCATGAAAACATGCTCTGATATAAATTGTTAGTTCCCAGTAGGCACACAATAAATCTAGAAGGGGGGGGGGGGGTTGAATAGATCCTTTTTATTTTCAAAACTTTTCCTGTTTATTTTTTATTGCTAATGAATTAATAAATGACAAACATAAGAATCTTTTCAAGCACAGTGGAATAAGTAAAATATCCCCTTCATAGATATATTCATAATCATACATACATTGTTCTTAGAACTAGTTAAGTGGTAAGCAGTTAATACATACATAGCAGTTATAGCAGTTAAGTACATAATGTAAATAACAGTAAGTAAATGACACAAGGAATTTTAAGTGGTTCAGAGACTTAAGCTCCTAATCCATTCTTCTGCTTTAACTCACAGGATTTCCACTAAGGAAGGGCAACACCCTGAATCATTAAGATTCCTTCAAGGCCAGCAGCCTTGGAACTTCAGTTCACTAAGAACTCTTCAAGCCCAGCAGGCTTGGAACTCCTCTAGTTCCCTAGGAACTCTTCAAGCCCAGCAGGCTTGGAACTTCATTTAGTCCCTCCGGACAAGGACCCCTCAGGCCTTGGTTTTTTGTTGTTGTTGATGTTGTTATTGGTGCCTTGCTGCTAAGATGTCTTTAAGCTTGAACATCTTTTGTACTTAGCAGCTTGGCGTGGTCCTCTTTGCATTCTGCTTCGAGTTTGGACCATATCTTCTATGGTGCAACTGATCTTCATTTTGTTCTGCTCATCTTCATCTGATGTCAGATGTACACCATCACCATTTGGGTTTTACTAAGTGTTTGAGCTTTTGGTAGACTTTGTCTGGCACTTAGCATTCCCTAAACCCTTCTTGAGTGGTTTGCAAACATGGTTCTGCATATGTTCTGATTCAGCTTTTGGTTCTTGGTGATTCGTAGGGTGGCTCTCTTGATCTTCTTTGTACTCCGCCACTTTTCTGAATGTTATCTTCTTGGCCTTCTCGGCTCTCAGCTTAGCTACCATCTTCAGTGGTATTCTCATCTTTGTTGAGTGAAGCTTTTAGTCTATTCAATTCCTTCTTCAAAGTTGCTTCACTTCCACCTTTGTAGTCTCACTGTCACTGAGACTTGTTCTATTTAGCTCTGGTGGAACTCATAGAGTCAACAATATAGAATTTCAATAACTCAACGATTTTGCAACTTCAGCAACTCTTGATCTTTGAAACTCTTGTTGATTTATACTCCTTCATAACCTTTCCGTTGGAATGTAGCCGTTGGGAGCTATTTGAATTGCATCGCAGATCTTGAGTTATTTGATGTAGACTGTAGATGTGACATGACAGCTCCTTTATAACTTTCTAACACTTCAGTCTACTATTTCACCTACCTCGTCAGAGATGTCACTTTGATGTCTCGGGCAAGTAGTCATATTTATTTCTTCTTTTTGAATTCTCGATTAGAACATCAGGATCTGTTCTTTTGCATCGATTCTCTCAATAAGCTATATTCGAATATCACTCTGCAAATTAAACCGTTGCCAATGCTTCAATCTTCAGATGATCGAACTCTACGATTCTGATGCATATTCTTGGACCTGATCGTAATGTCTTGTTGAATGTTGCTCATTGACTGGTTGAGAGAACACTATGATCCTGAGGAGTGTTCATTGGATCTTCAATGTAGAACACTTCTTCCTTCTATTTTATAGTGCTTCAATACTTCTATTTGCCTCGACTGATCTCAGGAGCTGATAGCTTGACTCCTTGTTCTGGTCTTTTCTGAATAACAAGACACCTCAGATTTGTGGCAGGCTCAGCTCGCTTTCTCCTTGTGATCTCCCGTTCACTTATCATTAATTGACTGACCCGTGCTTAATCACTTTAGCCTTGTTCTTCAGAAGCTGGCCAATATCTCTATGTAAAGTAAATCAGTTCCTTCTTTGCTTGGCAAACACTATGATCCTGGTTGACCCCAAGATCGTTGTCTTCCTGCTTCATTTGATACCATCGCGACTTGCGACTTTTCCTTAGTCAGTCACTTTTACTGAAGTCTTCTTCTGATCAACTTCTGGAAGACTTCATCATGAATGGCTTTAAAACTCAATCTAGATGCTGATTGGGTTTGTGCTTAGATCTTCTAATAGCTTGCAAGCCATTCGTTGAGTGCTCTCTAGTTTCCTTTAGGTTGAGTGTAACTTTGCTGCTCTGACTAGAGGCTTCACACTTTGGATATTCTGGGAGTGCTCATTTGTTGAGAATTGTATTTACTCTATGATTCTGTCATGGAATTGTGAGCACCTTTGTTGAAGCCTTAGTTCTACACTTTAGGATTTAGCTTTGGTTATGCAGACACTACGACTCCGAGATCAGATGTCAACACTCTACGATCTCTGTCCTTAAGCTTGCTGTCTTCATCTGATCTGGCTCGACTACGATCTATGCCTCTTATTTGATCAGTAGACTTCTACGACTTCGAGTGTGATCTATGATTCTTGACTTGGCTTTGGCAGATGCTCAGTCGGCTCTTAGACAAGATGTCTTTACGATTCTGAACATGACTTCCTCAACAGACTATGGCTTCGAGGAAGTTCTTCTCGACACACTATGATCTTTCCTCGTCTCTTCTGGCAGTCTACGAACTCCGAGATCTACTATCTTGTAGACTACGATTCTGCCTTAATAGCTCTCGAGTTTTCCTTGACTCTCCTGGCAGACTACGATTTCTTGTGCAGTGCTCAACGATCAGACAAACCTATCTATTACATTATAAGATCAACCTAACAAGCTTGATCTTTCTATATTTATAGTCCTTGTACATCATTTCTTTTTAAGGACTTTACAAAACTGTTTTGCTTATGTAGGATCAACCTAACATATTTGATCAATTCATTCTAAGTCCTTGTACATATGTTCCTATTATCTATCAAAGGACTTCACAACTTTTCTCAATGCAAGCATACTTGCATATTCAGTCATTTATATCATAATCAAATCATATATAAACAGGAATATCATTCACATGCTTATTCCTAACAGCATGAATTGCAAAAAACTTCTAAACATCCCATCATTTATCGTTTGTTCGGTATTGTTGTTTACAGGAGGAATATTGCCTTCCTGTTGCACATTCCCCTGGTTGGTGATTAAAGGTATCTCCACGGTCTCATTCACTCCATTGTTAATATTTCCAGCTACCATTCTCAAATACTGCCACAAAATAAGGGTTAATTAAAGAAAATGACTTACCACATAATACCCCTATATTCTGACTGACCAATAAATAAGCTTAGGTAGGACACACTAGCGAAGGATTTACTCGTCTCTCCCCTCCTAGTTCTATTCCCCGATCTCCGCCAGAGACCATATCCCTAAGCTCTAATACCAACTGTGATGCCCCCCAAAATAGGTATACACCACCCATTCTGAGTCGCCAAATACATGATACAAAAACAGCTACAACTTCATTAATACAATTGTCGCACAAAATACGACAACACATAAACTGTGAATTTAAATACAAATATTATCTTCTAGACAATATCCACACTCAAATAAGTCCTCATTACAATTACTGATGCACTATTTTACAAAATAGTGAGGACTGCTAAAACAACTATCTTGAAACATCACTCTATACCCCGACTGGTTCCCGCTATATTCTCGCTTCCTGAGAAGAAAAATGGAACAAAAAAGAAAAGGGTGAGCTCAACTAGCCCAGTAAAGAATATTATGACTAAGATAAATTAGAACAAATTATCGTTAGCCTTCAATAAATCAGATAAAATATAATGGACAACAAGTTTTAGATCACTATTCGCAGCGGAAATAATAATTCATTAGAAGAGTTAATTAGAGAATGAAATCTACTATCTTCTATGATTTAAAAGTTCATCATCAATATTTTATCCCTGTAACATCAATCAATATACATCTTGAATCAAATATTCATCTTTGCACTACAGGCCAAAGATATTCATCAGTTGGTTATGTTCATCTCAACATCTGTCCATCTTTGCACTACGGGCCAAAGATATTCATCAGGTAATCATTCATCTTTGCACTACGGGCCAAAGATATTCATCAAGTAATCAATCATCTTCGTACTACAGGCCAAAGATATTTAGTTATATCACCATTTAGGACTGAGGATGATGAAAAATATTTTTAAAGAAAACGAATCCAGTGAGATAAAAAGACAAAGATTAGGGATTCATACTTTAGTTTATCCAAGTTCAAAAATACTCCATAATAATCAATTATGGAGCAAAATTCAATAATGAAGATCAAAACATGGATACAATCAAAGATAGTGACCATAATAGACAACTTTGACAAAGAAAAGAAAATTTAATTTTTCTGTGAATAGTGCCGTATTCGTGAATAGTGTCGTATACGTGAATAGTGCCGTATACGTGAATAGTAACCTCGACATGAAAAGGTAAAAATTTCACAAGAAAGTTTAGACCAATATTCTAGTGAAATGACATTAGATGAAGCGCAAAACTCAAAGAATTTCTGTCATTTCGTGAATTATAAGCAATACTTACCATAGTAAGTTTAGAGTTAGAATCAAATGAACAATATACGAAACTGCAAATAGATTTTCAACTGTCATGCGGTAGTCAGCGTAGACAGATCATTTCCATAACTTAATAACAAATGAATACGAAGGGTTATTCATAAGGCATGCGGTAGTCCGCATAGACAGGTTATTCCCACAGAATAATAAATAATGGATTAACAAAAGGATTTCACCGTGCATGCGGTAGTCCGCATAGACAGGTTATTCCAACAGAATAATAAAGAATGGAATAACAACCCTTACGAGTATTGAAAGAAATAACTCTCTTCATGAATACGAAAGAAATAATACCCCTTACGTTAATAAAAATTCGGAGACAGCACTAGTGTAATAGCAGAATACGCTTCTTCTTTCTCTCTTATTCTCTCTATACTTTCTCTCTCTATAGCTTTAGTGAATTGGTGAAAAATAATGAAGAAATGTGCTTCTATTTATAGGCTTGGCAGAGTAAAGGTAAAATAGTCTTTTAGCCATAATATATGACATTGTCGCTTACCTCATCGTTCCGATGACATCATTACATACCTCATCGCTCCGATGACATTATTGCTTATATCGTACGAATTCAAATTCAATTTGTTCTCTTCCACCTCATTTTACTTTACACCATGAATTTACTATAATAATGTTACCACTCAAATTATAAAAATAATAATATTATATAATTACATCATACTACTATAATGTAATATTATAATAATATATTTGAATGATTTATTTTATCGAAAAAGATAAAATACCAACTTTCAACAAATGTCATATGCTAAAAATTCCTCCATTTAAATCTACATTGAATAAATATTTTCTTAACATATATATCAACAATTAATTATTCACAAATAATATTACAGAACTACAATATTGACAACCAGGTAGTTCCTAGGAAAGAGGGGGCTTTCTGATAAGGATTTCTCCTTACTGAGGCGCAATTAGGTGACCAAACTCCTTTCCTAGACAGAACTTTCTTAGACATTGCCAATAATGCTATCTAATAATATTATTCAAATAATATAAATTATTGATCTGATAATGGAAAATACTGTGTAGTGACAATTTTGGAATCAATAATATAAAATATCAACGTAACAATTATTGAATCAATAAAATAAAATATTAAACAGTAATTACTATAACAATTATTGAGTAGTGCCTTCTTACGTAAGAATCAATAATTCAAGAATACTGTGCAATACCGTGTTCTACTGTGTAACCACTGTATTACTGTATTTTAACCACTAAGTATTCCAATAGTGTTAACGGTAAAAACTCAAAATTGTCATTTTCTTTATCCGATCGTTTTCCATTATGGGGCCCACAAATGGCTGTGTCGTCGCACGAATATTCCCCGACAACAAGATTATTCCATGACCAAACGAATATTCCCCGACAACAATAAATATTTTATAACTACTTGCTTATTTTGCAAATTTTGCACATTTTACCCATAACTAACCACATTAACTAAATCCACCCCTTACTATTTTAGAATAATTAATAGAGGAAATTCTACTTTATTTATCAAAAGTTGGGGTCTTACACTACTTCTTCAAGCCAGAACTCGCATTTCTTCAACTTGGCATATAACTTGTTTTCACGAAGCTTTTGGAGTATCAGGCTCAAGTGTTGCTCATGATCTTCACGACTTTTGGAGTATATGAGGATGTCATCAATAAAGACGACCACAAAATGATCCAAATATTTCTTGAATACTTGGTTCTGAAAGTAGTATGCACACAAGCCAATCATGTTTGATGATAAAGCATATACTTTGTAACAATCTTATTCATTTATTAATAAAAAGTATTAATTTATTAAAGGCATTTAATTATCTACATGATGTTGTTTTATAATATGTGATAAACCCATAGTTTTAAGCAATGCTTTTAGAATAATGATGATGATCATTCTAATGAGATCTAAATTCTTAGAAAGCTTAAAACTAAAATAGTTCCCAAATCGTTGGATTACTAAATTGGGATTAGTGAATCCTGGATAGATTGGTACATACGCTTGCTTGCTCATTGGATGAGGATGATTGATCTCATGATCATTTGTGTGGAGACACTAAAGCAAGTATGTAGGTGCTTATTAGAGAATAAGTTCACTGAACGTGGCTCGCTAAGGAATACCTAATTAGAGAATAATGTCCTAGAAATGGTCGCGCGTATCTCACGAAAATGGTAACCTCAAAATCATTTAAGACTCCATAAAAGTTATGGATGGGGAGGATTCCTAATCTTAAGTATGTTAAGATAAGGGGTTGTCCAACTTATGTGAAAAAGGTTTCAAAGGATAAGCTTGGGACAAGATTTGACAAGTACAATTTGTGGGACATCCTAAAGTAAGTTTAGGGTATATGTTCTATAATCCTACTTAGCAAAAGGTGTTTGTTGCGAAACACGCTTTCTTCTAAGATAAAGGTGTTTATCATTGAAGGGGCTAGTGGGAGGATAATAGATCTTGAAGAGTTCAAGAACCACAAAACATTATAAATTAAATAAGAGAAACACAGAGATAATTCTATTGTACCACAAACCGAATCGTAAACTGGAATAGTACCAAAGATACCTAGGAGGTATGGATTCATCATGGATGATGATGATGAGGTACACATCATAGAAGATGATGATCCAGTTACATACGATGAGGTAAGTGTTGTAGACACTCAGAGAAATGGATTGAAGCAAGTTTCTCAAATATGGAACATTCGATTTGATGAGGCAATCAAAAGAGTTTGATTTTATCAAAAATAAGAATGAACCTAGTGTGTACAAAAGGGGGTCGATTGGAGCATCGTGACATTCCTAGTACTATATGTTGATATACTACGGATAAGGAATGACATACCAATGCTACAATCAAGAAAGATAAAGTTGTCTAAACATTCCTCCATGAATGGTTTGGGGAAGAGTATCTTAATTGGAGATAAAATCTATATAGATAGATACAAGAGGATGCTCGACTTAACCCAAGGAACGATATATTCATTTGATGCTAAAGTCGCTTTAGCATAGCAAACTCCAAGAGATGTCTCATGTAGATGAGCTATGGAGTGTATCTCTCTTAATAGTCCCCACGAATCCTCGAAAAGAGAGGTCGCATGGTGACAATCATGTATGCAATGAAATGTATGAGACCCGATGTTGATCACCATATTATGGAGAAGTTCACTATGAGTCGCTGAAAACATCTTAAAGTGCTTAACCCAAGCACTAAGGATGTGATCATATTCATGGTGGGTCTTAATTAAAACTAGAGGGCTTAATGCACTCAAGTTTTTCGCATGCACCAAGACGACGTAAAAAATCCACTTTAAGGTAAAGGGTTACCTTGAACAAAGGTGCGAAGAATTGAAAGGTTCCAAAAGCAAAAAAGTTCTTTGGTTTAGTGATAAAGACAAAGTATATAGCTATAAATGAAGTCGCAAGTTGATTGTTTGGATTAAAAGTTCATTACGAGAACTAGGAATAGTTCCTAAGTCTCATCTTGGATCTAAACGTGTGTTGTGGCACTTTCATTTGATTATTAGAATCATTGAAATATGGAAAATCACTATAGAGATAGTGGACTCTCATGAACAACATTACATATCCATTAACTAAAGCTTATCCAATAGCGCAGGATAATCGTCACTTAGAGAAGAAGAGTATAAGATACCATGACGATTGGCTTTAGTGCAAGTGGGAGATTGAAAGTAGTATGCACACAAGCCAATCATGTTTGATGATAAAGCATATACTTTGTAACAATCTTACTCATTTATTAATAAAAAGTATTAATTTATTAAAGGCTTTTAATTATCTACATGATCTTTGTTTTATAATATGTGATAAACCCATAGTTTTAAGCAATGCTTTTAGAATAATGATGATGATCATTCTAATGAGATCTAAATTCTTAGAAAGCTTAAAACTAAAATAGTTCCCAGTCGTTGGATTACTAAATTGGGGATTAGTGAATCCGGATAGATTGGTACATACGTTGCTTGCTCATTGGATGAGGATGATTGATCTCATGATCATTTGTGTGGAGACACTAAAGCAAGTATGTAGGTGCTTATTAGAGAATAAGTTCACTTTGAACGTTGCTCGCTAAGGAATACCTAATGGAGTTTTACTTGCACGCACAATAGGAATTCTCAGTAGTGATAGTAGTACAAGTGATCCTTGGACTTGAGATCATCATAGTATTTTGTGTATGATGAGTTATACTTTGACTTATTCCTTAAGACCCTTAGGGTATATCAAAGGGTATGCTTGGATATAATAAGTTATACATACAGATAATGTATGATCAATAAAGAATCTACCACTTCTAATAAAAGAAGAGAAATGTCCTATGTGATTCGATAAATGACAACCCAAAGAGTCCTTGGCCAAGGTAATGAAATTAGAAAGGAGTTTCTAATTTGCATTATTTGAGTTAATGCATTTAAGAGTCGAAATACATATAATTAAATAAAATAAGACTTGACAAAGAATTCCATGCTTTATATTTAATTGGGACATTGTATGGTGGAAGGATTGAATTGTCGGTAACTATTTACTCAAAGGTTCTTTTATGATTAATGTTGAAATCTATATTATCCGGAAAGTCGTTGATCATTAGGAGGCTTATCCCTATTGTAGAATAAATATTATTTATTTAAATAAATTAATTGTTTAATTTATTTATTTAAATAAGATTAGAATTGTTCTAATTGATTTATTCATAACCTGGTTTAATATGGAGAACCTAAAGGGTCACACCATAAAAGGAAGAATAATTATTTAAGAAGTTAATGGCATAATCGTAATAATATGTTATGTATATTTAATCTATGGTGATAGAATAAATTAAATAGCTTAATATTTATTATTTAATATTTTAGAAATATTAAATATAAATTAATAAGAGGAGTATTATTAATATTATTACAATTATTATTATTTTAATTTCTAAAAGAGTTTAGAAATTAATTTAATATAAGTACTCTCATTTATTCCTAATTGGATTAGGAAGGAAAATTAGTTAAAGGAGTTTAATTAATTATCCCTAATAAGATTAGGGAGCTTAATTAATTAAAAGAATTTAATTAATTAAATAAATCTCAATTCCTTAATTGTTAAGGTGGGTTGCCCACATCTATAAATAGGAGGAGTCTTATTATGGGTGGTGGGGTTGTTGACTTTTACAACGTAATAATTCCAATTTGTTGGAGAGTACGCCTTTTCTATAGAGATAGAAAACTAGGGTTTAGCCAACCACCCCTTCTTCTTGAAAATTCTTCTTCCTTGGTGGATCACCTCTAGAGGCCAAACACATGGGTGGCTAATGTTGATCAAAGGAAGGAACCAAACCCGGTGAATTCAAGTTGAACGCGAAAAGGACTGGAGGTGAACTTGTACCTGAGGAAGCTCAATCTTCAAGGGTATGATTTTATTCTTTATCTTTTCGCTTAATTAATAATTGTGCATAAAGGGTGATCCGTATATGGTTTGTAAATTTTTTTAAACTCCGATTTTACACGCCGCACTTTTTATGCAATTTGATTGCGTTCTTGAATATTACAAACCTAACAGGTTCATCATATCCATGAAGGCAACATGAGCAGTAGTCAATCCAAAAGACATGACTAAAAATTCGTAATGTCCGTACTGAGTTCTGAAAGCAGTCTTTGGAATGTCATCGGTTTTAATCTTTAACTGATGATATCTGGAACAAAGATCGATCTTTGATAAGAATTTAGCGCTTTGCAACTGGTCAAAAAGGTTATCAATGCGAGGCAACGGGTACCTTTTTTTGATGGTGACATGATTCAACTCCCGATAGTCAATACAAAGTCGCACACTTCCACCTTTATTCTTCATAAATAGAACAGAAGCACCCCAAGGAGACGTATTAGGACGAATGAAACCGATGGCTAACAATTCTTGTTGTTGGGTTTTTAACTCCTAAAGTTTAATAAGAGCCATTAGATATGAGGCTTTGGAAATGAGTTTTGTACCGGGTTCAAGGTCAATACCAAACTCGATTTCACGCTCCAGGGGTAGGCCAGGAAGTTCTTCGGGGAATACGTCAGGAAATTTATTAACAATAGATTTATCATTCAAATCTGATGTATTTTTGTTTAAATCCGTGACATGGGCTAAGAAAGCTTGACATCTGTTTTCAATAAACGAATAGCTTTATGGCTCGATAT